>JARHVA010005840.1:620000-1012500 GCA_037957365.1 Torreya grandis
GGGTTGACCACATGCATTCACACATTTTAAAATACTATCCCACCATTATAACCTTCTAAAATGTGTCTTCCTTGCTTTGGATTCTTACCCATGCCACATCAAGGTCAATCTCACTAAACATCACATTGCCATCAAGGATGCATTGTGATTCCTTCATGAATTGTTCTATAATTACTCTAGCTTGAATTTCCTATAAAACCCATTCTCCTTGCACATTTAGCTCCACCAATAATATTAAAATACAACAAACACCTACTTCTTCACCAACCAATCCACTCTTTGATGGGAATAAACTATTATTTAATGTAGAAACATGTGATTCAAATGATAGTGATATAATTCTATGGTATCCTTTGTCTCCTAACCTGTTTGAGGCATTATATGCAAACATCTTTCCCATATGCCAATATGGTGGAATCATTGATCTTTCCAATAGTTGATGAACGATTCTAGATTCACATATTATTCCATGAACATGTTTGCATCACAAACCATTAAATTATTTGTATTAGACTTGTGCATTATATCATTGAGTATTATAAACATTATTTGCCTTATTTTAATATTCTTCACCTTTGCAACCATGTTTTCCAACCACACTCTCCTCACATGCTCGTTACATAGGTATACCTTGCATTAAAACACTTCCCTGGACTTGTAATGAAAATGTAAAAGCAATAAAATTATCAAATAAAGAAAAAAAATTCAATGACAAGAATCAATATTTATAATATACATGGGCTCAACTTACCTAATAACAACTTTTGGCATGAGAATCATCAACCTTGAAAGCATTTGGTTTCCATTCCAACATGTGGCAATGTGCATTAATGACTAGATTTAATATTCATGATGTTAGGTCTAGAATAATATCCCTCCACATAAACAACCATATAAGAGGATTTACATTATGAATACTATCAAATACAAAAAGCATGCACAACATGAAATGCATCACAAAAGGCAAACATAAGTCCTATACATAACAAATATGAGGTTTTTAATTTAAATATCCACAAATACCTTATGTGAAATTATCCCATATATGGAGTCCATTGAGAGTATACTATTATGTGCATACTTTAACATCCACTCACATTAGTAAGGAAGTTGTAGGCCTAAGATAAAGGGATGCTCCTTTGTTCCTATTTTTAAAAATTCTTTATATGCAAATACATTTTCACAATTTTTGGTGATAAATGTTCTAACACTATCTACATAATTAGGCCCAAATTTGTATTCTATTTTTTTCATCATTCCTCAATGCTACGGATATCATCATGGGTCATGAAATCATCCCTCTCTGTCTGACCATTAAATAATGTGATTTTATCATGGACCATTCATGATGTTTTTTATGAAAAATATCAAGGGTCAAACTCAATAAAAATAATCTCTCCACCCAATTCTTCAATGCATCACTAATGTATGGAGCTAAATTATAATGACTACCCTTGAATTCATCAATCTCTTGCCCAGGCAAACTATGCCTCTCTATCATGTATGACCCATGTTGTTATATGTAATCAAATTTTTTTCTTCATTATTCATCGATAGATGGATGAAAAAATGACATTGACATCCATGACATAAATACTTATGGCCAGGTCAGTATTCAATACCAACCTTTTAAAAAATTTAAATGTCATAATGCACACCATTTTCAGCACTATAATAGTTGGGGCCATACATACACTGATAACTATATAAAATATACATAAATTAAAATAAAAAAAATCTAATGCGTATTTTTTAAAAAATTGATTACAAGACACGATAATCATAATATGTATTGGAGAGATCTATCAATATTAATTTTTTATAATTTATATGGCATATGTTTGAATTTACTATCGTCAATACAAAAGATGGTGGTATACCCTGATCTATTACATTCACCACTTAGGAAGTCTTATATACAATCTCTTCTTATCTAAGAAACAATATCTTTATCATTGCCCAAATTTTAATTTACCTTGATCCACTCCAATTTGTTTGAAGATAACCTCCTACAAGGTGGATTATACACTAGAAGAGATAACAAACAATTCCCGATCCATAAACACCACTGAAAAACTCAAAGTGAAGTTTTAAACGTACAGATTTTGAATTTCTCAAACTGATACAAATTCTTGAAATACTCAAAAGAACTTGCAAATTGTTTGGCAAAGTATTCTCAGTTATCGAATTGGATTAGAATTGTCAAAAAGACTGATATCTTCCATTCACCAATAAAACTAGATTTTGTTTTAAAAATTAAATGTCATAAATTATCAATTTTTTAAATATTGCATGAGCTCTTGATTAATTAAAAATTAGAATACTTGAAAATAAAACATGCAATCATGACAAATTACCACATGAAATTGATAATGGAGTTCGACATTGATTGCCTACATCTCCGGGTCCACCCAATAGTGAGGACCGTTTCTATTAAATTTGCATAACAAATGGCTTAAAAATTCTTGAAACACTACACAACTTCCCTCAGGCCTGATCTCTATCCAAGAATTCCACCTTCGCTGATAAACTCAAGCTCGTTCACACGAAATCCTTCCTTAGTCTTCAATCCCCTTCCGAAATTGCTTTGGTCCTTCATTCAATCTATTGGTATATCCAAATAATAATAATAACATTATCTTTTTAATTACAAAACATAATTAAAAAGGCTTACTTATTATGTACAAGGTTGGATATTGGAGAAAATTCCATTTGGTAGCTATCTCCAAGCTTCCATCTAGCTCTCAGCCTCTTAAAAATAAAACACAATCAAAAATCCATGTCAATACAAGTAAAAATTACTCCCTTTTATAGCATTTCAACCACTGTGGCTGAAGCAGTCAAGACCTTAGCCTTTTAGGTGCTAGGTCTCAAGTTCCAAACTCTCTTCCTCCATTCTAGGTGCCTAGGGAAGTGGGCAAGGGCGTCCTTCCTCCATGAGTGTGCTTTGACCAAGGATTTAGTCCCACATTTGCTGGGAGTGGTTATTTTAATTCTTTAAATAGAAAGTTTGTTGATATTTTCAAATGAGAAAGTTTTGGGCACCAACTTTGGATGCCACCTAGCCTATTCAAATGCCTAGGAATGAGGGAGGTGCTTTAATGTTTGTGGCGTGGATGTTTGGCACCTATTTTGATTTTGAAAAGGTCAAATATCATGTGCATCAAATAAAACACCTAACAATTTTTTTCCCCCTTAATTATATGTCATGTGTCAAATGGAGATTGGTCCACTTGGCATTCCTCAACTGTGCCATGTCACTTTTGACACCCTGGTCACATGACTTCTTCAACTGGCTATATCTTGAGCATTCGGGCTCCATTTTTTGAACCGCAAAAAGTGATAAAAAGCTCTCGATGAGATCTATGTTGTGCTATCATTTTTATCAAAATATGGAAACTTTTAGTTTTTTAAAAATGGAGAGATCCACCTGGATCAAACCTCCCCACTAAGTGCTTTTGGACCCCAAAAGCGTGGTCTCCATTAAAAATGCTTTTGCAAAAACATCATTACAACATATCATAGTAACGATTCAAAATTCAAACTGAATCCTTGAAATGTCAGTGAAAAACAAATATCTACCCATTGCCACATTGTGGATACACTGCTTGCTCAAATGTCACATCTCAAAAATGGTGCATCTGCGAATCACTGCAAATTGTTCACCAAGTGCAACTGCAAACCAATTTGTTAGTGTAATAATTTTACACGCTATTTGTAACCACAATTGACAGTTACAATAAAATGCCCAAAATGAATAAGGGTCTTATAGAATGTGCAAATATCATGCATGGCTACAAATAGTTTGTATAATTAGTACAATTACAAATGGTGCCCATAAAGGGTCTTATAAGCCTCTATTTGCACAATATAAAAGACAACATATAAAATGCATATATTATTGTCAAGGTTTAAAAATGAAGTTTCAAAATCCCAAACATGAGAAAATATTCCAAGTATGTTTAACCTGTCCCTTGGTTGTTCTCTACGGACCACTCCAATAAACCATATCACCATTCAAAGCATGGTGAATGTCCTTTATGCATACAACATAGATTCCAACATTGCTTTGCAACATGAATGCATCCACTAATCATGACAACATGAATGTCAAAAAATTGTTTGCCAACCCTCTTAATCAAATTTTCCTGATTAGTTGGTGAGATTTCTTTAGTGGATTTAGTAACATTTGTATGGGTTGATTTAAATTCATTAATTACCTCATTTATATGTTTATAGACCATCTTAATCTTACCATTTCTAGGATGGTGTGATGGTTGAAGTCTCCAACACTTTTCAACTCGATGTCCACTTCTATTACAATGAGTACAAAACCTTTTGTCCACTCTATTGAAAAACATATTCTTATGGCTACTCTCAAAAATTTGTCTAGGAGAATAGTCTTTCAAAATATTTCCTAACAAAGATTTACGTTTCCAACATTTGGCTACGCAATGATTAGACAATCCACAAAAACTGCATGGATAAACATGCCACAAATTTTGTGTACCATAATCAAAAGGAACATTGGAATATTTATGTTGTCTGGTAGAATTAGAATCATCATGATTAAAAGTGTGGTGAAAAGAATGCGTTTTACCTTCCATCCAAGAGGATTTACAATTCTCCATAACACATCTTGCTTCTACTTTCTCAGAGCATTCACTTGTTTCATTTTGAATACTAGATTTGTATCCTAACCCTACATGATTAGGCTTATTCTCTACCTGAATGGGGTTAGTATCACCTTGGCCATCTTTTCCTAGGCCTTTTCCATTAAATCCCATTCTAACAAGTAATTTTGAACCTATTCCTTTTGTATATTGTTCAAATATACCAAAATCATTGTTACTAGATTCTTCATGGGAAGGAAAATCAATTGATGACTTACATGCACTTACAATGTTTTCATCTGTCATAGTGCTTGCATCTACAGTGGAAGACAAATCCTTCACTTGTCCACCATTCTGTAGTTTTTCCACAAGCTCATCCTTGGCTCGTAACTCCATTTTCAAATGGGTAATCTCTTCATCCAAGGAGTAAAATCTTGCTCTCAAGAAAGCATTCTCTTCCTAGATTTGTTGGTTATATGCTTCAAGCTCATCAAGCTTGGATCTATTTGATAACTTGCCCATTGCACCTGTCAAATCACAAAAATTGAAATAAATGCCAAAATAGAAGCAAAAACAACCAATTGTTAAATCCCGTTGATCAACTGCTCTGATACCAACATGAAATAAAACATGCAATCATGACAAATTACCACATGAAATAAAACATGCAATCATGACAAATTACCACATGAAATTGATAATGGAGTTGGCATTGATTGCCTACGTCTCTGAGTCTACCCAATAGTGACGACCATTTCTATTAAATTTGTGCAACAAATGGCTTACAAATTCTTGAAATGCTACACAACTTCCCTCAGGCCTGATCCCTGTCCAAGAATTCCACCTTCACTGATAACCTCTTACAAGGTGGATTATACACTAGAAGAGATAACAAACACTTCCACTTGGACTTCATCTATGAAGTGAGCAAGAAAAAAAAAGGACTTATTAATCTAGAAACCCTTCAACTTTGCATTTAAAATAAGTAACTTACAAGTAAAATAAGGCATTACATTCTCATATATTATATTTCATATAATTTTAACTCATTGGATGTCATCTATGAAGTGAGAAAGTGAAAAAAACTTAGACTTATTGGTTTAAAAACATATCAGCGTTGTATTCAAAATAAGTAACTTACAAGTAAAACTAGACGTTGTATTTTCAAATAATGTATTTCATATAATTGATGGATATGGTCAAATGCACTATATGGTGTGCATTCTCCTATTTAGTACTCAATTTGACATGTATTCAAGTGTACATTTATATTTATAAAGTTAGTTAAGATCAATTAGTCATGTGTACTCAATTTGACATATAAGTATGTGTAAATTTATATGTATTTGCATGTAGTTACAAGTCTATTCTAGTGATGCAGGATGATCTATCCCATAAAAGTGTGTCAATACCATTAGGGAGACTTTTTAAAATCATTTGGATCTTTATTCATCCCTAAATACTTCATACATCATCTCAAATAAATTGATTGTTACAGTGCAATAAGTGTTGTGATTCTTGTTATTTTAGAACTCCTCCATATTTAAATATTGCAAAAATCTTCTTATAAATTTTTACACATGTTGAGATTATAAATAGATACTATAATACTTTAATGTTTCACTTGTAATTATCACACTAGTGATTCTTTTGGGGGGCCATTGGAAAATTTTTATATTGGTGAAGATGCCTTGGGGGAAACAAGCTATTTGCTATACAATATATTATTAAGACTACTTCAGTACCATCAAGATACATGTTATATCGACAAGTCTAATTTTTTTAACCATGCCATTTATTCCATCTATGAAGTCATTTCAAGGCCACTAAGATATCACCTATTTAGGGTCAGATATAACAAAGTCAGTGGAAGTCCCAAATTAGCAAGCCCAAATGCCAATAAGGAGTAAGTGATGAATGATGAGGCACACCTATCTATTGATAGGTTTAGTGTTGATCATACTCATCATTTTCACAAATCTTCCAAACTCCATATTCATGTAAACCTCAAAACTAACATATTATGTATGTTTGAAATATGTTATTTCTCTTTACTTACATGGAAGGAGTTTCATTAAAATGTAATAAATGTGCATGGAAATTTATGCATCATGTCCTTTTCATAATTAATAAACATTTAGATTGTTTTCATCTAAACATTAAATTTCAAACATACATTGGAAGAGAATTTACTTTCTGATGATATTGCTAGGATTTTAAAACCAAGTGACGAATCCTTGCAATGAAAAATTACATTGAAACTTTAACATCATCAAATTCAAAGTTTTTTTAAGAGCCTAACGAAATTTTCATTCACTTATAATACCAATTAAAACTTGACATGATAAATACACTCTACCAAGAGAGATACCTCAATTCATTGCTTGTATATACATTCTTCTGCTCCTTCCTAATTTCCATGAAATATTCCAATATTATAAATAAAACATATATTATGGCAATACCTCAAATAAATATAAATAGGTGCCATAAACTAACATGTGTGTCCTCTTGAATCCAACTAAACTTGATAGTAGAGTTACATCTTGGGCATATCACATTATCTGATCAACCATCATTGATAACATGTCGTGCTCCTAGTACCTATGATCGTGTATGTTGTTCCTGATTTGTAATCAACTATGATATAATAAGTGGAAAAAGGAGCTTATTAATAGTGTGTTCTAACTCCATAGGTGGTGAAACTAGGTTAGTAACACTATAAGAAACACCACCAGTAGTTGGTTTATGCCACTTTACCATTGCTTTCACATCCCTAACATCTTGTACATAGTTGATCTTCACATCAAAAAACTATCACACAAGTATCACTCCTTGTGTATGAAGTGTGATCAATGAATCATCTCTTACAAAAAACTTACTAGACATTTGGTTAAACATTATTTTTGAATTATTTTCAACAACCACATTTTGTATATTCTGATAAAAAAGAGTGATAATACCATGAATAAGAGATACATAATACGAACTGTTCAATTTGCTACTATCAATAATTGAAGAAAAATTTAAGTTTATCACTTATTTCCTCAAACCATAAATAATATACGCATATTTAAAGAAAACTTTGCATGTATCATAACAAAAAACTATATGCAAGACATATTTGATGTCCATAATCCTATGCAAAAATATAAAACAACTGCCAAATATAGGCAATGGTAAACATATGCAAAAAATAAAAATAATAACAAGCATATGCATTGATATGATGTCTATAATCCTATGCAAACTTTGAACAAAGGTCGTAGAATTGTGGGATATACATGTTTGATATTGAATAACATAAATAATTCATTTCATTATGGGGTAACCAACTTGAAAATATGGTAAGTGGCTTCACTTGTGATGCTTCTTAAAATACAATAAGGGCTTCCTCTGTAATGCTTCTACATATGTTAAAATGTAACATGGTAATGGCACATGGGTATACTCTCAATTTTTAATTTTACCGATAAAAGAGCATAATATGTTCAATTGACATTAACTTTTAATTTTCTCAACCAATAACATTACATGCTAATTTCAATAGGCACTACAAGAATGATTACATAATGATGAGAACTGAGAGTTGACTACTTTGGTGGGACTCATGGACACATCAACTAGAATTGGAATGCATTCATTAGTTTAATAGTTACCATAAATATTGGTAATACCAACATAGCGGCCATTAAAGTTGAAGAGGGTTCGCACTACTTAATGAGTGGGCAATCATCACAAGAGATGATATTAGATGAAAGGGATGGAAACATTTAATGAAACCACAACTTCACATCCATTCTCATGATCACACATCTAAAAAACAAATCCAAACTAAATCATTCTAATGGTAGTGGAAAGAGAAAATCAAAAATCTTAAATTCTTGTAGGCAAATAATTTTCATGGTATCAAATAACTGACACATATCCCTTACAATAAATTTTTAGGTTGTGTCAATAAGTCCTCACACATTCCATGAGTACACTAACTTTGATTAACCTCTATCTACATAGTTGTTTATTTATCCTCCTTAACTAAAATATAATAATTGTTTTTTAGATAATATTAGTGGTTAGCTTTCATGAAATCACTCAAGTGAAAGGCCTGCCACTTGTCTTGCATGTAATCACTCAAATGAAATAACCCTCATTAGCTTGGAGATATGAGTTGAATAATAGCATGAATGTTGATGAACCCATGTATCCATATTAGGGAATAAGTTTGATTAAAAAAATGTATAAGGAAAGGTAAAATATTCCAAGTGGGTGGCATTTGATAGCATAATAGAAACAATGCATTTTGTTTTGGGGTAGCCAACATGAAAATATGGTAAATGGATTCCTCTATGATGCTTCTAAAAATGAAGTAAGGGATTCTTCTGTAATTATCCTATGAATCCATCCAATATGTCACTTCCTCTATAATTCTCCTACAAATGTCAAAATGGAAAGTGAGAATGGTGCATGAGTATACTCTCAATTTTTAATTTTCCCAATCAAGGAACACAATACATTTAATTAACATTAACTTTTAATTTTCTTGACCAACAACATCACATGTTAATTTAAATAGGAATTAAAGGAGTGATGACAAAATGATGAGCATTGAGAGTTGACTACTTTGGTGGGACCCACAGACACATTAGCTGGAATTGGATTGCATTCACTAGTTAAGGAGTCCCCATAAATATTGGTAATGCCAACAAAGCATCCATTAAAGTCAAAGAGGTTCCATACCATTTGATGAGTGGACTTTGATCCTTGGAGATGATATTAGGTGAAAGGGATGGGGAAATTTAATGAAACCACACCCCCACATCCATTCTCATGAGCACACATCTAACAAACAACTCCCAACCAAATCATTCTAAGGGCAGTGGAGAGAGAAAATCAAAAATCTTAAATTCTTATAGGTAAATAATTTTCAAGGCACCAAATAACTGACACATATCCCTTACAATAAATTTTTAGGTTTGCACATTCCATGAGTACACTAACTTCAATTAACCTCTATCTGTATAGTCGTTTCTTCGTCCTCCTCAACCAAAATAGAAAATTTATTTTCTAGGTAGGATTGGTGGTTAGCTTTCATGAAATCACTCAAGTGAAAATCCTACCACTTGAGAATACTAGGTGCACTGAGGTTTTCTCTACTAGGGTTTCCTTCATGTGCCATCATAGAGTCAGCCCTTAATTTTTTGTTAAGCCTACTTGTATACATACTACAACCCTTGTTAGGTTGTATTAGAGAATAGAATTTATTATTTTTTAAGGTTTATCACCTTTAATAAAGGCCAACTTATTTAATGATGTCTTCTCATGCTCTCCTAGTTATTTTAGTTGTTGAAGAGAATGGTAGAGCATTAAGTAATGGCCCCTTGCAAGCACTTGAGGAAGTTCATACCGAAGTTGTACCATGAGGTAAGTCTTTGAAACTTGATGTTATTTTAGCAATTTTATAATTTAAATTTACTTATCAATGACTAGAATAGTTGTGTTTGATAAGTTATTTTATGGGTTGAATATCTTCTAAAAGTATGATTAGAACTTGGTCTCAAACTCACTGGGTTGTTTATGGTATAAAGCTTGAAAGCATCTAGAATATGACCAAGAGTTTTTTTGTTTTGTTTCATCAATTTTTCCCATACAGGAGTTATTATCTAAGTTAACCACATGGTATGTTAGGAAATTTCTCATTATTCTCTCCCCTTGGACATGGGACTTTGTGGTCTCCAAGCACACTACTCTTAAGGTCCTAATTTGGGTATAATTTTTAGGTCTCCCACTCCCTTGTTGGCATTTTATTCACTAGATTACTTCTTCTATAGTTTGTGTTGTTTGTTATGAGTAAAATAAGTTTTAATCTGCTAGGCCACAAAAATGGGTTTGTGTAGATGTATACCTTAAAGAGTTTTTGGAGATTCAAGTTGGTGATGTGAGACACTCCCAAAAGGTTATGTATATCAATTTACCCAATACTTCCTTTCATTACTAGGCCATCGATCATAAAATTCAAGATTATCCCCTTCATCTAGCTCGTAATAATGTTACCAATCACTCAACCTCTCCTCCTAAGCCCTATCTAGATGCTAGAAAAAATAGATGATGACGGGTGGACTATGTTAGGGAAGCAGAATAACTACAATAAATCTATGAGCTCAAATGTAGGAAATTCCAAAAGAGGTAATACATCAACAAGTAATAGCCCACAAGATTAGGTTCCTTTTGAGAAAGAGCCTTCTCAATTATAGGTTAAAACTATGAAGGTGATAGAAAAACCTAGGGTCTACAATACTCCTCTTGCATCCAATGTTCTATCTCATGGTCTAGGGGCTTCTCAGCCCAGTTCTTATAGTTTTTAAGACTCACATCTAACCTCTCTACCAATTCTTGCTCAGCAAGATGCACCCAAATGCTCTCATAACCCTCTTAGGAGGTGTGAAGAGTCAAAGGAAGGAGAGTTTTAGGTTTAAAATTCTATGAGATAACATGCAAAAATGGATGTCTTTTAAATGCCAATAGTAGGCATTTTTGACAAAATTACTTTAATGCCTTAGAAGGCTTTGATTCTTAGGATATGTCTCTAGATACTCATAATCTATGAATTGCTTTTCATGGAATATTCAAGGTCTTACAAACCCAAATACAATTTTGTTTTACATGATTTCAAAAGGAAGTTTCTCGATATGGACATTCTTTATTTGTAAGAAGTGAAGGTGGTAGATTTTTTATTGACAGTGGTCAATAACTCTATCTAGCATGATAGTATAATTATACATAGTAATATGAGGTAGGATATGGTGGTGTGATCATGTTTATTTCTCCAAGGTAGTGGCCACATTTAGTGTAATCTGGAGTGGACCCCACCAAACAGTTAATTTGGGCCCTTTTCAACATTGAAATCCACTATTTAGATTTATTAATATTTACACCTCTAATGATGCCCTTGAGCATACTCATTTATGGTGATGGATTACATAGGATCACCTTGATGCTCATTGGGTCATTTATAGTGATTTTAATATGGTTTCATCTCCTGAAGACAAAGTGGGCCACATATCAATGCATTGGGCAATTAGTGAAAGGGAGGTGTGGTATTATATTTGTACTAAATGGGGATTTTATGACCCAAACTTGACATGTCATCCAGTAGATGGAGTGTGGTACACCTAGAGAAATCTTAAAGATGGCCCTAATCAGATTATAAAATGCCTTGATCAGGAAATGATGTCTACTCAACCATACTTTTCCTTTGATAATGGTTTTCCTCCTCTAGTGTAGGCACTACCAAATTTTGGGCTTTCTAATCACTCCCCCATTCAGTTTTGAGTGGCATGGTATTTTATGAAACCCAAGGTTTGTGAATCTCAATTCTTCCTCAATACCTCCTTACTCAAGCATGGGCCCACTATGGCTCACATTTATACATATTAAAATCTAGATCCTCATCTGACCCAAGATTTTGGTTGGATTCTTTGGTGGAATGATGCCATCAAAAGAAGTTCTCACTTCCTAAGAATCTATGGATGCCAACTTGCTAAAATTCGATGACACTCTTACTCTATTGCTTCCTTAAAGCTTAGCCAGCTTTAGCCCTAGAAAAATATTCTTTCAATGAGATATTTCAGGTCAGAGTATTTTCTTTACGACATCACATCCATATTACAGATAACTAAAATGCTTTGGGAGTTCAAATCAAATCTAGACTTCACTATCTCAAGATAGGGGACAAAGCCTCAAAAGAGTTCTTTTAAATGCTTAGAGATAAAAAATCAAAGTATCAAATTTAGGCTATCTCTGATGTCGATAGGATATTATCAGAGATGCAGTAGATTGTTCAATATTTTGTTCACCATTATCAATAGATGTTCAAATCTCAAGCATCATATGAAGATCATGGCATAGCCCTTCAACAGTGTCTCACAATGGTGCCATACAAACTCACTCCCACTAAATGAGTTACATGTGATAGGCTCCTCACTATGGATGATCTATAAGAGGTAGTGCCTCATATGGAAAATGATAAATCTCTAGTCATTGATGGCTTCCCTTATGAATTTTATAAAATTCTCTAGGACCTTGTGGGTTCTAACTTAGACCATGTCTATCAAGAAGCCTTTCACAAACATTCTCTAAGGAAGAAAATAAATAAAAGAAAAATTAAATTCATACCTAAAAAAGGGGATCCTAAGTTGATCTATAATTGTTGGTCGATCACCCTTGTGAGTGTTTCTTACAAAATCATTGCTAAAGAACTGGTGCGCTAATTGCATAATATGTTGTCGCACAGTATTCACTCTAAGCAAATATAATTCATCAGAAGTAGGTATATATTAGAAAATATTATTATGGTTTGAGAAGGAATGACTGGGCTAGGAGATCTAATCAAAAGTTATGTTCATAAAAATTGACTTTGACAAAGCTTATGATTATATTGAGTGGCATTTCATCTTGGCAATGCTTAAAGCCCTGAACTTTAGTCTAAATTTCATTCAAACCATCTAGATGATTTTTTTAGATGCCTTGGTCATCCTCTCTATTAATGGAGTTACATCAAAATAATTTGGATTATTTCAGTATATTCACCAAGGATGCCCCTTAGCACCTACCTTATATGTGCTTGTAGTAGAGGGTTTTGGATATCTTCTTAGCAATGCCCAAGCTAGGGTCCTTGTCAAAGGAATTAATCTCCCTCTAGATACAAAAAATCCTCAAGAAGATATGAAATTATTGAATGGCTACTTTGATGATGATTCTTTCCTTATTATTATTAAACAAGAGGATAATGTGGATAATGCCTTGTAGTGTATCAATACGTTTTGCCTTGCCTATGAATCAAGTATCAAATGGAAAAAAATAGATGCTACAGGAAGTCATACCTCCCCCCACTAATGTGGGCTAGCAAACATGGGTAGGCCTAAATTCAATGTGATGAAATTTTCAATTTTATTGGCATTCCTTTTGCTTTTGAGGTCTCCACCCATGTTGTGACAACATGTTGTTGACAGAGTGGTAAATAAGCTAGATTATTGGGTAACTAAGCCCTTATCATTAATAATAAAATTTCAAATATGATTGAAAGTGTTTACTACTACCCATGTTTACTACTAGTCATGTTAGGTGCCTTCCAAGAATTATAACCAAAAACTTGAAAAGCTTCTTAGGGACTTTCTTTCGGCCAATTATTCCCATGGCCATGGCTTCCATAGAATTGCTCAGGAATACTACTGCCTCTCATGAGATGCTAGAGGTATGGGTCTCATTGATGTTACTCATCAAGGAGTTACCTTATATGCCAAATGGATTGTGTATACCATTGAAGGCAAGGAAGTTTGGAAGGTGTTTTTTTGACACTGCATTTCTTCAGGCCTTCCCAGAGGCAAAAAAGCCTAGAAAGGACTTGGCTTCTCCAATCTACTCATCATCAAAACCCTTGTTTAAATTGTAGGGTCCTTTGTTGCTAAAAGTATCTATAAAGCATGGGAAAAAATCAAACCATGACTTCTTTAGAATGGCTCAAGGTTCTGAGATGGGTTGTCTATTAACTCGCATTCTCTATGGTGGTCACCTATTATCAATTTCAATGAAGTCCCTCTGGCTAAGGTTCCTTGGATAAATGCTCTCAAGTTTTTTCATAAAGGCATTCATATTGTCCAAGACATCTTTTGTAATCAATCTCATTCTTGGCTATCCTGGGAAGAGGTGAAAACCATATTCTAGTTAGCCAACGCTAATAGAGAGTCTTATGAAGAAATCCTTATTATTGTTTAACCTTCAATGCTACATAAAATATATATTATTTCTATTTGTCCTTGGTGGAAGGATCGGAAATGGTATGTGGAAACTTTATTTCATAATTACACTCCCCAAATTGGCTATGGGTATATTACTCCCCACATGCCTATGGTGGATAAGTTTAATTCTTACTAGGGTCTTCATTCTTTAATTTGTACTTGGTCCTTCTACTTTTAAACTGTCTGGGAGGCTTGCTTGGAGCCTAAGTTAGCTCACTTTGCTTGGTGTGTGTTGTATCATGGTTTGCCTATAGGCATAAGGCTTGTGCATTTAGGAATTTCCCTTCAAAAATGTCCTTTTTGTGGCAATCTATAAATTCTCCCTCATTTATTCTAGCACTGCTTCAAATCCCAATGGGTCTAGACATGGATTCATGACCTTTTTAAGCCTTTATTGCCTAAGTTTTTTAGTGGTAGCATATCCTTCTTAGAGATAAACCTAACTTGCCTTTTAAATACACCCAAGTCTAGCATACTTTCAGAGTAGAGATTCTATTTTAGTTATGGAAATAAAGAAATAATGTAGTATTTAGCAATGTTTCTTCAAATTGTAATTTTTTTGATTTCATCAAATCTTCCATTATTTCCAATGTGCTTTTGTAGATTCAAGTATAGGATAATAAATTAACCATGTAGATTATCCATCTTTAGGACCTTCTCACTCATTAGGGAGATGCTCTTTGCGTTGTGGTTTGGATTCCTCCTTCCCCACCTAGGGATAACAAAGATATTGGAAGAAATGCTAGTCCTCCTCTCAGAGATGGTCACCAATGTAGCTAGTCTCAGCATCGCTCTCATAGAAACACTCTGTATCAACACATGTCTCCTCTTGGATGACAATGAAGGTGGCATTCACCACCTCCTTCCCCTATTGGGCAGGATGGTTGGGGTGTTCCTATTCCTCCTGTGCATCCAGATGCTGGGGAAATTTAGGTGAAATCTTCTAAAGTGAGTGGCATTTGATAACATCATTCTTAGGGAATGATGGAATTAATAAAGGGAAAATTACATACCTATTAATGATGTGATAGAAGAATTGTCACAACCACAATTGAAACACATAGTCCTATAATTATGACAATGCGTGCTAGTTTTGAATTGATCACTAACATTGAAAAAATTAACAAAATAGTAGGTGTATGGGTTAGGTTCAATCAAAAAGTCTTGTTAGAGCTATGAGGGAGAATATAGAAGATGAACACATACATTTTATAAACACTTAAAAATGGCTTTTAGTTGTAGGAATTGTATTACTCTAGGTATATATATATATATATATATATATATATATATATATATATATATATATATATATATATATATATATATATATAATATATTAATAATGTATTTTATTTTATTTTTTATCGTATCTCTTTTATCTTCTCTTATTTTTCTTTCTTTCACCCTTATTTCCATTAGTTCTTAAAAATGTAAATTATATTATTAGAGCTTAAATACATACGATATATATTTCTAGGGCCTTATGTATTTTTGACAGTGAAGATTTCACAAGGGATTGTGGTCCTGTCTTGTCCATGTTTTCAATCATTTAATTTCAAATATATTCTTCAATTGTTTGAAACTGCATTTAGCTAAACAGATGAATATACCACATTCAAAAATCATATTTTGAAAATTAGGAGATGGTAACGAAAAAAATGAATATACCACATTCAAAAATCATATTTTGAAATTTAGGAGATGGAAACATGAACCAAATTTTTACAGACTACACATTTTTCAAATCTACAAATACTATAGTTAATGATGGTAGTCGAATGTATAATTATGTTCACCATAAAATTAATGGGGTGATTTAGTAATCCAATTATGATTACTAAATGTGGGTGACCTTCTATAGGAAATAATGTGGTTACCATGGAAAATCCCCAAATTTACAACAATAATCTCATCAAGCATTTTTTTCCAATGTAAAAATGCCATATAAACCTAGAAAGACCATTAAGACATACATTTTTTCACTTTAAATGAGAATAAGAAGGGCAGGGATGAAGGGGAGCACTATTTTGGTCCGATTTATACCAATACAAATTTATGTACCCTCTAGCCATCTCACCTTGATGAAGAAGCCTTAAATGCATAGGCCTTACAAGAATAATAAGTTATCATTGCAATGCTTTTTACTCTAGTGTGTAAGCTACAATAACTTAGGGTTGGCCCTTTTCCCATCCTCATCACGAATGTTGATCTGAAATGTTGAGATAAAAAAATTGGTAAAAAATATTCTAAAAGCCTACAATCTAAATTTAATTAACGTTATCAAATACTAAGGCATATTGTTCTACGTGTTTATTTATGGCTTGTCACCACATACAATTCTTTTTTATCCATTATTTAAATCATCTATGTTTGAATTTTATACTTCCATTATTGTTTTAGTAAGAATTTGTCCTAGATCAAGCTAGAGAAGAGTTATGTGGCAACTTGAATATATATAGAAGAATGGATTTCTTTAGATGTTATAAAAACAACAAAATAAAAAATAAACAATATCAAATTCACTGTTATATCTATTTAACATATGTGTCATAGATAATTCAATGTTTTATTCAATACTCTGATATAATTAAATTCCCCTATTCAAAATGCTATTACATGGCTATATCTTTCGTTGTTGCTTTATTTTGAGATAAGTGACTTCCAAATTATGTCACTTGTCTCAAATCAGGGCATCACAATTAGCTTTCTTGAAAATTTAAGCCTCATAAGCAATAAATTTCATATTTATGGTGATATATAGTTCTATAAATATAACATGATTCAAATTATGGGGGCATATGCCATGCATATGCACTCATTCTATAGTTTCAAGTTTCAAATAGTTATAGTTACAAGTTTTTAAAATAATTGTAAGCTCAATTAGAATTCAATATCAATATAATATAGTACAAGGGGCATGATATCCATTCATTATTATGCCTTTAATCCATAGTGTGTCTAGGAATATGTGTGGCCAATTTGTAGCTTACATACCTTTCCTATTATCTTGTTGAATTTATCTATGTTCTTAGCAAGGTCGGCCTATGGAATAACCATGCATAAATAAAGTGAATAGAAGAGGTAGTGGTTAGTCTTTCATAATCATATTATGAATTCTACTCTTATTGCATTATTTTGGAGGTTGCCCCCTCAAATTGGCTCTATCGTATTTATCAAGTATTCTACTCTTTCATCAATTATTGTTGTGTAGCTACTTATTATGTTCTTCATTCTGTGATATATTATTACATTGTTGTAAAACATATAATTAATTTCATTACAAGTGGTATCAAAGCATTGAATAGGGAAATTTTCTATGGTGTTGTTTTTCAAATCTGGGGTTACAATTATTTGGAGAGTTGAAGGATAAAAAATATAACTTCTGATCAAAGAAGAATGTAATTTTTTTGTCGCCATAGTATTTTTCAAAGTATCTATTTTAATTTAAAAACAAATTAGAATTTTTTTTGCACCCTTGAGTAAATTAGTAGTCATTAAATTCATCTTGGGGAGACTATCATAATAATACAATTTGTCGATAAACTTTTTTGTTCTCAAAACCCCCATCTTAGGGTTGGTACATGACTGGTCTTAACACTCATAATTGTGAGAAGGGAAAATACACTCCAAAAACTTCTCACAAGGATGATATGGTGTCAATATCTTCAAATTCTTTAGTTTTTTAGTGGGTTTACCAACTTCAGCTAGATATTCAAAGCATGGTGAAGTAATATGTTCTCGATGTGATAAAAGGTGACATTATTGTTGACACTTAGATTCATACCCTTGAGGAGATGCTCAGCTCTCCTCATTCAAGTGTAAAAATGGAATCATCTCTCTTGTTTTGGGTGATAATTTTACTGAGATGAATCTCTAGATAAAGAGCTAGTTCCCTTGATGCACCTTTAAAGCTCTCTTTTGACTCACAACTATGTATGAAAAAGGTAAGGAAAATGACTATGAAAAATAAGCGGTGATGCACCAATGTATGATATCCTCCCAATTGACTGAAACCACTACTTAAAGACAAAACAAGGTGTTTTCTTGCATGGGACTCACAACTCAAGAACCATTACTACATCAATATTTTATATGTTAGATTCAAGAAGGTATGTGATTCTCAGGAAGGGAATGAATGATTCCAAAAGGGATACAATCATGAACCACTTCTAGGATATCTCTACACTTAGAAAAGAAACACTAGTAAAGACTTACAACAATCTCCTTTCTTTAAATTGGTAGACCATCAAGTGTACATGCTAGAAAAGACAATCTTTCACTAGACTAGACTAATAATGATTCAATCATTACTCAATATTATATAATATGATAGGAAATCATACTTGTATATCTCTTCAAGAGTTCTTTGAGTACAAATCTGGCTAGAGTTTCCCCAATAGCCAGTGGAGGATATTGAACAAGCCAAAATAATGCATATATATAGCCTTTGAGAGGGAGTCGAGAAATCAATGGAAATCACTTGGAAATGTGTCATCTTGGATGAGAATTTGTTACATTTGCAAGAGTTACAACTAAACAGATGCATGAATTATAATTTGTTATGACTGAATAGAAGCATCAGTTATGTTTTGTTACAACTAAACAGAAGCATCAGTTATGTTTTGTTACAACTATTACGTCTTTTTTGTCTTCGGATTCCTACCAAGCTCTTGATGCTAATGGCTATTTTTTTAGATTAAAATTGACTTTCTATGGGTCATCATCTTTTGGGTATTTCTTTTAGACATTTATTTCCTATATGTATTCTCCCACAGAATTCCTTTGACATTTTAAAATGATCTTTTCTTTTGAACAATTTATCTGTGGCCATTTGTCTTTAGAATTTTATAATACTATTTGATTTTAGATAATTTATCTACAGTTATTTGATTCTCTTTGCATTCTTTCGGCATATTGAAATGATCTTTTCTTCAGACTTTTCCTGAAAAGGACCTTCAAAAATTTTACAAGTGACCCTTTGGCCTTTTGAAAATATGCCCTCTTGAAATAAAATAACCCTTCAACATTCTTGAAGTGGATCATTTCATCTAGGATCAATCCTTTAGAAATCTACTTCATCCTTCATTTTTTTTGCTTTACACCTTTTGCCCTTCCTACAAATGTTCTTCGGACAAACTGAAGTCCCCTTCGAAAAAACTAGAGTGCCTTTCAGAAAAACTAAAATGCCTTTCAAAAAAGTTGTTTTAGACAAAAATTTTGAAACAATTCCTTCAGAAAAGTTAAAAATTACCCTTCAAAAAAGTTGCAAGCACCTTTCATAAAAGTTGTAAGCTCATTTCAAAAAAGTTGCAAGCACCTTTTGAAAAATTTGTTTCGAACAAAATGTCTAAAACAATTCATTTTAAAAGATTGAAGTGGAACATTTCGTACAAGAAATATGCCCTTCAAGAAGATTATTTTAAACAAACTATCTGAAATAATTCTTGACACTTAAACAAAAAACCCGAAGACAAAACCTTCAAAAGAATGAACACTTAGTTAAAAAACAAAAGACCCAAAAGGATTACTACACAAAGGCTTAGGAAAAGACCAAAACCAAACTTTTTGAAAGAATTAGACTTGTACATTTGTTGTGGGCTTTGTATAGAACACTTATTTCGAATGAAACCTACATAGTTAACCTAACCAAAGGTATATACTTAGGCAGCTAAGTTTTCAAATAAGGGTGCCCAATTTTGACCTGAAGGGCCAAAATTTGGTCAACAAATTGGTGACTCATAGGGGTAGTATGCCTATTATACTGAATAGACTAGTATCTAAATTAGTCCATTAAGAATGGAGTCATCTAAGGACTAAAATAAATAAGAAACCTTGACCATGATTCAGAACTTGATGAACAAGACAACTATTACCACCCAAACACACAAAGGTAAAGGATACACCACAAGAAAAAAATAAAAATAAGACACAAAGTAGAGTAAGACACAAGACAACTCACACATGTGTGTAAGCACTTAGGGAACATAAAAAAAGTAGGAAACTATGTGCAAAGGAAAATGAGAATCTTAGTAACAATACTTTAGATATATCCCATTGATTGGGATATGTAGTTCCTTTCCATCCAACTTTGAGAGTTAGAAATCATTGTGTTGTTTGCACTGTGTGATCACATATGGGCCACTCCACAAAGCATAAAAGTTTGTGTGTCTTCTAGGTTCGGCCCTATCTTCATCCAATTTTAGGACAATGATTCCTTGTTTGAAAATCCTAAGCATGTATTTCTTGTCAAAATACTTCTTTGTTTGCTCTTGGTGAGTTATTATGGTGTGCATAGCTTAATTTTTTGCCTCCTCAAGCTCCATTAACTCACATAACCTAGCCTTCATGTTGTCATTATCCATCAACTTAGATGATAGGTAAGATATAAAGCTGATAGCTCAAGTGAGATAGGAATTCTAGCTTACCTTCCATAGACAAGTGTATATGATGAGTTTCTAATTGATCTTTCTAGGGTGATCATATAACCCAAAGGGTTGTCTTCAACTTGATATGCCAAGTCCTTTGATTTTCCTCCATTATCCTCTTTATAATCATAATTAAGTTCTTATTTGTGGAATTAGCTAATCCATTCCCTTGGGGATAGTAGTTAGAGGAGGTGCTAAGATAGATGTCATGCTTCAAATCCCATTCACTTATTCTTGTTCCTAGGAAGGCTAAAACATTATCTAAAATGATTGTTGAAAGAGATACAAACCTTATTACTATACCTTCATAGAAGTCAAGGGCTAAACTTTCATTAGCCTCCTTAAGATCTATAGCATCCACCTATCTTGTAAAGTCATCAGTGGCAGTCAACACCCACTTATGACTAGCACTAGAAGGAGGATTGATTAGGCCTATGAAATCCAAACCCCATTTCATGAAGGGTTACTCAACTTGGATTGGATGAAGGAGAAAGGTATCTAGCTTTTGTTTGCCATCAAAAAGAGCACACTTTTGGCATTACCTTCCCAAATCATGGGTGTCTTTGAACAAGCTGGGCCAAAAGTAAGCAGCCCTCATAATCCTAGTAGTTATAGTTCTTGGAGAAAAATGACCACCAGCTGGTCCATCATAGAATTCATGTAATACATTGTCAATGTGGTCCAAATCAATACATCTCAATAATACACTTGAAAAGTCATTTCTAAACAACACTCCATTAACAAGTACATAAGTAATGGATTGCATCCTAAAGTACCTTCTCTTGGCCATATCAAGACCTTGTGGACACTCACCCATTTGAAGGAAATGGATCATGTCCTGTGTCTAACTTCTCATAGATCAAGGTATAGCTAATATAGATTTATCATGAAGTATAAAAATAGCTTCTTTTTTCTCTTTCAAGTTTTAAGGCAAGATGCTCACACAATCCTTTTCCTTTTACTAACTTTGTAGTTTTGATCTCCACATCATATTCTATCACCCTTGTGATCCATCCTGCCCTCTTTTCATTCAAATATTTGTTCAACATAAAGTCTTTTACATTACGATGAGGCACAAAAATGTGAATCTTTTTGTTAGATAGCATATGCCTAAACTTCTTCAAATTCCTTATAACTGAAAGCACTTGTTTCTCAACATATGTGTATCTTGTTTCATAGCCTTCTAAATCATGACTGAAAAAGGAAATAAGTTATTCAAAATTTTCAACATTTGCTTGAGTAAGCATTGCAGAGATTACCTCTTCATTTCCAAAAGTATACAGGTTGAAATCTTTAGAAAAGTTATAACTTACAAGAGTAGGAGCTTGGGCAATGGCTTACTTTCTCTCCTCAAATCTTTCTTTCCTCTTTCTTGTTCAAGTGAACACTTCATCCTCCCTTAACATAGAGATCAAGGGCTTGACCAAGTTAGAAAAATCAAGAATAAACCTCCTAATGAAATTGATCTTTCCAAAGAAACTTTTCAAACCTTTCTTATGCTTAGGCAAGGATAATGCCAAGATGGCATTTACCCTTTTGAGATCAATAGATAGACCTTTATTGGAAACAATGTGGCCTAAGAGTTTGTCTTCAAGAATAGTAAGCACACACTTATTTGGGTTTAGAGAGATCACAAACTCTCTACACCTCTCAAAAATCAACCTTAGGTGATTTAAATGATCTTTTGCTTCTTTGGAGAAAATTGTCACATCATCAAGATATACCAATATAATTTCATTGATTAATCCTTGAAAATCTATATCCATTGCATGTTTAAAATTAGCTCCAGCATTAGACAACCTAAAAGGTATTTTCCTATAAGCATATGTGCCCTAGTTGGTGGTGAATGTTGTCTTGTACTGGTCACTTTCCTTTACCAAAATCTAATTATAACCAGAATACCCATCAAGGAGGGAAAACCTTTCACTACCAACCACAACTTACAACATTTGTTCCATGAAAAGAAGTGGGTAATGATATTTCAAAGACACTCTATTCAATTCCCTAAAATCAAAACACAACCTGATCTCCCCATTTTTATTCCTAATAGGGACTAAATTAGATAACCAATAGGAATTCTTGATAAGAAAGATGATTCTAGCCTCAATCAACTTGATGAGTTCTTTCTTCATGAAGGGTTCAATCTTGGGATTGATTGGCCTTTTCCTTTGCTTGATAGGCTTATAATTTTCATCTAGCTCTATGGTGTGTTGAGCCAAGCTTGGATCAAAACCCTTCAAGTCACTATATTCCCATGTAAAAACATCAAAAAATTATTTGCATAACTCAATGAAAACATGCTTCTCTTCGCTAGTACATACCTTTCCAAGTGTGATCAATTTATCCTTAAAGATATGAACCTTCTCATAGTTTTACTACTTAGTAGATATGCTTACCTTCTCTTTCTTTATATGGTCATCATAATTGAATATGCTCTCAAGAGTGACTAGGCCTTTAGGGAGTTTGTTAGACTTTAATTACACAGTCTACCCTCCATATTGTTGTTGTAGTTTAGACTAATTCTTGGAAAAAAACTCAACTTCTTCATGTATAAAAAGTGTTATTTTTTGGTCACTTTCAAAGACCTAATAATTGGTGACATTATCTAGTATGGATGGTCTCACAATTACCTTTAGATGGGGTTGGTTTTTGTCTTCCTTTATGCCCTTTGGAACATCAAACTGAGCTCCAATAGAAGCCAACCTATCGGCATGATTCTTCTCTTGGGATGGATGTGATGTTGAAGGCTTGGAAGTCTTATATAATATCCCACACTCTATGCTTTTATGACTTGAGCATGGAGTTATTGGTCAAATTCTACCCTCTAACTTGATTCACAATAAGCTCACTATCACCAAACACTTGAAACTCTTTGACACCTCTTTTCCTTTCCCATTCAAAGCCATGAATAAGGGATTCATATTCTAATACATTATAGGTGCAATGGAAATGAAATATGAATGTTCAAAAATACCTTTCCTTTGAAGCTGAAACCAACATTGCCACACCACCAGCCTCAATCTTGCTTCTAGACCCATCAAATAAAAGCTACCACAAGCCATTCACATCCTCACTTGACTTCATCAAATTAGGAATGAAATAATCCTTTTGATGCATATAATAGACTCTAAGAATATATTCTTCAATAAACTTGTAAGAATCATACTCATAGTTGCCATCTCCCCACTCATCTAGGAACAAATTAGAAACTCCCTAAAGGGAAGATGATGAATATTAGTAAATATGAATTTCCTCTTCATCGATGATTGAATAATTAAAATTTGCCACCTTAGGTGAGTAAGGTTCCAAGTGATATCTATGGATAGGTTCTAACTCAATCTTCACTTTAGTGCCATATTTTGTCCTAAACGCCATGCAGGACTAATTAGCTGCCAAATATCCACCTATTTTGGATGTGAAGTCTCTTGATAAACAAAGAGAAAAATAGGGAGGTAAATATTCCACCACCACATCATGAAGAATTAAAAAGGTATTAAAATCATGAAGGATCAAATTCAAACCTTTAACTATCCCCAAAGTCATGGTTGGTGAACCATCCAATTGTAAAACTCCTTTAGTCATTGGCTCGTACTTAAGACCTAGCTTATCTTCTATGTATTTAGGCATAACTAATGTGCTTGCTCTAATGTCTATGATGAAATTATGAACCAAGAAATAACCAATGTTTAGAGATAGGTAAAAGTGAGGAGTCTTCTCATCTTTCTTCACTTGACCATCTATATATTGAGTTCCATTGACCAAAACCACATTGTCATTTCTAGATGGGCTAACCTATTTTCCCAATCCATGAAATTCTTTTTGAAGTGTATATTTCTTCCCTAGTAATGTTAGATAATCCCACAATAAAATATTCATATGAATATTCTTCATCTAGTCCACCACATTAATGGAAGGATTACTCACCTTGGGGATCTTTTATGAACATTGGAACCTTGTGATATAGCTTGTGGAGATAGAGTTGTAGTAGTTGGCCTAAAGTTTGGAATCCTCTGATTTTCTTGCACTTTCAGAATTTTATTAGACCCTAAACTTCATCCATATCCCTCTTCTTTGATTTAGTGTTGGCAGCCACACTAGCATTGATGTTATTTGAATTTTTCAAGAAATTGATGGCACAAAACACACCCTTTAAATGATTTATGAGGGTATCATCAATCTTAGGTTGTATATTTTTTTCCCCTCCTTACATAGACCCTTCAAATTTTGAATCTTGGAAAGATTGGCTACCTTGTATCACCATGCCTTGATTGTGTACTTCATTTGCATAAGTCTCTTGTTCTTGACCATGGTCAAAATATGGATAGTTGGGTTATTCTTAGACTAAGTTATTTTAAGTGGGAACAAGGGATTTAGAGGATGAATGAGAATTAGGATTATAGCTTTGATAAGGCTTGAAATGGGTGATTTGACCCTCTCTTTGTGCATTGTTTTGGAAAGGAGGTCTACTTATTTGCTCAAACTAATTGTATGTTTGATATGGCCTATAACCTTGAGCTTGTTATATTTTGAGGGAAACTAACTCATTTGTAACACTTTGAAGAAATATTTTAGATTCATGTATTTCATTTGAAGGAGCAGTGGTAGGCCTCTCTTGATTAGGCAAAGGGGCTAAAGTGGGCAATACACCTTGACTAAGAAAATGCAAATCAGTGAATAGTGGCATTGGAGGTCTTGGAGCTATCTTTCCTGGTTAGACAAGACAATTATTAGCATTTATGGATATTTCATAGGTATCAGGGAATGTGTTTCCACCCATAGATTGAATCATCATGGCAATGTCACTATTCAATGCTTTCAAGTAGTACAAAAATGCATAGTTTGAGGTTGGCCTCACAAGAATTAGGATTCTATACCAAAATTTTTAGAACCTAGTACTAAAATCCTACATGAATTCATGTGGTGCCCTCTTGATTGTGGTCAATTACTCAGCTAGAGATAGGTGGTCACTCTTTTCCCCAAACCAATTAGTCAATAAATCTCCCAATTCATCTCATGAGATAATGGAATTTAACGCAAGAAATTACACCCGGGGCAAGAAGCCTAGCTCCTACCTTCTCACAGCATGGAAACTCCCCTCTCACCTGTGGGACCGGCGAAGCTGAAGGGAGAGTCTCTAGATAAGGGCTAGCTCCCTTTGATGCATTGTGTTTGTTTTAGCAAGTGTAAATACATACATATATATATAGATATATAAAAAGGGGGGATGAAAAGGGAGAAAGGTGCAGGAAAACAAACTACCCTAAAGAGGTGATGCACCAAAATAAAGTCGACCTTCACACCTCCACACTTGAAACTAGACAAAAACATACATACACTACACACTTGGCAGAAGGACCAGGCTGCTAGAAACTGGCAGGGAGGCCTTAATGGAAAATGTAAAAAATAGGGGTCACCAAAGGTGTTGTGAGATACACACTTATGTAGTAATTTCCTCTATTCTAAACTTCTCAAATACTGCTCTTCTCCTATCAGCTGCAAAGATGGTGCCTTGTAGACAATAGGTATGCTGGTGTTGAACCTGTGAGAGCATCAAGAAATAGTTATTGAACATAAAACAAACACTCAACACATACTTGGATATGTCTATCCAAAATGGAGGTAAAAACTACATTTATTGATTCAGGTGGAAAGTTTTTCCAGGGAATGACAAGTTCATAAATATATAGGAGAAGAAAGGAGAAGGTAACTTGGCACTTCTTTGACCAGTTGGCCCATCGCATCCCCTCATTGGGAAGAGGAAAACACTATGGCCAATGTCATCTTTCTAGAAGAAGCCTACTAGAACCATGCTGTATAACCACCAAATTTGACTTTGGCATTTGAGCATTAATGTGGAAACACAGATTGCACCTCTTTTTTACAAATAGATTGAGATTTGTCTCCTTTTGAATGCACAGGCCATACCCTTTGATATTCACACCATCTGGGGATTAACAGGAAATAAATCACCTTCTACTTGCCACTTGGACTGCTTCGCCCTTCCCTATCTTGTCTCTTTGTCCTTTTCTACCTTTTGTCTTCTTCTTACTCTTTCAACCCTTAGGGGTGATCTCTTGGCTGGTCACTGCATTGCTTGGGCTTTTCCATGCTTGACGCTCAAAAAGTTCAAAAAACAAATAGCTAGTTTATTGCATTAAAATTGACAGCCTTTGGGATGTCACCGTCCTTGACAAAAGTCATCGGGTCTTTTCCTTTGAAGTGTGGCCTCCTTGAACCAAGCCATTGAACCAACCCATTAAACCAATATTGGTTCAACGGTTCAACCACTGCACGTCGATGCCTTTGAACCAAGCCATTTGAACCATTCATTGCACTTTAACCACTGAACCAAGGCCGAAGTGTTGAACTTTACAAAAGCATTGAACCAGTTCATGAACCAAGGCCGATGAACTGATGCAACCAAAAAATGAATTGGCCTTAAACAGCAGGGGAGAAGTTGACCAAAATTTTGCCTGTGGGTAAAATTTGGTCAACAGATTGGTGACTCACAGGGGAAGCATGCCTGCTATGCTTTAGAATCCAATTGCCTTGTAATCCATTAGGCACAGTGTCAAATGCAGCTATGAAAGAGTTAGCAACAACCCCAAAGATCCAAGAATCAAACATGAAGCCTTTACCCCACATGCAAAGGGAAACACACAAGGCTAAAAACACTACCTGTGCAACTACACTTAGGGAAAGTGAGAAAGAAACTAAAAAAAAACTATTATGTATAGCTAACCAGGGAAATTTGCCTCCCTCCTAGATCAAAGGGAAAAAAATTTAAGTCCCCTTCCTGGCAAGAAGACTTATGGTGCCAGGCAAGTAGCTGAATGAAAATGAGATTTGGTGACTTGCTCTTCTTGCTTGTCACCTGCATTGGTTGGTACCCAAGTGGAGATTCAAACATGCTCCTAACATATACATACTCTATTTTTTATTGGAAGCTTGCCTCCTATTGGTTCTTCAATCTGGTGTTTCCCATCAAGAAATTGATTGATGTCGGCTCATCAACATAAGCCCCTTGATACGCACCCTTGACTGGCTTTCTCTCCTCTGCCTCATGCTCGGGTTCCATGGTATGGCCATCTTCCTTGATGATTTCAAAGAAGAAATCTTTAGATTCACTAGCCTCCTGAAGGGGTAAATCTGAAAAACTACAGCCTCTTTACATGCTTGTTAGAACCCCAATGCTGCCTTCTCCACTCTTATCCAGCTCATAGCCTCCTTGAAGAACAGTGCAGCCTGCCTCAATGGCTTCAAATGAATCATTCAAAACATGAACAAGAGGTTATCCATGCTTCTCCATGTCACTTAAGGTGATCTCCTCCTCATTTATACTCATGAAGTCTCCCTGGTCAGTCCTAAATTGAGCATAATCTATATCAGGCAAGGCCTGATAGCTTTCTTGGAGGTGTGTGGATGAAGTGTATTCAGAGATGGAATCTATTATTTAGTTTAAAATGTCCATCACATGTTCACTGAGGAGACCTGCTCTAGATTTCAATTCCATGATCTGCCTATCCATATCTTCTTGGAAAAGCCTTTTTTGGAAGTCACAATCATCTTCAGGAGTAGGAGCAACCCCATCTTCTTCAAGTTTTTTCACAAAACCCTACTCTTCTTCTTCCTTTTTGTCCCAAGATTCCACTATTTGCTTCCAACTCATGATCTTTGGATTGGAATCTTGCTTCTATGAACAGGAAGTAACTTTATCCTCTTCAAGGTCCTGAGCTAGTTCATGATGTTCCTTCTTCTAGCTTGGAATCTAGAGATCATGTTGAAAGACTTGAGGAGGTTGGGGAGGATTTGGGAGGGTCTACTCATGTACAGGAAGAGCTGTCTGAAAAGAGGCATGCTAAAAATCTAGGTGAACAAGATTGAGGGTAGGATCGATTGATGCATTGGATAAGTCAGAATGAGCAAGTGCCATCTAATAGAAAGGATTTGGCATACAAGAGGGAGTTTTCTCTAGAATAGGAGGGGGCATACCTTGGGCCAAAATTTCTTGATTTTCGTCCCTCCACATTACCAAAATTTCATCAATATTGAAATTAGCTTATGGATTGGTGGAAGGGGTGTCTTTTGGCATCAGCTTCTCTACAAGGTCTGAAAACTCCAACTCTCTCTCTCCCAGTAGTCTCATCTTAGCCTCTAATTCCTCAATTTGCTTAGCCAGATAATCCTCACCTTGTACTTCTTGGATCTCATAGGAGTCATTATAGAGGTGGGGAGTATGCAAAGGTTGCCATGAAATGCAAAGAGCTTCCTAAGGAAGGGTGGGGGGAACTTGAAAAGGACTAACCTCATCTTGTACCTCACACTCTTGAATAATGTCTTTCGCCTGCTTGTTGTTCCGTGACTCAACCACTTGATTCCAGCTCAAGAAATTCAGACTGGGCATCTCCTTTGGGGTTGATAGGGCCATAATGTGAGAGGGTAGTGAAGATTTAAATTCCACTTCCCTCACTACCAAGATGGACTGCTACATCTGAAAATTTGCCAATTCGATTTGTCTATTAAGATTAGCCTTAAACACAAGGTTTGTTGTTTCAAAACTCTCCTCAACATAATTGGGGAAAGGAATTTGATAGGCTTGACTTGGCTCATAAGTAGGGTTTGTATATGACTAATATGATGCTTAGGGTAGCAAGTATGCAGGTTGATAGACTTGGTAAGGCTGCCTCTCATAAATACTCAGCTTCTCTTCCACAGATGCAATCAAACCACCCACATCTAGCATCTCACTTGTAAGCTTGTGCTAATTGGCTCTTTCAATGGGAGTCCATTCCTTCTTAACTTGATTCAGTTCATTTCTCACTTGATGGATGACATGATCAGGAACTTCTTGGCCACATCCCCTTCTGGTGTCAAGATCTATTACATATTTTTCGTATCCCAACAGTGTTTGCTTGAAGATAGAAATGGGTTGATTGGCAAAGAGATTGGGTTGAGTAGGAGAAGTGACATAATGAGAAGACTGGGCATAAGGCTGATATAACTCATGGCAGGGGTGAGACTAGCCATATTGAGCCTGATAAAGATCAACATAAGGCTGGTAAGGATCATAGCCATGCTGGCCAAGGAAAATAGGGTCCATGGCTTTGAACGATGGGATTATATATACCAAAATGATATTTCTTGATGGTACGGTACCAGAAGTGCTTAACTAGTTGATTTAACTCAAAGTCACCATTGGTGTTTGATGCAGAAGCCTCCAAAGGCTGGTTGGTTGAAGAACACACCAAAATTCTTCAACTCTTTTGGACAAAACCTGTCCCAGTTGGTCCCACCAAGCATGCCAAAAATGTTGACGCAAGAAATTGCACCTGGGGCAAGAGGCCTAGCTCCTGCCTTCTCCTCACAACATGAAAACTCCCCTCTCACCTGTGGGACTAGCGAAGCTAAAGGGAGAGTCTCTAGATAAGGGCTAGCTCCCTTTGATGCATTGTGTTTATTCTAGCAAGTGTAAATAAATACATGTATATATAGATATATAAAAAGGGGGGATGAAAAGGGAGAAAGATGTAGGAAAACAAACTACTCTAAAGAGGTGATGCACCAAAATAAAGTCAACCTTCACACCTCCACACTTGAAACCAGACAAACACATACATACACTACACACTTGGCAGAAGGACCAGGCTGCTAGAAATTGGCAGTGAGGCCTTAATGGAAAATGCAAAAAATAGGGGTCACCAAAGGTGCTGTGGGATGCACACTTATGTAGTAATTTCCTCTATTTTTAACTTCTCAAATACTTCTCTTTTCTTGTCAGTTGTAGAGATGGCACCTTGTAGACAATAGGTATGCTGGTGTTGAACCTGTGAGAGCATCAAGAAAAAATGATTGAACACAAAACAAACACTCAACACATACTCAGATATGTCTATCCAAAATGGAGGTAAAAACTGTGTTTATTGATTCAGGTGGAAAGTTTTGCCAGGGCTACGCCTTAGCAAATGTGAAAGATCCTTTTACAAATGACAAGTTCACAAATATATAGGAGAAGAAAGGAGAAGGGAACTTGGCACTTCTTTGACCAGTTGGCCCATCGCATCCCCTCATTGGGAAGAGGAAAACACTATGGCCAATGTCATATTTCTAGAAGAAGCCTGATGGAACCATGTTGTATGACCACTGAATTTGACTTTGGCATTCGAGCATTAATGTGGAAACACAGACTGCACCTCTTTTCTACAAATAGATTGAGATTTTTCTCCTTTTGAATACATGGGCCATACCCTTTACTGTTCACACCATCTGGGGATTAACAGGCAATAAATTGCCTTCTACTTTCCACTTGGACTGCTTTGTCCCTTCCCTATCTTGTCACTTTGTCCTTTTCTACCTTTTGTCTTCTTCTTGCTCTTTCAGCCCTCAGGGGTGATCTCTTGGCTGGTCGCTGCATTCCTTGGGCTTTTCCATGCTTGACACTCAAAACATTCAAAAAACAAATGGCTAGTTTATTGCATTAAAATTGACGTCCTTTGGGACGTCACCATCCTTGAAAAAAGTCATCAGGTCTTTTCCTTTGAAGTGCAGCCTCCTTAAACCAAGCCGTTGAACCAACCCATTGAACCAATATTGGTTCAATAGTTTAATTGGTTCAACGGTTCAACCACTATGCACGGATGCCTTTGAACCAAGCCATTTGAACCATTCATTTCACTTTAACCGCTGAACCAAGGCCGAAGCGTTGAACTTTGCAAAAGCATTGAACCAATTCATGAACCAAGGTCGATGAACTGATGCAATGAAAAAATGAATTGGCCTTAAACAGCAAGGGAGAAGTTGACCAAAATTTTGCCTGTGGGCAAAATTGGTCAACAGGTCCCATACCAATCCAAAAATTTTCCTTTGAAATACAAGGCCAACAACTTAACAGCTACATTTTCTTGGGTGACGTTGTGAATATTAAAAAAGTTTTCTATATTCCTAATGTGTTCAATGGCAAAAATAGGACCATTACCACTTAAATATGAGACATTTTTGAGGGTTGATCTTAAAATTTGATCATATCAGGCAAGATTCAAGGGAGATGCCCTAGTGAAAGGCACAAAGGGTTATCTTCTATCCATTTTAGAATGATGACTATGGACATTAAGAATGGAATGTATCACAAATTTAGAATCTTTAGACACAATATCTCTTTTATAAGGATGAGTGTTTATGAACCTACACCTTTTGGTGGAATGTGGAGGTAGTTGTACAAACTTGAAAGGTACACCTTTAGCAGCAGATCTAGTGGTTACCTTTGGCATGGAAAGAAGTATTGATTATCAACCATAGACTTGAGTTCTTTAATGGAGTCACTAGGTGCTAAATGTAGATGTTTCTTTCAACTTCAACTATGCCAAGACTAACACCAATCTCAAACAATATTCTAGGACTTAGAGATCCCACTAAGTGTGCCAAAAAAAATTGACACTTAGATTCACACCCTTGAGGAGATTCTCAGCTCTTCTCATCCAAGTGCCAAAATAGAATCATCTCTCTTGTTGTGGATGACAATTTTGTTGAGATGAATCTCTAGATAAAGGGATAGCTCCCTTGATGCACCTTTAAATCTCTCTTTTTACTCACAATTGTGTGTGAAAAAGGTAAGGACTATGAAGATGAAAAATAATCAGCAATGCACCAATGTATGATATCCTCCCAATTGACTAAAACCACTACTTAAAAACAAAACAAGGTTTTTTTTACATGAGAATCACAACTCAAGAACCATTGCTACATCAATATTTCATATCCTAGATTCAAGAAGGTATGCGATTCTCAGGAAAATAATGAATGATTCCAAAAGGGATACAATCATGAACCACTTCTAGGATATCTCTACACTTAGAAAAGAAACACTAGCAATGACCTACAACAATCTCCCTTTTATAAATTGGTAGACCATCAATAGTACAAGCTAGAAAAGACAATGTTTTACTAGACTAGACCAAAAATGATTTAATCATTACTTAATATTACAACATATGAGAGGTAAGGGAGGATTACATAGAAGAAGCTGGAAATAGTCCTAAAAAGAACACAAAAGATTGGAGTGATAAAAGGCAGAATGACGGAAGGCACATACCGACGAGATTGGCCAACTGCAAAGTAGATGCTATCCTTCAATTTGATTTATGGATGTATGAGGAGATAATGAAACTCAAACGGAAAATGGAAATAATGGAAGGTAACCAAGAGGCAGTTCGGAACAAAATCAATAACATGGAAAAGCAGATGAGAGATATTCCCATCAAACTCAAAGACTATGAGAACAACCTAAGGGAACTCATTAAGGAAAGCAGAATGAAGATGGAGGAGGTTACATCTAGCATATGTGTTGCTGCTATAAACATTGGAAAAAGAGCAAATGAGGAAATCAAATCTTTGGAGGGGCCCAGCAAGAGAACAAGACAGATCTCAAGAAAGAAAGCAATGCAAGAGGAAGCCACGTCAGCGGCTACTACCATTCAGGGTACTGCTGTGAAAGGTAAGGAAATAGTGAAGATGATTTTGGAACTAGAAGAATAGATCCTGGTTCTTTTAGATGGTTGTGATTTCTGGTCTCATTTCCTGGTTTTTTGTAATCTCTTGACTATGGAGTTGCCAGGTCTCTGTAAAACCTAGGGTCTATCTTTTGGTTTTCTGTTTCGGTGGTTTCAGGTCCACATTAAACCTAATTTTGATACTTCTTTGAAGTAGGTTTTAGGTTTTGCCTGTGGTCGTAACTGTTTCATCCTTCTCCTTATGTTTCAGGGTTTTGGGGTCCCTTCAAAACCTGTTTTTACCTTAATCTAAAACATATGAGAGGTAATCACACTTGTATATCTCTTCAAGAGTTCCTCGAGTATAATTTTGGCTAGATTTTCCCCAATAACCAGTAGAGGATCCTGAACAAGCCAAAAGAATGCATATATATCCCCTTTATGAGGGAGTCGAGAAATCAAGGGAAATCACTTGGACATGTGTCATCTTGGATGAGAATCAATTACATTTTTAGGAGTTACAACTAAAAAAATGCATCAATTACAATTTGTTATGACTAAATAGAAGCATTAGTTATGTTTTGTTATAACTAAATAGAAGCATCAGTTATGTTTTGTTATAACTAAACAAAAGCACCAGTTATGTTTTGTTACAACTATTACCTTTTTTTTGTCTTTGGGTTCCCCCCAAGCTCTTGATGCCAACATCTATTTTCCACAACTTGAAATTGGCTTTTTATAGGCCATCATCTTTCAGTTATTTATTTTGAACATTTATTTCTTGTATGTATTCTCCCACAGAATTCCTTTGGCATTTTGAAATGATCTTTTCTTATGGATAGTTTATTTATGGCCATTTGTCTTCAAACTTTTCATCATCTTATTTTCTTTTAGATAATTTATCCGTAGCTATTTTCTTCTCTTTGCATTCCTTTGGCATATTGAAATGATATTTTCTTTAAGCTTTTCCTAAAAAAGAGCTTCAAAAATTTTACAAGTGACCCTTTAGCCTTTTGTAAATGTGCCCTCCCAAAAGGAAAGAACCTTTCAGCAACCTTGAAGTGGACCATTTACTTCAGGATCGACCCTTAAAAAATTAACTTCACCCTTCATTTTTTTTGCTTAGCACCTTTTAGCCTTCCTACAAATGTTATTCAGACAAACTGAAGTCCCCTTCAGAAAAACTTGAGTGCCTTTCAGAAAAGTTGTTTTAGACAAAATGTCTTAAACAATTCCTTCATAAAATTTGAAAATTACCCTTCAAAAAAGTTTCAAGCGCATTTTGAAAAAGTTACAAGTGCCTTTCAGAAAATTTGCAATCACCTTTTGAAAAAGTTGTTTCAAAAAAAATGTTCAAAACAATTCCATCATAAAGATTGAAGTGGACCATTTATTGCAAGAAAGATACCCTTCAGGAAGATTGTTTCAGACAAAATGTCCAAAATAATTCCTGACACTTAAACAAAATACTCGAAGATAAAACTTCTAAAAGAATGAACACTTAGTCAAAAAACAAGACTCGAAAGGATTATTATGCAAAAGCTTAGAAAAAAAACCAAAACCAAACTTTTTGAAAGAATTAGACTTGTACATTTGTTTTGGGCTTTGTATAGAACACTTCTTCTAAATGAAACCTACATACTGGACCTAGCCAAAGGTATATACTTAGACAACTAATTTTTCAAATAGGGGTGCCCAATTTTGGCATGAAGGGCCAAAATTTGGTCATCAATCACTAGGGTAAAAGAGGATATCAATGTTGTGAATAATTAGTTGGAAACTATTAGTGGATAGTTAACCACTCTTACAACTAAAATTTTATAACATAATCCTCCACTGCTCTATTTAAGTTCTCCTAATTAAAACTCTAATACTAGCTCAAAGCACATGATGATAAAAATAGAAGTGCACAAGTTTGATGGTAAGGATCCATTCACTTTGATCAATTAAATAGAAAATTTATTTGATCTAAATTAGACCCCATGTGTGCAAAAGGTGGTCATGACATCTTTGTATCTAGAATCTGAGCAGTTCAATAAAAATAAAAATAAGGGTATTCCTATTACCTGGTCAATGTTTACTAAGGAGATAAAAATTCACTATCACAACATCTCAAAAAATTATTAAATAAATTATAAAAGTTGCAATAATTTTAAGGATTATATTCAATAATTAAAGAATGTATCTTTATGCATGGATGGCATCATTGAGTATTTGGAATCTAAGCAGTTCATTGGGTGTAGGTGGTTATGGTTTCAAAATAAAAATAAGGGTGTCCCTATTAAATGATTGGTGTTTAATAAGGATGTATAAATACACTATCACAACATCTCAAAAAATGATTAAATCAGTTAGAGAAGTTGTAACAATGTTAAATATTATATTCAATAATTAAAGAATCTATCCTTATTCATGGATGGTATCAACGAGGAAAATATGAATGACCTATTCTTGGGTGGGATCAAGAATAACATCTAATTGGAGGTATGCATGTTTAATCCAACTTAAATATACAAATCCTTACCATTAGTACATAAGGCAAAAAAAAGAGATATGGTCAAACTAATGGATTTCACTAATTTCCCTAAACACAATTCCACAACACATTCATTTCATCAGCCTATAAGATTGACCCTTAATCAAATTGAATAGAAGCATGTAAAAGGATTGTGTTTCAAATATGACAAGTGGAGCAAAGGAAATAAATGTGAATAAAATAATTTATTCTGCATTGAAGGTGTCAATAAAGATGAAGAAGATGATGAGATCTCAGGTGAGGGTATGAAAGACCCAGAGGAGGAATCTAAATATTCTCACTTTACTATCTCTTATAATGCAATTTTAGGTATTGTTACTCCAAAAAATCTTAAGGTTATGGGTTTCCTTATGAAACATAAGGTGACAATGTTTATTGACTCAAGAAGTACACACAACTTCATCAACAATAAGTTGTCTACTCATTCCAATTATTTTATTTATCTAGCTCAAGAATTTCAAGTCATGATTGCATTTGGTGGCACAATCAATTGATCTAAAAAATTTCATAGTATTAAGCTTGTTATGAGAGACTACATAATTTATTCCACTATTATTTATATTCCCATGGGTGGAGTTGACATTATTTTGAGAGAACAATGGATCACAACTTTGGGCATAGTAGAGTTGAATTTCTATGAATTTTTCATGTGCTTTCATTCAAAAGGTAGGATATTTGAACTATGTGGATTACGGGAAAATCTCTATAATTGGTTAGTTCACATCATATGATGAAGGTTCTTAAAAAAGGGGGCTTAAGGATTTGTAGCACAATTATTTTTTATATAATTCAACTAAAAAATGTGTCTACACATCTCGATTTTAGATGACTCTTGATGACCATCCAACTATTTTTGATGCAATGTCAAAATTAATACCACCAAGAAGAGAACATGATCATGACATAAGATTTATTCTAGGTAATACACCACTAAACATTAAACCATACAAGTATCCATATTCCAAAGAGAGTGAAATTGAAAAGATGATATAAGAGATGTTATCAGACATAATAAATTGCATGAATATTCATCCCTAGTGGTCATGGTGAGTAAGAAGAATGACACTTGAAGGATGTGCCCAGACTAATAGAACTCAATAATTACATCATCAAAAATATGTTCCATATTCTAAAAATTTATGATTTTTTAGATGAATTACATGGTGCTTCTTATTTTACCAAACTAGATCTTCATTCTAGGTATCATCAAATTTGGATTAGAGATGAGGATATCTTTAAAAAAAAATTATAACTCATGAAGGCCATTATAAGTTTATGGTCATGCCTTTTGGTCTCACAAATGCACCATCTACATTTCTAAGTTTGATGAATACTATTTTTAGCCATTTTTTAAAGAAGTTTGTGATGGCATTTTTTGATGACATCCTAATATACAATAAAACTTGGGAAGAACATTTGAAGTATGTGAAATAAGTATTGTTAGTTATATAAAAACATAAATTTTATTCCAAACCTTCCAAATGTTATTTTGGAGTCCAAGAGATGAAGTACTTAGGTCATGTTGTTTCACATGAAGAAGTCAAAGTTAACTTTAAGAAAATCAAAGGTATGATGAAATGGCAAGTGCCAAAGACCTCAAGGGGATAATAAGTTACTATCATAGATTTTAAAAAATTATGGAAACATAACAACTCCACTCATATCCTTATTGAATAAATACTTCCTTTCATTGGAGTGAAACAACTACCAAGGCATTTGAGAAGCTAAAAGAGGCTATGTACACCACTCCAATTTTCGCTGTCCCTGATTTTTCTAATTTATTTTTTGTTGAATGTGATGCAATAAGATATGGCATGGGGTAAGTAATCATGCATAAAGGAAGACCCATTTCATTTTAAAGACATGAAATCAAGTAAAAACACAAGATCAATCCAATCTATGAAAAATAGATGATACTTATTCACTATATATCCAAACAATGGATACCTTATCTGATGGGTAGATGCTTTAAGGTAAAGAGTGATCATGATAGTATAAAATATATTTTGAAACAATAATTATCATTATAAGAACAAAAAAATGGATGACTAAAATGTTGGGATATGACTTTGAGATAGTCTAAGAAAGGAAAAGAAAATGTGGTAGTAGATGTACTATTTAGGAGGGATGAATCAATTGAGGCATTGCTATGTTCAATGACCATTTCATAAGAAATTGGTTAGAAGAGGTAATAATTTTCATCATTATATTTGGTTATATAATTGTACATCACTATTCAATAAGGCATGGATGTTTTACTGGTTGAGCATATCTTCGAAGGGCTCTTTTGCCAAAAGGCATGTTACTACAGGCATAAAATGTATTTGGAGTTTCACTAAGGTTGGCCATGGAAAAGGGGAGCATGATGGTGCTAGATCATGTGTAAAAATATTTTTTTCAAGAGAGGAGTTTAAGTTTGTAAATGGTATTATTTTGACTAATACAACAACCATTGTTTAATGGTGTAATGAGAAAATGGGCCATGGTGCTCAAAAAAATTCTACTTTTCATAGATAGTTTTGGTTGATGAAATAAAAACACTTGGAAAGGTATGAAGATTGTATGACTATAATAGGATCAAGTGAGCTCCACTCATTTATTATCTCAAATTTAAGTTATTAGGCTATTCATATAAGACACTTGGCATGTTTTTATTTTGCATGCATGGAGTCTGTTTAGAATGAGTATGAGTCAAAAGAGTGGGTGGATCTACAAACTTCTAATTCCAGTTGACACATATCAATTTTCAATATCATTACAACTTATAGATATAGCATTATTGCATGAATTTGATCATGTATCTAATATAGTACAACCAATTATAAGATTAATCATTATGTAATATTTACTCCCATTATCTATCTTGACAACGTCATTAAAAGTTTATTTTTTGTGATATAGGGCATGTTTTTATAGTTATTGTTGTTGAGGGCAATGAAGAGGGAACAAATTAATACTTATGTTAGTGTGTAGATAAAAATAAAAATTGGACTTCCCTAGTCATATATGGATAAAAACTTGACTATCCCATTGGGTCTGTGGTTATCATTGGAACTTAACTTCAAAGATATCCTATAAAAAAATTAGATGTATGGTTGTTTGAAGAATTTGAAACACATAGGGTTCTTTTAGCAAATAGTCAACTGGTCAAATATCATGGGAGGCCATGAAACAATAATATATGTAAAGTTCATGAGTCAAACCATGAATTTATTATTGATACTATCAAGATTAGAGTATATCCTAGTGGTTCATTGGATTGAAATTCTAAGGTATGTTGACTTATCAAATGTAGATGTATTTAATTTTGCCAAATTTTATTGATTTTTTAGGTAGTACTTATAAATTTAATTTTTAATCACTTACTAATTTTTTTTTGTAGGTTAGTTATGCCAAATAAGCATCCACCTTCACAAGGTTTGCATGGTTAGTAAAGAATTACATATTTTAGAAGTTAAGAGAAGCTTAATATAAGCACTCAGGACCCATCACTAAAACTTGTGACATAGAGTTTTCTGTAAGGTTCTATCAATGTGCTTCAAGATTAAATTAGAGGGCTTCAACATAAATAAGAGTGTTCCTTATATTCATACCAAAGACTTATAGTTTTTATTTTATGCACACTTGAAGTCATGCTAAAAAAATTGTATTTTTATTGTATTGGGAAGGGTGCTCTTGAGGCCAAAATGGGTGGTGGGTCTCTTAATTGGGCATGTTAGGAGGTCAATAACCTAGTCTTGGATGTTATCTACCACCCTAGATGTTTTTACAATGCTAGTTTTGATCCATGAAGCGCTGGAAGTGAATTTCTCCAATCACAAATTTAACTTTGACAATATTTATTTTATGTGTTTCCACACTCTTAAATAGAAGTGAAAATATGAATTTGTGTGGATTTGGATGTCATGGTCATGGTATAATGTGTCATTTTCCTATTTATATGTGTTTTAAGTGATGGATTTTCACTTGGAGATCTTGGAGGTAGAAATTCCAGTTGGGGGACATGTCTCTTCACTACAATAAAGTTAAATTTTAGGACCCATCACTGCAACTTGTACCACACATTTGTATGGAAGGTTCCATCGACGTGCTATGGAATGAAATTATAGGGATTCAACATGAATGAGAGGTTTATTTATATTCATTCCAATGACTTTCATTTTTTTTTTTATGCATGCCTAAAGTAATTTTCCTATTTATACATGTTCAAAGTGATGGATTTTCACATGGAGGTCCCAGATGTGGAAATGAAAGTTAGAGGACAAGCACTTGTCTCTTCACTACAATAAATTTGTATTTCAAGACCCATCACTATAAATTGAGCCATAGATTAGTATGGAAGGTTCTATCGACATGATCCAAGATGAAATTAGGTGAATTTGACATACATAGGAGAGTTATTTAATTCATGCCAATAACTTATGATTTTCATTTTATGCAAGCCTTAATTCAGTCTTAAAACTACTTTTTATTATTTCGTGAAGGGTGTTATTGAGGCCATAATAGGTGGTGGGCATCTCAACTAGGTGTGATGGGAGGCCAATAACATGGTCCTATGTTATTTACCACCTCGAACATATTGTCAATGCCATTTTAGAGCCACAAAGCATTGGAAGTAGAGTTTTCCAATTGTAACTTCAACTTTGACAACATTTATTGTCATTGATTCCATGCTCCTGAATAATAGTGAAAACACATATCTAGGTGGATTTGGATGTAATAGTCATGTGATAACATGTAATTTGCTTATCTATATGTACTCAAAGTGATGTATTTTCACTTAGAGGTCCCAGAGGTGGAAATGTTGGTTGGAGGATAAACACTTGTCTCTTCACTGTAATAAAGTTGCATTTTAGGACCCATCACTATAACTTGTGCCATGGATTGGTATGGAAGGTTACATAAAGTTTATATATGATTAAACTATAGGGATTTAACATGCACAAGAAGTTTATTTTATTTCATTCCAATGACTTACGGTTTAGGTTTTATACACACATGAAATCAGACTTAAAACTACATTTTTCTTATTTTGGGAAGGGCATTCTCGAGCGGAAAATGGGTGGGAGGTCTCTGGATTGGGCATGATGGGAGGAAACTAAAATTGTCTTGGATGTTATCCATCACCCCTAATAGGTTGGCAGTTCCAAGTTCAAGACATAAATCACTAGAAGAAGAGTTTTCTAACTATAACTTCAACTTTGAGAACATTTGTTATCAGTGTTTCCATACACTTGAATGATAGTGAAAAATGCATCCATGTAGATTTGGATGTCTTGGTCATGGGAAACATTTGTATTTCCTATATATATGTTCTCAAATTGATATGTTTTCACCTTAGGGTCTCAAAGGCATAATTTTTAGTTAGAGAACAAGTACTTATCTCTTCACTAAAATAAAATTGAATTTCAAGACCCATCACTATAATTTATGCCACGGATTGCTCTAGAAGGTTCCAGCAACATTATTTAGAATTAAAATATAGGGATTTAATATAAACAAGATATTTATTTTGGTTCATTCCAATTCCTTATAGTTTCCATGTTAGGCATGCCTAAAGTCAGGCTAAAAAACTACATTTTTCATGTTCTATAAAGGGCATTCTTGACATTAAAATGGGTGGTGGGTCTCTTGATTGAGCATTATGGGAGGCCAATAACCTGGTCTTGGATGTTATCCACCACCTTGGATGTGTTGGAATCACCAAATTCAATCCACAAAACACTTGAGGTAGATATATCCAATTGTACTTCAACTTTAACAACATTTATTGTCAGTGTTTCCATGCTCCTGAATAATAGTGAAAACATGCATTCGGGTGGATTTGGATGTTTTGGTCATGGAATAATGTTTCATTTTCCTATATAGATGTGATATAAGTGATGTATTTTCAATTTGATCTCCTAGAGGTGGAAATGGTCGTTGTAATACAAGCACTTATCTCTTCACTGCAACAAAGTTGCATTTCAGGACCTGTCATTACAACTTGTGCCAAAGATTAGTTTTGGAAGTTTCCATAAAAATGCTATAGGATTAAAGTATAAGGATTTTAAATGCATAGGAGGGTTATTTTATTTTGTGACAATGACTTTTAGTTTCCATTTTATGCATGCCTAAAATTAGGATACAAAACTACATTTTTCTTGTTTTGGGAAGGGTGTTCTTAAGGCTGGAATGGGTGGTCGGTCTCTCAATTGAGCATGATGGAAGGCCAAGAACATGGTCCTATTGAGACCAACACCCCCCCCCATATTTCTCTTTTTGAAATGAGGTCCCCTATATTTGTTTCCATAAATTCTATATTCTGGATTGAATGTGAAGAGTTGCCTTATCTTAGATTTTAAAGGCAAATCAATTTTAAAAGGAGAACATGTGCTTTGATGTATTTGATCATGTTTACATTTCATGGTTCAAAATTGTTAATAATTGTATTTAAGGTGATTAGTTTCATGTTCCATGGAAGAATCTAGGGTTCATAAGGAACAAACCCTAAAGGGGGATTGAATTTGAATATTTTTAGAAAATACTAGCGGGAAATTGTATTTCCTTTTGATTAAATGATCCTAAGTCTAACTTTATATTAAGCTTCAAATATGTTTTTTATTTAAAAACATGACTGAATATTAATATAAAACATTAGGCTAACCCTTATACATGATTAGGTATTAATTTAAAGCTTATGATCTTTTACAGATCTAACGGTAATCACTTGTTCACTAGATTTGATCTAGCGGTGCGAGAAACTTGAAGTCTTTTAAAAGGACATATTATTAATGATTTTGGCTTAGTGAATATATAATGATGATCATTTTCTTAGAGGATTTGATCCAATGGTGTGAATTAACTCTGACACCCAAAAGGATGTTAACAATAGTTAACCACTCAGGACTTGATCCGATGGTTCACATTACCTTGGAGGTTATAATCTAATGGTGCGCATCAACCTAGAAGCTTCAGGATCTCCCCAAAGATTTATGTGTGGCACTTGTTGATTGGATTATAAAAGTTTATTGTCTCAAAATTGATAGGTTTACTCCAATCATTTGATATCTATGAGGACATATTTGAAAGGACCAAACTCATCAAATTTAACATGAGATAGAATGATTATATTGTCTTAAATTTGACAGGTTCTCCCCCATCATTTAATGTCTACAAAGACATATTTGATGGGACCAAACCCATAAAATTTAAACTAAACAATCCTAGAAGCCTTAGAATCTCCTAAAGGCTTTGCACATTCATTTATTAGATCAATAAATTCCACTATCTTAAATTTGATAGGTTTGCTCCCACCATTTGATGTCTACAAGGACGTATTTGACATGATCAAACCTATCAAATTTAATTGAGACAATCCTTGAATCCTTGGGAACTCCATTGTCTTAAATTTGATAGGTTTGTTCTCATCATTTGAAGTCTACGATGACATATTTGACATGATCAAACTCATCAAATTTAACTTAGATATTTTTTAAAGCCTAATCAAAGGGGGAATTTCTAAAATAACCTTTTAAGAAATTCCTAGCTTTTTATGAAGACAAGATTAGTATATAAAGATATTAGCCTAAGTCATTTTGTGTTTTTTAAACATAAAATTCTAAATGACATTTTTAAACCTAAGATTTATATGATCATGTGATTGATTAAAAGGTAAGCATCTTGTAGGATCCAATGATAATTGTTTGTTCACTGGATTTGATACAACAGTGTGACAAAGTTGATGACTTTTCAAAGGCCTCACAAGCTTTCCATACGGCACAATCAATAAGATCAAAGATCAAGAACAAATGGAATACAAGGATCTATATTTAGCTTTACAAATTAAAATAAAGGGGACTTTTGAAAACCAACAATCACTCTTCAAATGGCATTTATGAAATTTGACATGAAAGGCATGGAACCTTACCACATAAGCTCCACATAAGTATGGAGGATCCAAATGAAAGATATCTCATGATTAAAAATGTAGAGGACATGATAGTAAGGTTCCATCATATCTAAGGCAAGTATGAGATCAAAGTTGGATGTTTTGGTCATTAAAGCCAAAAACCTTGAACCCTCTATAAATAAGGCTAGACTCAGTTCAATTACTTATATGACATTTGGGACAATTGCAAACTAAATTTAGAGAAAGTGCCTAAGTAAGAATTTTGATAGATTTGTAACTATAATACAGTGTTATCAATGGCAACAAGCAAGCAACAGATGAAGATTGAAGTGGAGCTTTATCTAACTTTAGATGGTCAAGAAAGGGACTTTAGAGACTCAAAGTTAGATTTAATAGCATTGAATGTACATGGAATTAGGAATTGGTCTGAAATATTCTTCTTTGTTGAGGAATTACAACTAATTTTTTAGGAAGTGTTGGGTGAATATTTTATCACCAGCGTACTGATGAGAAAAATAAGCCTGATCAACCATAGCAAGGAAGATTAGTCAGCTAAATGTGCAGGTTTACCACATCAAAAGGGGACAAATCTCTCCTCTCATCAAGGGGAGGTTCCCTATAAGTATGAAGGGGCTATATATATATATATATATATATATATATATATATATATATATGCTAAATAGAAAATAATACTCAAAGGTAAGATAAAGCATCCATCTCTCTTTTTTTAGAGATAATTTTCACAAATCAAAGGAGAAATCCTAATGAAATGACTGAAGGCACTCCTCTTCTTTCAAAATTACTATTCATTAGACAACAGGAACCTTTCAGGTAGTGACAAGTAACTATAACAAGGTGTAGTAACATAGCAGGATGAAATGTAGCACAAAGTCTCCACCTCAACTACCAAAAAGTGAAATACGAAGGATAATGAGGGCACAAAGTCATCCCAAGATTCTTTACACAGAAACAGAAAATAAACACATACTGAAGACAACTATGATAGCACAAAGTCTGAAAGTAACTAGCTTCAGGACACCTTCCTTGTCACCTCCACTAGCTCTACTTATGAAATTGCATAAACAAGAATACATTTAGGAAATAGACATAAGAACAATCTCTTAGAATGATACAAGCTATAACAGCACAAAGTCTGAAAGTAACTTGCTTTTTGATTTAAACAAAGGAATATAATGAATAATCTGAGCTCAAAGTCTCAGTAATGCCTTTCAATTTGGGCAGAGTTTTGTTTTTTGATAACCGAGAGGTCTCCTTAAAACAATAGGAGAGAGCCCTATATATGGTGCTCCAAGAAAGACTTGGGCACTTTGTCTCACAAAAATGATGGCTTATGATGCATTCAATGCATTTTAAATTATGTCTATGGGCTATGCTAGAATCAAGCATCAATTTTTAATATGGGCCACTTGATGTGTTTCCCTGATGTATTTCTAGCTGTTCACTTTGTTCAATGTAGAAAAATAAGCTATGCCATTAAATGTTCACATTTTCCAATGTCCACTTGGTGGGCTGCTTTACCTTCTAGAAACATCTCCCATGCATGGATATTTCTAATCCTTCTTCATCATTCCCTCTTTCTAGGTTGTATTTTGCCTTTATCTATGTGATTTGTTTGGCCAATCGCTAAATTTGTTCATAGGTTATGTGCTTAAGTCTACAAGGATCAACAATTATTTCATTGTCATAAATTTGACGTGTTCAGGTCCATCATCGTTTGAATGCCAATGACTACTTAGTTACCCTGAATTTGACAATTGTGGGCCTATCATCCTCTTTAGCACTTCCTTCATGTCTTTCTTATTTGCTTTGGCCACTTTCTATTGTTCTTAAAAAGTGACACATGGCACGTTCTACTGTGAAATAGGTGAGGACACGTGGCAACATCCGCTTAACTTATAGAGACTTTAGGAGCCTTTTGAGAGTTTTATGAATGATGACATGTGGTGGCTTCCACTAAGCTCATAAAAACATTATAGAAACATTTGGGATTCTTTTGAACTCATGCGGATGATGACACGTGGTGCATTCTATTTGAGTTTAGCCACTCACTCGGGACCCACCACAGTCCTTACTCAATAAAAAGAAGAAGCTACAGATGTTGCCACTTAGCAGCCTCTATCGAGCTTTGTAGATGACACATGGCACATTTTGCTATTTTTAAAGTTACTAGAAATTGTCTTAGAAGATGACATGTGGCAGCTTTTGTCGCATCTTTATGAGGGACACGTGGCAGCTTCCACTGGAACTTGAGGTTTGATATTTCCTGGAGGGAACTTGCCCTTTGGGGTCTTGAGAAATGTTCCATTTTCCCTGGTGAGAGCCTCCTACAAGGGTACCTACCCTTCAGGATCTTTTGGGTGGCCTTCATGCTTTTATTTCCTCAGCAGGTTTTCTATTATGATGGACTTTTCCTTTGGACAAAAAGTCTGAAGTAATTCTTTTGGATAATTTGTCTGAAGGAAATCTTCCTTTGCTTTGCCTCTGCTTTCCATCAGGATTTCTATCGGTCTTTCTTCCTGGGTGAATTCATTTAGACAAAAAGTCTGAAGGATTCTTGCCTTAACTGTTTTTCTACGTTCTTTTCCCAAAAGAGAAATGTGCCCTTCGTAAGGACTGTTCAAGCCCAAAAATATCCTTCAAACTTTTGAAATGGTCCATCTGCTCCTTGCCTGCCCTCTGCAAGGGTTGTTTGTCTTTGGTTCACTTTTTTGAATGAATTCTCTTTATTCACTTTTGCTCATTGCCTTTTGCAAGGGCACTCGGCTTGGTTCACTACCCTACGTAAAGACACTTTTTCCTTTGGCTTTGGGGAAGCCCTTTGAACCTGCCGATTGAACTGACTGATTGAACCAACTTTGGTTCAATGGTTCAATAGTTCAATTGGTTCAATCTCTTGTATTATATTCATTCACTTGACCGCTTAAACCAAACTCTTTGAGCCAAACTATATTGAACCATAGGGTCATTGAACCTATTAAACCTTTGAACCCATTGAACCTTTGAACCAAAGTGGTTCAATGGCTCAACAGTTCAATGGTTCAAGCCTTCTTCTCTTTGATAAGTGTTTTGAAGCCGTTGAACCTAAAGCATTTAAACTTTGAACCTTGACAAATGCGCTTAACTCTTGCTGATGACGTTGAACCTTTGAACTAATTAAACCCTTGAACCTTTTTTGGTTCAAAGTTTAATGGTTCAAACACTGTATAGAAGCTTGCCGATGAACTTTTTTGGTTGAATTAAGGCATTGAACCAATCCTAAAAATGACTAAGTGTTGGAAACTTGTTCTTCTAATTGAACTCACTTGTAGAAGCCTTTGAACCTGTTGAACCAACTAGTTCCTTTACTAAAAAAGCTTGAAAAATGAGGAAATTGAATGCCTAAAACAATTTTTGAGAAGGGAAGAGGGAATTTTGGCCTGCAAGACCAAAATAGTTCAAATTTTGTCCCAAAAAATGAGTGATATTTTTGGGGGACAACAGCTAGCTCCATTTGGAGAATTTCCTTCAGTTGAAAACTTGGAACAGCTGAGGGGAGTAGAAACCAGAAACTCTAGTGCCTTAAAGTGTGCCATTGGGCTATGGAGTTGTGCTACCCAAAAAGAAAGGTGACAAAAATAAAAATGAAAGCACAAAAATAAAAATAAAGACTATATAAATATACATATGTATAAATTGATCTTATTTGATACTTCACAGATTGAAGTGCTTCAAATGCTTCCCATTGTAAGGCAGAGAGAAGAGCCTGTCATCTTGATATTTCAATAGGAAGCTATTTTCACCATTGAGTTGATGGATAATAAATGGGCCTCTCCAAAGAGAATCAAACTTCCCATGCATTCCCTTTGGTTCTCTTCTCTTGTCCCACAACAAGACTTGATCTCTAACCTGGAAATCATAGTTTTTTTCCTTCTGGTCAAAGAGCTTCTTCACCAGACTTTGATGGGCAGCAATTTGGTCCACCACCATAGTTCTCTGCTCATCCAGCTCAGTCAAGTACATGATCCTCTTATCAATGGAGCTTTCATATGTTTGATCTTCAATTGCCTTAGCCAATTTTAATGCCAGCAATTCCAAGGTGATTAGTATCTCAACATTGATACCATAAAGAAGTTGGAAAAGAGATATACCAATTGCCCTTTTTGGTGTAATTCTATCTTCCCACAAAGCATCAACCAATGCTTTATGCCATGTCCTTTGGTTGTCATCCACTAGATTCTTAATGATAGTCATCAGGTTCTTGTTACTTGATTTAGCTTGTCCATTCCCTTGTGGAAAGTAATCAGAAGAGTGGGAGAGGGTAATTCCATAGTAAAAATAGAACTAAGTAATCTCTTGGGAAGTGAAATAAGTTGTGTTGTTTGTGCAATCTTAATTGGGACCCCAAACCTAGAAATGATATTTTCCTTAAGGAAATTGCACACTACTTCTGAGTTAGCATGTTTGGTTGGGATAACTTCTACCCACTTGGTGAAGTACTCAGTTACTGTAAGGACATAATCATGTCCAACACTTGAATATGGGTTTACAGCTCCAATAAAATCAATTCCCCATTGTTGGAATGGTTCCTCTATGACCACTAGCTTGAGAGGTAGGGCAGCTAACTTGGGTCTCCCAACAAATTACTGGCACAGTTCACATTTTCTTACCCACTTATATGTATCTTGGAAAAGAGTTGCCTAGTAATACCTGGCTCATAGAATCTTATGGGCAATTATAAGAGTAGAAAAATGTCCTCCACAAGCTATATTGTGGAAGGATTTTAAAAGTTGGCTTTGCTACTCCTTGTCCACATAGCGAAGGAACACTCCATCAAGGCTCCTCTTGTACAAGCCATTGTCCCAAAGGATGAAATTGGCAGCTTTTAACTTAATAGTCCTCCTTTCTTTGTAAGATAGGCCAGCAGGACACTCACCATAAGCAAGGAAATGAGCAATACCTAAATACCACTCATTTGTGGTGGAGACAAAGAGGACTGTCAGTGTGTCTTCTACCTCTACTTCTTCATGCTCTGTTTCTACTAGTTTGTTATCAACAATAAATTGGCATAGGCCTTTTCTTTATATCAGCTTTGTTGGCTTGATGACTAAATCAAACTCCTAAATCTTTTCAATCTAATTACCTCTTTTCATCCCAAACTCCTATTGAGTTAGTATGGATTTGACTATGGTATCAGGAACCAAGGTACTAGTGTGAGAATTCAAGATGTAGAAGCAAAAATGCTTGACTACCTTCACCACTACATAAGCATGCTTCTCCATGTTCAAGTACTTTAGCTCATGAGCTTTGAGAGGACAGTTCATGAAAGAAATAGGAGATTCTACACCTTCTTGGTTTTACTGAACTAGAATTACTGAAAGTGTGTGTTCAAAAGCATAGCTATATATAGTGAATTCCTTGTTGAAGTCTAGACAAACCAGAATTGGGGCATGGGCAATGGTAGTCTTGATATCCTCAAATGTTGACTTGCCTTCTTCAGTCCAGCTAAAGGTGGTCTTTCCTTTCATCATGTTTACAATATGTCTAGTCTTCTCAACAAACTCAAGGATGAACCTCCATAAGAAATTCACCTTCCTAAAGAAAGAGTGAATAGCAGTCTTGCTGTGGGTAAGGTAAGATCTTGTATAGACTTGAATCTATCTGAGTCAATCTTTATGCCTCCTTTGGACACAATGTGTCTGAGAAGTTTTCCCTCTATTACTCCAAAAATTGACTTCTTGGGGTTCAAGGAAATACCATTCTTGCGGTAGCACTCTAGTACTTATTGCAAGTGACGTATATGATTCGGGTGATGTTTAGAAAAGATGGTCAACTCATCAAGATTAAATACAATGAACTTACCCATCTCATCCTTGAAAGTAAGGTCCATTACTCTCTAAAATGTGGTGCCAGCATTTATTAAGCCAAAAGGCATCCTTCTATATGCAAATGTGCCCCAAGGTGTGGTGAAAGCAGTCTTGTATTGGTCTGCTTCACTAACTTCAACTTGATTGTATCCTGAGAAGCCGTCTATCATTAATAACATCTTTGAACTGGTCACTATTTGAAGTACTTGGTCCATGATGGGCAAAGGATAGTTATTCTTTAAGAATGACTGATTTAGATTCTTGAAATCCACACAGATGTGAATTTTGCCATTCTTCTTCCTCACAGGTACTATGTTGGCAATCCATGCAGAATGACGGATTGAGAAAATTATCTTAGCATTCAACATTTTTTGTATTTTAGATAGAATAGTACCTAATATCTTTAGATTATATTGTCAAGATTTTTGCTTGTAAGGCACCGAATCATCCTTGAGAGGAATTTCATGGTGAATTTCCTCAGGTCTGAGTGACTTCAGGTCATCATAGGAGTATGCTAAGACATCCATGTATTGGCTAAGTAGAGTAGTGAACTTGAATCTCTCCTTAGGAGTAAAGCACTTCCCAATGTTCACCATTTTGAGATCTTCCTTGGTACCTAAATTGGTTTGATCAAACCCCTAGGAGGAGTTTGAATCCATTTGTTGTTGTTTGATGAATCTGTCATGTTTGTCAAATAGCTTCTCAAGGGAAACCAGGCCTTTGAGAATTTTATTCCCTTTGAGTTTCAAGAATTCTTCATCTGCATCTGAGTTCATTTCAGGCACTGATTCAAGCTTCTAAGAATTACTACCTTCAAAGTGCAACTTTTTAAAGTTGTCTCTTTATTCTAAAAAGGTGATGATTTAGTTGTCATTGTTAAACACATGCCAATTACTAAAATTATCAGGTACACTTGGTTATAAGACTAGCTCGATGGTGTATTTGCCTCTTATGAAGTCTGGGTGAGGAACTAAGAGAGTTGTTGGAATAGCTAATGCATCAGCTCGGTCATTGAATTCCCTGGGTATGGCAAAGATGTTGAAAGCATCAAATCTTTCAATTTGATCCTAGACTATATTGTGGTAGTGGCACAATCTCTCATTTTTGGTTTAATACAAGTTTCTCACCTGACAAACCACCAGCTCAGCATCTCCTTTGGCATGAAGGAACTTGATGCCTTTGTCTTTAGTTGCTTTCAATCTAAGTAGAAGAGATTTGTATTCAGCAGTATTGTTAGTATTGTTGAATTAAAACTTGTATGAAGAGGGAAAAATATCTCCTTGAGGAGATATCAACATGATCCCAGCCCCTGAATCGGTAGAGGAATAGCTGCCATCAAATTTTAGCATCTAAACATCATCAGCAACTGATCTTTCCTTAGATTTCTCCTTGCTTAGGAGGGGGAATTCTTTTGTGTTTGCATTGCATTTTATCACATCTTCTACTATTCCATCTGAACTAATTTTTAGACTATCATTTTTGGGGTTTTCATCAACTGAAACATGAGTATCTTTTGTGGTCAAAAAATAATTACTCATACCTGAAGACTCGAACAAAATTTGGGCTTTAGGGGCTGATGTCTGAGTGACAACATATTTTGCTTCATTTTCAGGAAGTAGCCTCTACATAATGCCTTTAACAGGGATCCTTTATTCAGATAGATCCATGCTTAATTCTCCTCCAACATCCTTGTAGAAATTTCATCCTAGAAGAATGTCGTATGAGGCTGGAACATCGGCCACCAGGACTGTCATCTTGATCCTTTTGTCTGGGAATGCTGCAAATGCAAATTGGTCATCTTTGATTTGTCCTAGTAGAGGTACTTGTTTATTCTCCATGGAGAAACACCTCCCAAATGTCTTAGTCAATATGAGACCAAGAGATTCTATCACTTTATCAGGCATGACATTGTCTGAAGCACCTGAGTCTATGATGCAATTGCTCAATTTGTAACCATTTATCAACAGGGAAACATAAAAAGGCTCTATTTTCCCAGGGGTAGTAGGAGGATTAATGACAAGATTGTTTAGGATGGACATGTTCCTTGGAGGATCATGAGTTACCTTCTTAACATCTTGTCCTACAGGGACGGCTCTATTCTTCACACACTGAACTAACCTATCCAACTGCTCAGGATTGGCTTGTAGAAATTTAAATTCAAACATTTGAATTTTGGTTTTCTTGACATGGTCAATTATGTCAAATGACTAAAATGGGTTAGAAATAGAGGAATGGAGTTTATCCTTTTGATTTTTGGGAGGGGGAAGATTGATCTACAGATTTGAAGTAGAAGGTACAGAGATGTTTGATGTACTTACTTTTCTGGTAATCACTGGGTCCTTTGGCTAGAAAGGTAGAGAGGTTCCATACTTAGTAATTAAAATTGATGGTTGAGGTTACTCCTCTATCTTCCCTTTATCAACTTGTTGGGCTGACTGGTTCTTGGACTAGGTGAACACAGCATATGATCCCTCATCTGCTTTACCTTCACTTTTGAGTTCATCCTGATATTTTAGGAAACTAATGTTGGAGTCACCAGTTGATTCTTCTTAGTTTCCTACAAGGAGATCAGTGTCATTTTCTTAGTTCAATTCAGGCTAGAAAGAGAAATTAGATTCTATTTCAAGATATCCAACTACTAAATTAGTTAGGGGTGCTTCAATGGTAAGTTTTCCCTATGGGGGAGGAAGATGATTTGGTTGCCCTTGACTTCTGGTAGCATTGCCTTGATATGGTTGGTTTTGAAATGTCCTCCTTGGCATGTCTTGATAAGGAAGAGTAGACATACCATAAGCCATTTGTCTTTTCAATGCTAGTAGTTCATTTGCTAACTTCTGTACCATTGGATCAGTGGTACCTGTAGATTGATATTCAAAAGATGAAGAAGATTTACCTCTATTAGGATCTCTCCTTATCTTTCTTGCTAAGATAAGGTCATTTTCCACATTAGTGGCCAAATCCTGAGCTACAGCAAGGTCTATTTGGCTAGCATGCCTCAACAAAAAACTCACTTTAGGCAGCTGAGAATTGATGAAGAAACATTTGAGATTCTCAGTTGTAGGCCAAGAAATTGCAGGAATCCTATTCCTTAGTTTGTCAAACTTGGCTATGAAATCTCTTATTGGTTCATGAGGCTCCTTCATTTGTGTGAGTTGCGCCAGCAAGGCATGTGCATCTTCTGCAGGCTTGAACCTTGCTTCGAACTTGGCTTTGAGTGTGTTCCCGTTAGTTACTGATCGAGCTTGCAGGTGGTAGAACCAGTCTATAGCAACACCTTGTAAAGTTTCCACAAATAGTCTGACTACCACGTCTTCAAATTCCACACCTATTACACCGCAGGCTATTCTGAAGGCTGCAATGTGGTCATCGGGGTGAACCTTCTCATCACCATAGAATTTAGGGAAATTCTTCCTTGAACTACGTGAGAGTTCATGTAGGGGTGGAATTAGATTAAGTGGGCCAAAAGAGTTACCCCATGGGCCTTGAACTGCCATAGTATGACTATGGAAAGGTAGAATAACAAATCTCAGAGGGGTAAGTATTGACAAAGCTTTATTAATAGCAAAAATGGAGGCTTGGCCTGGTAATGAAAACTTGACTTTAGTAGGAGGAAAGCTCTTGGTTCGTTAGAGGCAAGATGGTGAAGGAAATGAATCAAAATTACTTTGTTGAACTAACTCAAATATAGTGTCAACAATACCTTTAGCCCTTTGGCTTTGCATATAACACAGATCTGCCAGATTATGAAAAAAAAATGGAAAGGACTGACCTTGCTTTTAGCTTGAATCTTGAGGATTCAAACTACACGTTCTATCCCAGTGGGCATGGAGGTAGAGGGAGATGGTAAGGCTATAATGGCAATGGGTAAGATACAAAATGGATTTTCTAGAGTATATAATGGATAAGGGTAGGGACTGCTTTAATCTAAAACTTGAGGCTTCAGAATGCACGTGAATCCCTAGTGGAGTCACCAAAAATTATTGGGTGAATATTTTGTCACCAGCATACTGATGAGTAAAATAGGCCTGATCAACCACAATAAGGAAGATTAGTCAGCCAGATGAGTAGGTTTACCACATCAAAAGGGAACAAATCTCTCCTCTCATCAAGGGGAGGTTCCCTATAAGTATGAAGGGGCTATATATATATGCTAAATAGAAAATAATACTCAAAGGTAAGACAAACTATCCATCTCTCTTTTTTTAGAGATAATGTTCACAAATCAAAGGAGAAATATTGATGAAATGATTGAAGGCACTCCTCTTCTTTCAGAAGTACTATTCAGTAGACAATAGGAACCTTTCAGGTAGTGACAAGTAATTGTAATAGGGTGTAGTAACATAGCAGGATGAAATGTAGCACAAAGTCTCCACCTTAACTGCCAAAAAGTGAAATACGAAAGATAATGAGGGCACAAAGTCATCCCAAGATCCTTTACATAGAAATAGAAAATAAACACATACTGAAGACAACTATGATAGCACAAAGTCTAAAAGTAACTGGCTTCAGGACACCTTCTTTATCACCTCCACTAGCTCTGCTTGTTAAATTGCATAAACAAGAATACATTTAGGAAATAGACATAAGAACAATCTCCTAGAATGATACAAGCTATAATAGCATAAAGTCTGAAAGTAACTTGCTTTTTGATTTAAACAAAGAAATATGATGAACAACATGAGCTCAAAGTATCAGTAATGCCTTTCAATTTGGGTAGAGTTTTGTTTTTTGATAACCGAGAGGTCTCCTTAAAACAATAGGAGAGAGTCATATATATGGTACTCCAAGAAAGACTTGGGCACTTTATCTCACAAAAATGATGGCTTATGATGCATTCAATGCATTTTAAATTCTATCTATGGGCTATGCTGGAATTGAGTGTCAGTTTTTAATATGGGCCACCTGATGTGTTTCTCTGATGTATTTCCAGCTGTTTGTTTTGTTCAATGTAGAAAAATAGGATGTGCCATTAAATGTTCACATTCTCCATTGTCCACTTGGTGGACTACTTTACCTTTTAGAAACATCTCCCATGCATGGATATTTTTTATCCTTCTTCATCATTCCCCCTTTCCTGGTTGTATTTTGCCTTTATCTGTGTGATTTGAGCTCTCGAGCTATCTCTTTGGCCGGTCACTAAATTTGTTCACAAGGTCTGTGCTTAAGTCTGCAAGGATCAATAATTATTTCATTATCACAAATTTGATGTGTTCGGGTCTGTCATCATTTGAATGCCAATGGCTACTTGGTTGCCCTAAATTTGATGGTTGCAGACCTGTCAGCCTCTTTAGCACTTCCTTCATGTCTTTCCTATTTGCTTTGGCCACTTTTCACTATTCTTAACAAGTGACACATGGCACGTTCTATTGTGAAATAGGCAAGGACACGTGGTAGCATCCGCTTAACTTATAGAGACTTTGGGAGCCTTTTGAGAGTTTTGCAGATGATGACACATGGTAGCTTCTACTGAGCTCATAGAAACATTCAAAATTCTTTTGAACTCATGAGAACGATGACATGTGGCACATTCCATTTGAGTTTAGCCACTCACCTAAGACCCACCACAGTCCTTACTCAATAAAAGGAAGAAGTTGTAGATGTTTCCACTTGGCAGCCTCCATCGAGATTTGTAGATGACACATGGCATGTTCCACTATTTTGAAAGTTACTAGAAACTGTCTCAGAAGATGACACATGGCAGCTTCCACTGCATCTTTATGAGGCACACGTGGCAGCTTCCACTACAACTTGAGGTTTGATCTTTCCCAGAGGGAACTTGCCCTTTGGGGTCTTGATAAATGGTCCACTTTCCTTGGCAAGAGCCTCTCGCAAGGGTACCTACCCTTCGACATCTTTTAGGCAGCCTTCAGGGTTTTATTTCCTCTGTGGGTTTTCTATTTTGGCGGATTTTTCCTTTAGACAAAAAGTCTAAATTAATTCTTTTAGATAATTTGTCTGAAGGAAATCTTCCTTCGCTTTGCCTCTACTTTCCATTGGGTTTTCTATCGGGCTTTCTTCTCTGGTGAATTCATTTGGACAAAAAGTCTGAAGGATTCTTGCCTTAACCGTTTTGCCATGTTCTTTTCCTGAAAGAGAAATGGCCCTTCACAAGGACTGTTCAAGCCCAAAAATATCCTTTGGACTTTTGAAACAGTCCATCTACTCCTTGCCTACCTTCTGCAAAGGCACTCAGCTTGGTTTACTGCCCTCCACAAAGACTCTTTTTTCTTTGGCTTTGGGGCAACCCTTTGAACCTGTCGATTGAACTGACCGATTGAACCAACGTTGGTTCAATGGTTCAATGGTTTAATTGGTTCAATCTCTTGTATTCTATTCATTCACTTGACCACTTGAACCAAATGCTTTGAGCTAAACTGTGTTGAACCATAGGGCCATTGAACCTGTTGAACCTTTGAACCCATTGAACCTTTGAACCAAAGTGGTTCAATGGTTCAACGGTTCAATGGTTCAAGCCTTCTTCTCTTTGATAAGTGTTTTGAAGCCGTTGAACCTGAAGTAGTTGAACTTTGAACCTTGAAAAATGCACTTAACTCTTGATAATGGCATTGAACCTTTGAACCAATTGAACCCTTGAACCTTTTTTGGTTTAAAGTTCAACAGTTCAATGGTTCAATGGTTCAAACACTGTATAGAAGCTTGCCGATGAAATCTTTTGGTTAAACTAAGCCATTGAACCAATCCTGAAAATGACTAAGTGTTGGAAAATTGTTCTCTTGATTGAACTCACCTATAGAATCCTTTGAACCTATTAAACCAACTATTTCCTTTACTGAAAAATCTTGAAAATGAAGAAATTGAATGCCTAGAACAATTTTTGAGAAGGGAAGAGGGAATTTTGGCCTGCAGGACCAAAATAGTTCAAATGTTGTCCCAAAAAAATGAGTGATATTTTTGGGGGACAATAGGAAGAAAAGAGGAATGCTTCAGTGAACCAAAGATACAAGGATTTAGTATCAATTCAAATGGTAGGCCTTCATCATACAGCTGCGAAACTAGAGGTAATGCATTGCATTGATCTTCTTGATCTTATTTTTGTTGACTATAAAATAGATGGAGAATGGATTATTCATGAAGTATCAAAAATGTTGCATGAATAGCTCATATGGCCTTTGAGACTTATTATAAGATCCCTTTGCCTCATGTCAATCTCCCTTCCTTAAGAGAATGGACAAATTCCCAAAACTTGGATTCAGTCCTCTCACCTTATTTAATCCAAGGTTCCCATGTTTTCAAGACCTCAAATGGTGAGATTCTTATTGCCCAATTCAGGGAAGGTGTTAGGGTAGTTATGACTTTATTGAACAGAGCCTTTGGTGCCTCTTCTATTACTTATTTAAGTAAGGTTTGGGTATCTTATGTCCATTGCATGTTAGAGCAGAACTTAACCCCTCCTATTGGAGACTTAATAAGTTTCATCTTGGACAAACAATTTATAGCCATCAAGAGAAAGACTTCTATGCAATTATTTATGATGTCTTACCTCTTGGATTCACTCCTAGCCTCTATTAATTTCCTTAGCATTCAAAATTGGTCCCCTGATGGTAGATTTACCATTTCCCATCATTATTCTAAATTACATATATTTAAATATAGAAATCACATGCAATTCATATGTGATGGTATCTTCCAGTCATTTTTGAGACAATCACTGGTATCCCTATGCCTAGGCTTCATCCTCTAATCAAAATACAAGTGGAGACCATGGGGGACATGTGGTTTTATCCAGATTGTACTATAATAAGGATAGAGGGAATCATGGTCTAACCATACAAATTGCCTATATATGTTCCTAGTAAACTTGCAGAGAAAGAAATTTCTTATCAAATCATCTAGGGAATGGATTTGTACTACAATAAGAATAAGAAAGATCAAGTTCATCCCTTTCCACTAGACATTGGTAGAATTGTAATCAAAGATTGAAAACAACTGGAGATTGTGGTGGTGTATAGGAACTCTTTTGATTTCCAGCTAGATTATCTTAAGATGTGGGACCCCAATGATAAAGTGGCTAACAATATTCGGGATAAAAGGGTCCCAAAGGCTAAATACAAACATCAACCATGTGTGGGAAATGGTATTTATAGAAAGGCAAGGAACTTTTAAGAAGTCTTCTGTAGGGTTAAAAACTACAACATAAAATTAGAACATAAGCTGGTTAAGGATAATAAGCCTTCAAGAGAAATATGATAGTTACATCCTTTACAATATCACTTGTTGCCAAGACCATCTAGGACTACACATCAAGAACCACCTATTTAGGGACAATATTCTGAGCCTAAGCAAGGAGAATTGACAAAGTCACCTCAAGTTAGGAAACTTGAGGATGCAAAAGGAAAAGGTAAGGATGTGATTCAAGGGTCTAGCATTGATCATACACCTGGTGAAGGTCCCCAAATTCAGGCATCCCCACCAAGTCCTTCTTCCCAAATAGAGGTTTTTAACATGATTGGTTTGGAAACTAGAGAAATAGTAGAAGGTGCCCTTATATATTCTTATGGTTTTGATAAGGAAGAAGACTCATCTGAGGAAGCAGGCAAGGAATTAGTTCCATTTGGTAGTGGAAAGAGATAGGCAAAATTAGCCTTAGTTCCTTTGGCTCTAAGAAAGATGCCTAGGTTAACTTTCACTCACCCTACTAGGGAAATAAACCTCTTTAGTGATGAGAATCTTATTTATGGACCAGCCATTCCTGATTGGGTTTTTTTATGGGAAGTTATATAAAATCCCATCTCTTTATCCTTCACTGGCTTTGACTCGAGTGGACATAGGTGTTCAGGATAATGTCAAGCCTTGGATTTAGGATATGTTAAATAAACAAGCAGAGAAAAGCATCCATATTCTTCACAAAAAGGAAAGCTAATGGGTGGTACCCTAGAAGCCTCTGGGAGTTCAAATGTAGATATTTTTGAACAACCATAGGTGAAAGAACTTTACCCTCATGTCTAATTTAATATGGCTACATAAACTCTTGAGAGACTAGAGACCAAGAAAATTATTGTTGGTACTAAGGAGTTCACCTTTCAGGAGGTGGAACCATTTTTAGGCTTAACTCCTAATCTAGGGTAGGCATCAGGGGAGTATATTATTTTTCAAGAGGATGTAGCTATTATGGTAATAGCCAGGTCAACCATAACCTTGGCTAGAGTTCAAGGAGTGAAATAGAGGATTCTCAACTTGGAGAAAGAAAAGCAAGATTTGGAAGCTCAGGTTCTCCTTTCAATTCTTGAGGATGTATTGCAAGTGTTGAATGTATCCTTGATGGATGCATTCAATAATTTGAAAAGCATCAAGTCTAGATTGAGTGCTTTAGACCATCAAGCTGAGATGGTACAAGCCTTAATCACCCAATGGCATAATTCACAATCTCAGATGGTGGAGCTCATTAAGGTGCATAAGACAAAGCAGGTATTAGACTTCAAGATTATCAAATGTAGACATCTTTATGGTAGTTTTGATAGATAAAAAAGAGGATTTGATAACTTGGAGCAATAATGTTAAGGACTTCATCAAGAGAGACACAGACTTGGTAAACTAGATTAAGAAACTTCTAAAGAATCTATTAGATAACCCTTCTCAAACCACTACTATAGGTCTAATTGATGATGAAGAATTCAAGCAGAGGGTTCGTACTCACACCCAAAACATCAAAGACAAAAAGGTCATTCAGCTAAGGATAACCAAAAGACCCTTGATACCATTATTTTTGTAGGGAAGCAAATTTCAGAAGTGCAATGTATCAAGGTACTTATATCTTAAGAAGATAGTGAATTTGACAAGTTAGAAGATAAATAAGAGGACTGTCTAATGAAGCCTACAATGGATTTTGAGCTGATCAAGGAATAATACACCAAGGTGAAAGACTTCCTTAGATAGGAATAATTAAAGGGCCCACCAATTTTATTATTAAGAGAATTTTCTTTTTGTAAAGTATATGTTAGTCTGTTAGCATATACTCTTTCTTGTCATGTTGACATATGACCTTCCACATTGTATCTTTATATTAAGTAAAGTTGTCCTTATTCACATGTTGATATTTTGAAAGTTAACTGGTTAACTGCCTATGTTTCTTATAAATAGGTACATGCTTACCATTTGTAAGAGAGATTTTTTGAGCAATTGATACCAGGAGCATTTAATACAACTAAGGAATTATAAAAAGATTGTCTAGATAGTTTTGTTAAATGTCTATGCAATCTCTCAATTTTGGAAATTCATGTTAAATTTGAATGATTATTCTTGTTTTGAGTCACATTCTTTATCATATGGTAGTTAATTTGTGTTGAATGCTATATTAACTATAAATATTTCAAGGATACTTCATTTTACTTGCTCTACATTTGGATGTACTTATGTTATTCAAATCATAATATCAAACTTTTAATGTAAACTTGGTTCCTACTTATGATTCATACTTTTCCTCTGAATCTTGCTTGATTTATGACGCAATTTGAGCTTATGATATTTTACAACATAAATTGGTTTCATGTGTACTCAAAGTAATTTTAATTTTGTCATAATATTTGATATGAAAACCTGCAATCACATCTCTTCCTTCCTTACCCTTCCTTTTTCTTGTTTTTTAATCAAGATTCACTATAACTTAAAGATCATTGTTAATAATCACTTAGTTTAAACTTATGGGTCCTCAAAATTATTAAGTATTCAAATTGTGTAGACCTTGGTCACTCCCAACCACTAAATCAAATAAATATTATGGACAGTTTTCATACTTTGCTTCTATTTCACCACAGACAATCACTGAATAATCATAAACTACAACTCATGCCATGGATTCTCATAATCCTAAAATGAGAAGTGTTCTTCAACACTAAGATCACCTATGGTATATTTTAAAGTATCAATAGGATAAGATTCATTGTCATTAAAAGGAGGGCTTCATTAAAGAGACTTAATAACTTTCAAATGTATTTTGTCAAAATATATCTACATTTTACATGATTATGTTTCTTTTAGCATAAATTGTGTAAATATTGGTGACCTTTGTGGAAATATGACTTTTATTGCTAAGAATTTATTAGTATTTAGAGTTAAGATGGCTTATTTTATTCAAAATTGACAATTCTTTGACAATAAGAGGTTTATTTGAGTCATAAGTTGTAAATATTGGTCATCTTTGCATAATTCAGTACATATTTGCACTTGCTTAGTTAAAGATTGATGTCCTTTGTCCTCTTATGAACAATTTTTTGAAAATTAAGCTTAGTGTGCATATTATTTGTCATTCTTTGAAAATTATTATGTTACACCGTGTTTTAGAATATGATCCTTAATCTTCAAGTTGGAATTACCAAGGATTAGGACTAGATCACATTCAGAGACTAGAGAACCCTTGCTTGAACTCAAAATTCACAAAAGGACTAGAAAAGAGAGAGGAAGACGTAGGTATTCGAAATCTCATCATCACCTTTATAAGGGATTTTTGTGTTTGATCTTCATCCAAGCATGACATGGCTTAGAAGTTCCCCTATCAATATACCAGGTGTGGTTCATGATTTACCACGTAATCCTAAAAAATATTTTCCAATATTTAATCCAACTGGTATTACGATTAATAAAGAACATGTTAAATTTTTCAAAGTTACATTAAGATTATTAAATGTTATTCATGAAGATGTAGCTTGTAGGTTATTCCCATTTACATTCAAAGATGCTACATATGAATGGTTCCTTAATTTTCCTGACAATTGTATTATCTCATGGAATAACTTTGACACAAATTTCATTGATCAATTTGGAAAGATCATAAGCCATTTTGTCATCTATAATAACTTTACAACTATTAAGAGAGATACAAGTGAACCTATTAGGTCCTTTAATGATAGGTTCCAAAATATTATTAATCAGACCATGAACCCATATAAACCTAATGAGGCTTTAGCTTTGGAGGTTTATAAAGATGTTGTTGACCATATGACTTCTATGTTTTTGAAGAGAGCCCTTCCACTTATTATCACATTGGCTCAAACCTATTCTGAAGTAGTGGTTATAAGTGACCAAATGCAATCCCAAGGATAGATGACTTATTATATCCCAAATGTTAATCCTCAAATGCCTGTATTAAGCCTTTTCCAAAATAATAACCAAAACACTCTAACATTAAAGCAATTTCCTACTTTGAGTGTGTTGCCTACAATTCATGCTACCCCTAATCAAAATTTAGGTTTCTTAAGCCATCAAGTTACTAATGGATTTCATGACAATGACTATATGGCTTTAGTTCATATCAAATGCATTAACAATAACCAATGTCAAAATACTAAGGTTCCAAAAAATGATAATGAGTCTATATTGAAAATAGTATAGAAGCTTACCACTAATTTTTTGCAATTGCAAAAACAAGTTGGTAATGCTAATGACAATTTTGGAAGGAAATTCACTTTCCAAAAGTTCAACAAGCCTAGGAATAGGATTCAAAATGATAGTTTCTATTATAACAAAGCTAATGAGCCTTCCTCTAGAAAAAATAATATGGATATAAACATCACTAATATTGCCTTACCAGATTAATATAAGGTGTATTCTACTTCCAAGCATGGTGAGATTGATTGCATTGAGTTTTGTAAAGCTCTTAAAGCTTTTCAAGTAGAACTTGACACATTTGAAGTGGTTCCAAACAAAGATGTTGCTACAAATTCTTTTGAATCTAAACCATCCAACCAAGTGCATATGGTGGAAACTTTTCAATTCCCTTTTCAAGAGCATAATGAACCTAAAATTATACCTGAGGAGATTCAAGCATTCTAACAATTTTTGAAGACATATCCTCTAAGGAATAGGGAAGAAAACCATTGACTAATTCTATACCTAATAATTATGGGACCCCTCTAGACACTGTATCAAAGAATAATCCTGAACCCCCTAGAGGAAGTTCTTCTAAGCTAACTATTGATCCTCCAAGAAAAATTGGTTACAAGATTGTGGAGGATATGAAAAGGAAAGTCAAGATCACTCTGCACGAGCTAACATAGATTACAGAACAAAGAGACATATTTTTGGAATCTTTTTCCAAGAAAATTGGGAAGCCCCCTAAAAATGATAGTGAAAATATAATTACACAAGTGATCAAAGCAAAGTCTCCACCTTTTTAACTTATAGTTAGGATATTTGGGAAGAATGTTCATAATTGTCTTTTAGATTTTTTAGCCTTAACCAACATTATGCCCGTTGAGATATGTGAACAACTCAGGTTAACTCCAATCAAGTTTGACAGGGTAGTCACTCAATTAGATAAATCTAGAGTTAAGGTTATAGGAGAATTATTGAATGTGCATATACAGTTGGTTAGTGAACCCATAGTTTAGAAATTCAATGATATCTAAGTGGTAGAAATTCCTAGTGCTTATGGATTGCTTTTGAGTAGAAAATGGATTAAGGCTTTAAATGGCTATATGTCTACTAATTTCTTGCACTTATAGATTCCTTGGAAAGGTGTGCCAAATCAAATAAGAGTGAAAAGGGAACCTTGAATGAAACACATGATAACAGAGTACAATGTTGTTAACGAAAGGGTAAGTTTCTTGGATTATAATTTTAGAGTTTTCACTTTGGAAATTATAAAAGAACTGGTATCTAAGAGTTCTCAAATTTTTCATTTGTATAATTTATACATTGATGATGCCAAGAGCAAATCAAGATGAGGAGTTGGTATTGTATTGATAGATCCTTCAAAAAGCAATACCATGCAGCTTATAAGTTATAATTCCTTTACATCAATAATTTAGTTGAGTATGAGGCTATCATACTTTGATTGCAGGTCTCCATTAAACACAAAGTTACGGATCTCCTTGTCTATGGAGACTCTGAACTTGTGGTTAACTAGGTGAGGAGTACATATTAGTGCAAATTATCTTACTTAAAAAGATATGTGTTTAGGGTGTGGGACTTGATCAAATCTTTTGATGCCTTCAATATCTTAGCTCTTTCAAGAGAATAAAATAAAGTTTTTGATGAGTTTGCCTCTACTGCAACTAAACCCATGCCTAATCATGATTCTCAAGGTATTACTATTGAGATAATACCATGTCCTTCAGTTCTTGACAATGTAAATCATTTCCAAGTTTTCAATGATGATCAACAAATCATAGATTTATTAACTAATTATGGAGCTTTTAAAGCTCACATTATTGATGAAATTGATTAAACTTCTCATGAGAAGGAACTTAATAATAAAATCATCTAATTAAGTGACAATAAGACACCTAAAGGGATGATTTCATTAGAAATATTATTTGATCTTGACAAGATTTCTGAGGCAACTAAACAACCAAAGGTAAATGGTAGAGATTATCATGTAACAAACCTTGGTCCACATGATCATCCCTAAATGGTGAATATAGGGAAGGCTTGCACTAAAATGGAAAATATTAAAGCTAGAGAGTTGCTTACAAAATACAAGGATGTAATTTCTTGGTCTTATGAAGATTTGAAAATATTTGACCCAAGGGTCATTACTCATACTGACCTCTTCAAGAATGCTGCAAACTTTTTAGATAGAAGCAAAGGCCATTTAACCTTGTGTTATAACCCATGATTTTTAAAGAAGTCAAGAAGTTTTTAGATGCAAGGATAGTGTTTCCTATTAGACATTCCACTTTGTTGGCAAACCTAGTCCCAGTCAAAAAAAAAGAATGGAGAAATAAGATTATGAATAGATTTTAGGAATTTGAATAGAGCATCTAAAAAGGATAATTATCCTTTACCTTCTCTAGACTAGGTTATCCAAACTATTTTAAGATCTTCCATGATGTCCTTTTTAGATGGATTTTTTGGATATAACCAGGTGCTTGTTACTCCAGAAGACAGGATGAAAATAGCTTTTACTACTAAATGAGGAACATATTCTTACAAGAGAATACCTTTTGGATTAATTAATGTAGGGATAACTTTTTAAAGGGCCAAGGACCATGCTTTCCAAGGTTTAGTGGGAAAGTGTATCATCATATATATGGATGATCTTATAATATTTTCTAGTATAGAGAGGAATATTTCATACATTTAAGATGAGTATTTGATAGATGCAGAAAGTATGGTGTATCTCTTAAACCCAAGAAAAGTATATTCTATGTCATGGAAGGAAAATTATTGGGACATGTCATTTCCAAAGATGGGATTTATATAGATCCTAATAGAGTAGAGGCCATCTCTAAAATTGAGTTGCCCAACAGTCAAAAAGAATTTAAGTTAATCTTTAGCAAGATTAATTTTGTGAGGAAATTTATATCAGGGTTTACTGAGATTGTCAAACCTTTGAATGATACACTTAAGAAAGATGCTATAATTTCTTGGAATGAAGAATATAAGAAGGCTTTCACTAAAATTAATAAGGCAACCACTGAAGCTCCAGTCCTCATAAGTCATGATTTCTCAAAAGATTTCTATATATATTCGTTTGCTTATAAACATACCATGGCTGCAGTGTTAACTCAAAAGGTTGATGAAAATGATCATCCCATAGCTTTCACGAGCACCAAATTCAAAAATGTAGAAGTGTATTATTCTATGATTGATAAACAAGCGTATTCATTGGTAAAGGCAGTAAAAAAATTTAGACATTACCTCCTTAGAAATAAGGTACATGCCATATTACCTGATCTTGTTACAAAGCTTATGTTGAGTCAAAATGGGCTTGGAGAGAGAAGAGGCAAGTGGATGGAAATTCTACAAGAATATGATATAGAGATGAAAATATCCACATTAGTAAAATGTCAAGGTTTACTTCAAATGATTGCTAGTATTGATCTAAAATGCCATGTCATGCAAATAGATCAACAAAACTTCCAACCCAATGAGTGTTATGACTCTATTATCCATTTACTTGTAAATGGTGTTTGTACCCTAGGATCTATAAGAGAATAAAAGAGCTCCTTGAGGCTAAAAGAATTTCATTACCTCATCAGGAATGGAGTCTTGTATAAGAGGAATTTTGAGGGAATTTATCTAAGATGTGTGTCCAAGGATCAAGCAACTTGGGTTATGACTACTTTTCATGAGAAGCTAGGAAGTGGATACCCTTCAGGAAGAACCACAACTCACAAGATTCTTAGGGATGGATATTATTGGCCCACCCTCTTCAAATATGTGTATAATCATGTAAGTGAGTGTCATTCATGCCATATTTTTAACACAAAGGAGCCAAAGGCAGCCATGGCTTTACAACCTATGATCGTGGATAAACCTTTTGCACAATGGGGATTAAAATTTGTAACAATAATCAACACTAATTATTTTGAAGGTCATAATTATGTCTTAACTACTATGAATTATTGTACTAGGTGGACTAAGGCAATAGCCACTCAGCAATGCAGAACAGAGGAGGTGACCAATTTCCTAGAATAAAATATTTATAATAGATTTGTAACCCAAGTTTCTTTGGTTTGTGACAATGGATCTACATTCATTTCTATTGAAATGATGGAATGGGATTATGACCAAGGCATTCCACTCAAGTTTTCTTTTAATCAATACCCTCAAGGAAATGGTGTTTCTGAATCCACCAACAAAAAATTGATGAAAGCTATCAAAAAATCTATTGAAAATAGACCTAGAACATGGTATAAACTTCTTAAGTTTGCATTATAGGAAGATCAAATTAGGATCAAACAAGCTCTAAAGACCTCACCATTTTTTTTGGTATATGGTTAAGAACCCATCTTTCCCATAACTTTGAAGTTACCTACGTTCAAATTCATGTAAGAATACATGGAAGTGTTGGAAATATTGTCATTGATGTCAAAGGTCTAGCATTATTGGTGATATAGGCCCCATTGCATTTAATGTTGTTTATCTTGGCTAATGTGAGTTAATATTTATTTAATAGTAACGAATATATTTTTGGTTGCATATGAGACAAAAGAAGGGCCCATGGAGAAGTCAAAGAGCCACGGGGTAAAGACAAAATAAGGATGGGACACATTTTCCCATGAAGAGTCATCTTGGGGAATTCCAAGAGTCACCAACTAAAGACAAAAGAGGAAGGGCACAATTTTTCATGAAGGGACACTTTGAGGAATACAAAAATTCACCAAGATGAGGACAAAAGAGGAAAGGACGTTTTTGCTCATGAAGGGTCACCACTTTTCAAAGGCAAGGATATGAAGGGTCATACAAGTTTGGCACCATTTTCCATGAGGATTGAAGGGTCACAAAGGGGGAAGGCCAAAGTTCATTTGGAAAGCTATAAATAAAGGCTTGAGAAGCCATTAGTAATATGAGAGATAGAGGTTGATATGATATTGTAATATCTAACTTAGAAGAGCAATTATGAGAGATGAATATGATTTGTATTTGTTATATCTAGCTTAGAAGAGCAAAAGTGAGAGAAAGGAAAGAGATGTTGTAATGAACTATCATTTATTGAGATAGCAATATTGAGAGATAGGTGTGTGTTATACACAAAGGGGTTGGTGCTCCTATGGGTTGGTGCTCAGCAAAGGGGTTAGTGCTCCTATGGGTTGGTGCTCACGAATTATTGATGGGTTGGTGCTCGGCAAAGGGGTTAGTGCTCTTATGGGTTGGTGCTCGGAAAAGGGGTTGGTGCTCTTGTGGGTTGGTGCTCATGAATTATTGCTAAGTTGGTGCTCGGCAAATGGGTTGGTGCTCTTGTGGGTTGGTGCTCACGAATAGTTGTTGGGTTAGTGCTCAGTAAAGGGGTTGGTGCTCCTGCAAGTTGGTGCTTGTGAATATTGTTTAGGTTGGTGCTCATTCATATACTTGAGATTGTTCTCTGTGATTTTTACTACATTGGGTTTCCACATTATATCTAGTGTCTCTCTCTATCTTGTGTGGCGTTTATTATTTGAGTTTTATTGCATATCTTGAATGTTTGATTAATTGGAATTTGGTTAAGGGAAAGTTTTATAAGATATATGATATACTGATTCACCCCCCCCTCTCAGTATATTTTGTGCTTAACAATTGGTATCAGAGTAGGTTTCTTCAGAAAAGTTTTACAGCTTGAAAGTAGATCGGGAAAGCACGATGGCTGGGTCACAAGAAGGATTTTCTATAAATAAGGCACCTTTGTTTGATGGAATGAATTATGCTTTTTGGAGCATGAGAATGAAGGTTCATTTGATGGCCCTTAGATTCGACATATAGAAAGCAGTGGTGGAGGAATATGAAGAGCCACAGACATCTGTAATTACTCCAACAAAAAAGAAGGCAAGTGAATATAATGCTAAAGCTTTAAATGTTATTTTATGTGGTTTATGTGAATCTGAATTTATTAAAGTTATGAAATGTAAATCTACTCATGAAACTTGGGTAAAACTTGAGAATATTTACAAAGGTGATGGAAAGGTTCAGCAAGCTAAGCTTTAGACTTTTACAAGGTAGTTTGAAAGTTTGAATATGGAAGAAGAAGAAGATATAGCAAGTTATCTTTTGTGAGTTGATCAAATTGTAAATCAGATTCAAGGTCTTGGAGAAACATTGGAAGAGTCAATGGTGGTGCAAAAGGTTTTGATATCTCTACCAATGAGATATTATGCAAAGGTTTTGGCAATTGAGGAGATGAAAAATTTAGCCAAGCTAAAGATGGATGAGCTTCATGGTATACTCATAGCATATGAGATGCGGATAGAACAAGATAAACCCTCAAAGAGAGAAGTAGCTTTCAAGACATCAAAGAAAGAGAAAGCTAAGATTCAAGAATCAAGTGATAGTTCCAGCGATGATGAAGATGACAACGAAGCACTTTTCATTCACAAGCCGAAAAGAGGAACAAGTAAATATCAAGGAAAATTACCTTTTAAATGTTTTAATTGTGGAAATATTGGACATTTTTTAGCTAGATGCCCAAATAAGGGTATTGATGAAGAAGAAGAAAAGCCTACATATAAGAAAAAATTCAAAGGCAAATCTAAGAAGGGATTCGAGAAGAAAAGCCTGTATTCTAAGGATCCTAGCTTAGTCAAAGATAGTGGAGTCAACGATTCAAAAAAAGAAGAGATTCTATTCATGGCCATACATGAAGGTGATCAAGAAGAAGAGGAGGAAGCTGAAGTGAATATGGAAGGAGAGCTCATTTGTGCCTTAGAAGAGTTAGAAGCTGTTCAAAAGAAGAATCAAAGATTAAAGCACTAGATCGAGAAAAATAAACAAGAGTCAAAGGAAATAGTTGAAGATCTAACAACACACTTGGAAGAAGCCAAGAAGAATGAAGAAGATCTCATAGCATAGTTGGAAATAGCAAGAAAAGAATGTCAAAGGTATGTTATTGAAATTGCCTCTTTAAAAGAAGATATTGAGAAAGCAGTCAATGATAAAGTAGTTAGTGATTCAAAATTTGAGGATAGCACTAACATGTTGAATAAGATATTGGAAAGTCAAAAAGCAAATTTAGATAAGACAAGGATCAGTTTTGAAAAGAAAAAGAGCTATGCTGAAGCTCTTAAAAAAGAGGAAACAAAAAGGGGAGAAGTGAAAAATATAGAGGACATTTCAAATAGGGAAGGCTGGAGAGAACAAAGCTACAAAAGACAATCAGGTCAGAGATATATAGACAAGTCTTATTTTTATGGCTATTGTTTTTATTGTAATGGATATGGTCACAAGAAATTAGAATGTAGAAAAAGAGCTAACAATTTCAGAAATAAGGAGAAGGAAATTCAAGTAGAGTCAAGTAGAAGCCACGACTCTTTTACTCCTCTATCAAGCTTTGATGAAGAGACCATAGTATGCTACAAGTGCAACAACTTCAGACACATAGCTTGGTATTGTAGAAGCGTGTTCGAGTCAATCAAGAAGGATCAGAGTTTCAAAGCTCCATTCATCAAGAAGAAGGATCAGAGTTTCAAAGCTCCATTCATTAAGAAAAAGGTACAAACATGTTCATGGTAGAAGAAACAACCTGAAGATTCTATGATGGTTCAGATAACCCTGCATGTAAGAGGTAAAGATCAGCCATGGTTAATTGATAGTGGATGTTCAAGGCATATGATAGGAGATAAAAGTAAGTTCATATCTCTAAAGAAGATCAATGGTGGCACAGTGAGATTTGGAGATAAAACCACTACCAGGATAGCCAAAAAAGGTACTTTGAGTTTGGATTATGGTAGAACTAAGACTAAAAATGTTTTGTATGTAAAATATCTTAAACATAATCTATTGAGTGTTAGTCAAATATGTGATCAAGGATACACATTAAAGTTTCATGTTGAAGGTTGTGAGATTAGAAGAAAAAATTCAAATGACGTGATTGCAGATGCTCAAAGGACAGGGAACAATGTGTATGTATGTATTGTTAGATATCTTCTCAAAGGCACGATCAAAGGACACATTCAAAGATCTATGAGAGGAGTTGGGAGTAATTTCTATTACTTCCTACCATTGATGTTCAGCATCAGTTGAGGGGGAGCTAAGTGTTAGCTCTAGGTAGGCCCTTTACCATTGATGTCAAAGGAGGAGAATAACAAGTACAGGTACAAGTGCAAAAATAGGTACAGGGAATAGATACAAGTTGCTATAGTAAGGGGGTGTTACTGTATGTTTTCAGATGACAGGATGTGCAGGTGATAGGATATGGTAGTTTTAGGATTGAGGTTGCCATCAATGATAAAGGGGGAGATTGTTGGAAATATTGTCATTGATGTCAAAGGTCTAGCATTATTGGTGATATAGGCCCCATTGCATTTAATGTTGTTTATCTTGGCTAATGTGAGTTAATATTTATTTAATATTAATGAATATATTTTTGGTTGCATATGAGACAAAAGAAGGGCCCATGGAGAAGTCAAAGAGCCATGGGGTAAAGACAAAAGAAGGATGGGATGCATTTTCCCATGAAGAGTCATCTTGGGGAATTCCAAGAGTCACCAAGTGAAGATAAAAGAGGAAGGGTGCAATTTTTCATGAAGGGACACTTTGAGGAATACAAAAAGTCACCAAGATGAGGACAAAAGAGGGAAGGACGCTTTTGCTCATGAAGGGTCACCACATGACTTTTCAAAGGCAAGGATATGAAGGGTCATACAAGTTTGGCGCCATTTTCTATGAGGATTGAAGGGTCACAAAGGGGGAAGGCCAAAGGTCATTTGGAAAGCTATAAATAAAGGCTTGAGAAGCCATTTGTAATATGAGAGATAGAGGTTGATTTGATATTATAATATCTAGCTTAGAAGAGCAATTGTGAGAGATGAATATGATTTGTATTTGTTATATCTACCTTAGAAGAGCAAAGGTGAGAGAGAGGAAAGAGATGTTGTAATGAACTATCATTTGTTGAGATAGCAACATTGAGAGATAGGTGTGTGGTATACATAAAGGGGTTGGTGCTCCTGTGGGTTGGTGCTCATGAATTGTTGTTGGGTTGGTACTCGGCAAAGGGGTTGGTGCTCCTGTGGGTTGGTGCTCATGAATTGTTGATGGGTTGGTGCTCGGCAAAGGGGTTGGTGATCCTGTGGGTTGGTGCTCATGAATTGTTGATGGGTTGGTGCTCGACAAAGGGGTTGGTGCTCCTGTGGGTTGGTGCTCACGAATAGTTACTAGGTTAGTGCTCAGTAAAGGGGTTGGTGTTCCTATAATTTGGTGCTTGCGAATATTGTTTGGGTTGTTACTCATTCATATACTTGAGATTATTCTTCATGGTTTTTCCCACATTGGGTTTCCACGTTATATCTGGTGTCTCTCTCTATCTTGTGTGGTGTTTATTGTTTGAGTTTTATTGCATATCATGAATGTTTAATTAAGTGGAATTTGGTTAAGGGAAAGTTTTATAAGATATATGATATACTGATTCACCCCCCCTCTTAGTATATCTTGTGCTTAATAGGAAGACAATCAAGAACTTGCTAATTCTTGGCTATTAGACATTATTCAAATAGAAGATGCTAGAGAAAAGACATTTATAGACTTGAGTAGGCACCAATCAAATATGAAAAGATGGTTTGATAAAAGATCTAAATTAAAGGTGTTTAGGCAGGGAGATCTAGTCTTACTTTAGGACAAAGCATCAGAACCTAAAGGCAAACATGGTAAATTCACCCCTTTATGGATTGGCCCATACCAAATTGCAAAAATCTTGGGCAATAATACTTTCATGTTGAAAGATCTCCAAGGAGCAAAGTTCACATTGCCTACTAATGGAAAATATCTCAAACATTACTTTGTTGCTATCCCACTGGGAGTCTTCATGGAATAAATGTGTAAGATTGTTAAAGTTAGATTAGGTAAGCTAGTTAGTTCCTTTTCTTGCTTTGTTTTGTGTTTTCCTTTTCTTGTTGGGTTTGTATATATTTGTTTTTTTATGTTTTGTTTTCCTTTCTTTCTTAGTGGTATTCCTTGGTTGTGGTGTAATCTTGTGGTATTATTGTTTATTTGTAAATTGCTTAAGAGAATGTGGGTGAATTTTACAAAAGGTGAACATCAGGTCACAATAAAGTATCATGAAGAAACCAATGGCAGTGGTATAGATTAGTATACGAACTCAATGTCCTACAAAGATTTAAATCTTATTCTGAAATAAAACTTGGTTTTAAGAAGAGTCATATGTATATGATGTGAATTTAGTTTGTTAACTCATATTCATGCTTACACTTAAAACATATCCTTGTCATGAACTCAAGTTTCAATTAAAGGAGATTATCCTAAGGCCAGAGCATTTGATCAAACCCCTAAACCTGGCTAATCTAGTTCCTAACCTTTGTTGGAAGCAAAAAGTGATGATAAAAAAAATCTTATTGTCAAATCAAAAGCTTTTGAAGAAAAGGTGATTCAGGCAATCTCCACCAGGGCTATAGATGCCTGGCTAGTAGTGGAGCAAGACTTTGAGTGGAACCAAAGGTATCTCTGTTGGGGCTATAGATGCCTAGCTAGCAGTAGAGTAACTCCCAAGCCTCCCTTGAACTAAGAGTTGTTATTCTCAAAGAATATCTAAAATGATCAAAATTAAATGCAATAGACCAAAAGGACAAGAACCCATATGTTGATTCATAAAGTTCATGATAAATAGTAAGTGGAATCAAAGTACACACTGCATGTTTATGTTCCAATATCTAAGTTTAAATTTTATACATAAGGAGCTTGTTTCAATTTAAGGTTAATTCAGGAAAGAGCATATGTCTAAATGGGATATAAAGTTCATATACAAGTTTAAACTAGAGTCTTGTGTTCTAATATATTGCTATGTTGACACTGTGAGTCACCATTTGTTGAGACCAACACCCCCTGTCTTTCTTTTTTTTAAAGGAGGACCCATGTATTTGTTTCCAAAAAGTTTGTATTCTGGATTGAATGTGAAGAGTTGTCTTATCTTGGATTTTAAAGGCAAATCAATTTTAAAAGGAGAACATGTGCTTTGATGTATTTGGTCATGTTTACATTTCATGGTTCAAAATTGCTAATAATTATCTTCAAGGTGATTATTTGCATGTTCCATAGAAGAATCTAGGGTTCCTAAAGAACAAACCCTAAAGGGGGGTTTGAATTTGAATATTCACAGAAAATACTAGCCATAAATTTTACTTTCTTTTCATTAAATGATCCTAAGTCTAACTTTATACTAAGCTTCAAATATATTTTTTCTTTAAAAACATGACCAAATATTAATATAAAACCTTAGGCTAAACCTTATACATGATCGGGTATTAATTTAAAGCTTATGCTCTTTTACCTATCTAATGGTAATCGCTTATTCACCAGATTTGATCTAATGGTGCGACAAACCTAAAGTATTTTAAAAGGAAATACAGTTAATGATTTGGGCTTAGTGAATATCTAATGGTGATCATTTGCTCATAGGATTCTATTCAATGGTGCGAATTAAATCTGACACCAAAAAGGATGTTAATAGTAGTTAACCACCTAGGACTTGATCTAATGGTTCACATTACCTTAGAGGTTCTAATCTAATGGTGTGCATCGACCCAAAAGTTTCAGGATCTCCTAAAGGATTTACACATGGCACTCATTTATTGGACCAAAAATGTTTATTGTCTTAAAATTGGTAGGTTCACTCCCATCATTTGATGTCTACAAGGATGTATTTGACAAAACCAAACCCATCAAATTTAACATGAGATAGAAAGATTCTATTTTTTAAAATTTGACAGGTTCACCCCCATCATTTGGCATTTATGAGGATGAATTTGATAGGACCAAACCCATCAAATTTAAACTAAATAATCTCAAAAGCCTCAGGATCTCCCGAAGGCTTTACACTTGGCATTCATTTATTGGATCAATAAATTCTAGTGTCTTAAATTTGATAGGTTAGCTCCCACTATTTGATGTTTGTGAGGACATATTTGATGTGACCAAACCCATCAAATTTAACTGAGACAATCCCTAAATCCTTAGGAACTCCATTGTCTAAAATTTGATAGGTTCGCTCCCATTATTTAACATCTATGAGGACGTATTTGACGTGACCAAACCTATCAAATTTAGCTTAGATAATTTTTAAAACCTAATCAAATGGGGAATTTCTAAAAGAACCTTTTAATAAATTCATAGATTTTTACAAAGACAAGTTTAGTATATAAAGATCTTGGCCTAAGTCATTTTTTATTTTTTAAACATAAAATTCTAAATGATGTTTTTAAACCTAAGATTTATATGATCATGTGACTGATTAAAAGGTAAGCATCTTGTAGGATCCAATGGTGATCACTTGTTCACTAGATTTGATCCAACGGTGTGATGAAGTTGAGGACTTTTCAAAGGCCTTGAAGCTTGACACATGGCACAATCAATAGGCTCAAAGATCCAGAAGCAATGAAATGCAAGGACATGGATTTATCTTTGTAAAGCAAAATAAAAAGGGACTTGAAAACCAATAGTCACTCTTCAAATGACATTTATGAAATTTGCCATGAAAGGCATGAAACCCTGCCACATAAGCTCCACGTAAGCATGGAGGATACAAATGAAAGATATCTCATGATTGAAAATGCAAAAGACATGATAGTAAGGTTCCATCATATCTAAGGCATTTATGAGATCAAAGTTGGATGTTTTGGTCATTAAAGCCAAAAATGTTGAACCCTTTATAAAGAAGGTCAGAGTTAGTTTAATTGATTATATGACATTTGGGATAATTGTGAACTGAATTTAGAGCAAGTGCTTTAGTAATAATTTTGATAGCTTTGAAATTATAATATAGTGTTATCAATGGCAGTGGGTAGGCAATAGATGAAGATTAAAGTAGAGCTTTATCTAACTTCAGATGGTGAAGGAAGGGTCTTCAGAGATACAGAGTTAGATTTAACAGCATTGAATGTACATGGAATCAGGAATTGGTGCGAATTATTCTTCTTTATTGAGGAATTATAACCAATTCCCAAGAAGAAAAGAGGAACGCTTCAATGAACCAAAGATGCAAAGATTTAGTATCAATTCAAATGGTAGGCCTTCATCATGTAGCCACTAAACCATAGGTAATGCATTGCATTGATCTTCTTGCTCTTATTTTTGTTGACTAAAAAATAGATGGAGAATGGATTATTCATGAAGTACCAACAAGTTTGCATGCATAGCTCCTATGGCCTTTGAGACTTATTATAAGTTCCCTTTGCCTTATGTCCATCTCCCTTTCTTGAGAGAATGGACAAATCCCCAAAACCTAGATTCAGTCCTCTCACCTTCGTTAATCTAGGGTTCCCATATTTTCAAGACCTCAAATGGTGAGATTCCTATTGCCCAATTTAGGGAAAGTGTTAGGGTAGCTATGACTTTATTGAATAAAGCCTTTGGTTCCTCTTCTACTACTTATTTAAGTAAGGTTTTGGCATCTTATGTCCATTACATGTTAGAGCGAAACTTAAACCCTACTATTGGAGACTTAATAAGTTTATTCTTGGATAAACAATTTATAACCATCAAGAGAAAGACTTCCAAGTAATTATTTATGATGTCTTACCTCTTGGATTCACTCCTAGCCTCTATTAATTTCTCTAGCATTCAAAATTGGTCCCCTAATGGTAGATCTACCATTTCCCATCATTATTCCAAATTACATACATTCAAATATATAAATCACATGTAATTCATATGTGATGGTATCTTCCTAATCATTTTTGAGACAATCACTGGTATCCCTATGCCTAGGCTTCATCCTCTGATCAAAAGATAATTGGAGACCATGGGGGATGTGTGGTTCTATCTAGATTGCACTATAATAAAGGATAGAGGAAATCACGGTCCAGCTATATAGATTACCTATATATGTTCCCAGTAATCTTATAGAGAAATAAATTGTTTATCAAATCATCCAGGGAGTGCATTGGCACTATAAGAAGAATAAGAAAGCTCAGGTTCATCACTTTCCACTTGACATTGGTATAATTATAATCAAAGATTGGAAGCAGTTGTAGATTATGGTTGTGCATAGGAACACTTTTAATTTCCAACTGGATGATCTTAAGATGTGAGAGCCTAATGATAGAGTGGCTAATCATATTTGGGATAAAAGGGTCCCAAAGGCTGAGTACAAACATTAACCAAGTGTGGGAGATGGTATTTACACAAAGGCAAGGAACTTTGAAGAAGTCTTATCTAGGGTTGAAAACTACAACATTAAATTAGAACATAGGTTGGTCGGGGATAATAAGCCTTCAAGAAAAATATGGTAGTTACATCCTTTACAATATCACTTGTTGCCAAGACCATTTGGGACTACATGTCAAGAACTACCTGTTGAGGGATAATATTCTAAGCCTAAGCAGGGAGAATTGACAAAGTCACCTCATGTTGGGCAACCTGAGGATGCAAATGGAAAATGTAAGGATGTGATTTAAGGGTCCAACATTGAGCATAGACTTGTTGAAGGTCCCCAAATTTAGGCATCCCCACCAAGGCCTTCTTCCCCAATAAAGGTTTTTAGCATGATTGCTTTGGAAATTGGAGAAATAGTAGAAAGTGCCCTTATTAATATCATAGCTTCTTATGGTTTAGATAAATAAGAAGCATCTGAGAAAGAAGGCAAGGAATTCATTCCATTGGGCAGTGGAAAGAGACAAGCAGAATTAGCCTTAGTTCCTCTGGCTCCAAGAATTAGTCCTAGGTTAACTTTCACTCACCTTAATAGTGAAATAAACCTCTTTAGTGATGAAAATCCTATATATGGACCAGCCATTCCTGATTGGTTTGTTTATGAGAAGTTACAAAAAATCCCATCTCTTTCTCCTTCATTAGCTTTGACTCGAGTGGACATAGGTGTTCATGAGAATGTCAAGCCTTGGATTTAGGATATGCTAAACAAAAAAGTAGAGTGAAGCATCCAGATTCTTCACAACAAGGAAAACCAATGGGTTGGTACCCCAGGAGCCTCTGGGAGTTTAACTATAGATATTTACAAACAACCTTAGGTGAAAGAACTTGACCCTTAGGTCCAATTTAATATGGCTACATAAACTCTTGAGAGAGTAGAGACCAAGAAAATTATTGTTGGTACTGAGGAGTTCACCTTTCAAAAGGTGGAAACATTTTCAGGCTTAACTCCTATTCTAGGGTAGGTAGTAGGGGAGTATCATATTTTTCAAGAGGATGTAGCTAGTATGGTAATAGCCCAGTCAACCATGACCTTGATTGGAGTTCAAGGAATGAAATAGAGGATTCTCAACGTGGAGAAAGAAAAGCAAGATTTAGAAGCTAAGGTCCTCCTTTCAATTCTTGAGGACGTATTGCAAGCATTGAATGTATCCTTGATGAATGCATTTGAGAATTTGAAAAGCATCAAGTCTAGACTAAATGCTTTGGACCATCAAACTGAGATAATACAAGCCTTAATCACCCAATGATAGAATTCTCAAGCTCATATGGAGGATCTCATCAAGGTGCATGAGATAAATTAGGTATTCGACTTCAAGATTATCAAACTTAGACATATGGATGTCTTCATGGTATTTTTGATAGATAAACAAGAGGATTTGATCACTTGGAAAAATGATGTTAAGGACCTCATTAAGAGAGACACAGACTTGGTAAACCAGATTGAGAAACTTCTAGAGAATCTATTAGATAACCCTTCTCAAACCACTACTATAGGCCTGATTGATGATGAAGAATTCAAGCAGAGGGTTGGTACTCACATTCAAAACATCAAAGATAACAAAGGTCATCTATTTAAGGAAAATTGGTAGACCCTTGATACCATTATTTTTTTAGGGAAGCAAATTTCAGAAACACAATGTATCAAGGAACTCGTATCATGGGTAGATAGTGAATTTGAAAAGCTAGTAGATAAAGAAGAGGATTGTCTAATGAAGTTTGCATTGGATTTTGAGCTGATCAAGGAACAATAAACCAAGGTGAAAGACTTCCTCAAACAGGGATAATTGAAGGGCCCACCAATGAAATTCTTAAGATAATTTTCTTTTTGTAAATTATATGCTAGTCTATTAGCATATACTCTTTCTTGTCACGTTGACATGTGACCTTCCACATTATATCTTTATATTAAGGAAAACTATCCTTATTCACATGTTGATATTTTTAAAGTTAACTGGTTAACCACTTATGTTTCGTATAAATAGGTAGATGATTACCATTTGTAAGAGATTTTTTGAGCAATTGATACCAGGACAATATAATACAACTAAAGAATTCTGAAAAGATTGTCTAGATAGTTTTGTTAAATGTCTATGTTATCTCTCAATTTTGGAAATTCATGTTGAATTTGAATGATTCTTCTTGTTTTGAGTCACATTCTTTATCATATGATATTTAAGTTATGTTTAATGTTAGATTAACTATAAAGATTTCAAGGATACTTCATTTTATTTACTCTGCATTTGGATGTACTTATGTTATTCAAATCATAATAGCAAACTTTTAAAGTAAACTTGGTTCCTACTTATGATTCATACTTTTCCTTTAAATCTTGTCTGATTTGTGATGTAATTTGAGCTTATGTTTTTTTACAACATAAATTGGTTTAATGTGTACTCAACATAATTTGAATTTTTTCATAATATTTGATATGAAAACCTAAATCACGTCTCTTCTTGCCTTCTTTACCCTTCCTTTTTCTTATTTTTTTATCAATATTCACTCTAGCTTAAAGATCATTGTTAATAAAAAGACTAGACAGAAGGATGGCTGCGTGCGATGGAGAGAAGCTGGGCGGCCAGATAGGCGCCCTCAGTGCGAAGCAGCTTGTGCTAGGGGAGAATGCGCAGGAGGCTGAGAAGGTTTATGTGAGTGAGGGTTCTAAGCTTAGAAGGATCAATGGTTGCTTACCTCAGAGCCAAGAGAGACCGATCTTGGTGATTTCCCCAGACTCTGTGAAGGATGAAGTTGAATACCTAACTGCTCATGCCCTAATATGCAAATTTTTGGGCATTCGTATCTCATTTGCAGCCTTGGAAGCCTGGATTCGGTGAAAATGGCAGATTGAGGGGGACTTTGATATCATGCTGGCTGGAAATAGTTATTTCATGGTGAATTTTTCCTCTGTATTAGACTGTAATAGGATTTTTGAAGGAGGCCCTTACTTCTTTGATCAGATTGGTCTATTCTTAAAACCTTGGCATGTAGGTTTTAACTCGACTAAAGACCTTCTAGCCTGCGTCCCGGTCTAGGTTCATTTGCTGAGATTGCCTTTGGAATTATGGCGTGAGGATATCCTCCACCAGATAGCGACTATGCTCGAGACACTGATGGCCATTGCGCATCAAACATTAGACAGAAAGGTAATTTCCTATGCTCGAATATGCATGGATATTACTCTGAATAACCCCCTGCCAGACTCTCTAGAAATTTGTATGGGAAACTCTTCATGGATTCAAAAATTAGATTACGAAGCTATTCCTTTTCGATGCCACATCTGTCACGTGTATGGCCACTTACACCGGCAGTGTCCTCAGGCTGCCAGAGATAATGCCGATTAAGGAGATTCGCTTGGAGCACAAGTGGCCAAGGGCGATAGAGGAATCAGCCAGTCGAGCCATATGGGGAAGGCCCATGGCCATTCAGATAATGCTAGCAAAGGTAAAAATCCCCTTTACTCTACAGGTTCGGAGTAGGGCACAGCAGGCCCCAAGGGTCCTGACAAGGATGGTTTCACTATAGTCAGGTGCCATACAAAAAATCATGGTCAGAGGAGACCAAATATTGATAGGAAGATTGAGGCTGGTTTCAACCACTTTGATGTTCTAGACAATATGAATATAGAGGATGGCATCCCTGATTTGCTACAGGGGGAGGAGGCAGAGACAATGGAACAACTCCCCTCAGGCGATGACTCATTAGGATTGGATCCTCGGCCGACCCAGGAGCTAACTCGGGACCTGCAGGATGTTCCCCTAGCATCCACGATAGTGCCAGGTGACAAGGAGGTTAGCTGGGCTGATATGGCAAAAGAGGTGGAGGCATTTAGGAAAGACAAAGGTTCTTCCTCTGGACTTGGCCTTTTGAAATGACCCTTCAAAAAGGCTTTAGCTTCTGCTCCTTCAAGGGCTGGGTGCAAAAAGGACCATGAAAGACTCAAACTCACAGATCTTCTAGTTGAGGTGGGGTTTGTTAAACCCCTGGAGGAGCACTTCGCACACGCTACTCAATGATCATCCATTCATGGAATGTAAAGGGGTTGAACAGCTTCCCCCGTCAAAGAGCTATTCATAAATTGGTAAGTGACCATTCTCCTGATATCCTATGTATCCAGGTGACTAAATTTTCAGTGGACTCTTGGTTTTTGTGTATGGAAAAATTTTTGTATTTCAGGAACAGCCAATGTATGAGGGCATTCAGGTGCTCCAGTGGGCTGGCTATGTGTTGGAACCCAGAGCGCATAATGCCCTTGAGTTGGCTGTCCAACAACTCGGCTCTAATGATGGTTGCTGCCTCCAAGGAATCAAGGGAATTCATTCTTGTTACTAATGTCTACGCCCCTGTGGACCTCCCTGGACAGCTGAAGTTATGGAACCACATTCGCTATGTGAGAAGCTGCCACCCATATTTGCCTTGGATATTGACTGGAGATTTTAATGTTGTCCTCAGCTTGGAGGAAAAGAGGGGAGGATTGACTTGGTTGGGGCCATCTTCGGAGACCCTCCAGCATAATATCAAATTCCTGTGCCTCTTTGATGTCAAACCTCTCAATGGTATTTTCACCTAGAACAATAGGAGGAGTGGTGAAGCTGGTATCTCTGAGCACCTTGACAGATTCCTTATGTTGTGCTTTTGGCAATCCAGCTCTAACTCCCTAGCTTTGGAGATTCTTGACTGGAGAGGTTCGGATCACTAGCCGATTAAGCTATCTACTAGCCACATCCCTGGGCCAAGGAAGGCCCCTTTTAAGTTTTAGATCATGTGGCTCTGAGAGCCCTCTCTGTAGGATCTTATGGCGCAGTGGTGGAGACAGGGGGACCCAGCTTTGGCACCGCTATGTTCACCTTTGCCAAAAAACTACAGTATGTTAAGGGGAGGCTGTAGTATTGGAATGCAAATAGCTTTGGGAATCTCCATACTATGAGGAAGAAGGCTCAAGACCATTTGGATGGGATTACTAGGCAGATTAGAGACCGTGGCCTCTCTGAGGATCTTCAGTTGGTAGAATCTCAAGCGGCGAATGAGTTAGCTAAATGGGAACTTCGGGAGGAGATGTTCTGGAAGCAGAAGGCTCGTATTGAATGGCTCCAGGAAGGAGATAGGAACACCATTTTTTTTCACATGTCTATGAAGGCTAGGCGCAATAGAAATTACATGTCCCACCTGGTGTGCCCAGATGGGACACGTTTTAATACTACCTAGGATATATCCAGGGTAACGGTTTGGCATTTTTCTAACCTTTTCTCAGAAGGGTTGCCCCCTTCTGAGATGGCAAAAAATGTTGTGATGTCTTGCATCCCAGCTGTGGTGACCTCAAAGCTGAATGAGTATCTTATGAGGCCTATTGAAAGGGCTGAAGTGGAGGCAGTTGTGTTTAGCATGAAAAGAGGTAAATCTCCTAGGCCCGATGGCTTCCCAGCTAAATTTTTTCAGGACTTCTGGGACATCATCAAATAGGATCTTTTTGTTGTGGTTCAGGAATCTTATTCTAACAAAGAAATGCTTAGAGCCCTGAATGCCACCTTCCTGGTCCTAATTCCAAAGAAAGAGTAGGCAAATCAGCTGGAACATTTTAGGCCTATTGCTCTCTACAATTTGGTATATAAAATCATCACTAAGCTCATAGCGGAGAGGCTTAAAAGATGCCTTCCCTTGACTATTTTGGAGGAACAAGGTGGATTTGTTGCCAGAAAGCAGATTCTTGATGAGGTGGTCATTGCCTTGGAAGCCATTCACTCGATGAGCACCTCTCAAGAGCGTGCCATGTTCATCAAGCTAGATTTAGCTAAGGCGTATGACAGGGCTAGTTGGAGATTCCTGCAAAAGATCCTGTTGGCTTTTGGTTTTAACCCAGCATGGATTCAATGGGTGCTAAGTTGTGTTACTATGCCCTCCTTCTTGGATCTTATCAATGGTCAACCCACTGAGCTTTTTGGTGCTTCAAGAGGCCTTCACCAAGGAGATCCATTGTCCCCTTACTTATTCATCATTCTGGTGGAGGGATTGGGATGGCTTATCAGATTCTAGGTCACACGGAACACGGTGTAGGGGTGGCAGTGGGGGAATGGTCTTATCACGTCCCACCTCTAGTTTGTTGATGACACCATCTTGGTTGGGAGAGCTCATATTCAGGAGGTGAATGCTTTTTGGAGTACTCTTGACATGTACCTGGATGCAATCGAGCAAAAAATTAATGACCATAAATCCTCTATTTTTTTCTTTAACACTCTGGGACCCATTTAGAGGAGGATTACGGCCATCCTGAGATTCCAAATTCAGGCTCTCCCAGTTACTTATTTGGGGATTCCCATTATGATTGGCAGGCAGCCACGCCTTTTCTGGCAGAAGGTGTTGGATAAGCTCAGGGACAAAGTCAGCCACTGGACACATAGATGGCTCTCTACTGTAGGGAGAGTCACTCTTTTGCAATCGGTGATCCAGGCATTGCCTATTTATCGCTGCATGGTGCAGGCTGCTTCAGTTTACTTTCTCAAGGAATTTGACGCCTTGTCCTACCAATTCCTTTAGAGCAGAAATTTGTGCAGCACCAAATGGAGTCTGGTTAAATGGGACACGGTGTGCCGGCCAAAGAAGGATGGGGGTCTTGGGCTGCGGTCGGCCATCCTGGCTAGCCAAGCCCTTGCTACCAAATTGTACTGGAGATGGTGCTCCAATAAGTCACAACTTTGGGCCTGCATTCTAGCTTTCAAGTATTTTTTGGGGGTGGAACCCTCTGATATTGCTCGTTTGCCTCTTGAGCGTGGTGGTTCTATGATTTGGCATACCCTCAAAGTCAGTGCTCAACTGGTTAAACAGAGTCTCTTTTGGATTTGCAAAACTGGAGTAGAGGCTCTCTTTTGGGAAGACTCGTGGGACGGGTCCCCCCCACTTTTGGCCTCCCACCTGAACTTGCAGCCTTTGTGTGATGTTTTTCAAGCAGCTGGTTGGACTAATGTTTCTCATTACAAGGAGGAGTATAATCTGGGCATGGCTACTGGCTTTAGATGGAAGAACTCTTCAGACTAGCCACCAAGGGGATTTAGGGAGAGCCAGGTGGAGCTTTCTCAAATTTTAGAATGTAGAAATTACATCTTCCTCCAAGGTCAGGATGTGCTTGCCTGGGGCGTCGATTCTTCTGGGTGCTATTCGATCTCTGCAGGCTATCATGCTTTGTCTAAACACATGTTTGGGGAAGCTAACTTCCTGTGGGGGAAGAAAATATGGAACTCCTTTACCTGGCCTAAATGCAATTTTTTCTTGTGGACTCTTGCTTATAAAAAATGCCTCACCTGGGACAATCTATGTAGGTGTGGTTTTCATGGACCTTCCAGGTGTGTGCTTTGTTGCAGGGAGGAGGAAAGAGGGGCGCATCTCTTTTTCCACTGTACTTTTGCTAAGTGGATCTGGCACAGGTGGTGGAATGCGTGGGGCAGACCCTGCTAGCACGCCTCATCTTTAGTTGATTTTTGGAGCTGGTTGTGTCTCCCTCCATCTAAAGTGCCAATTCTCCAGGCTGCTTGGCTAGCTGGTCCAGCATTTATTTTGTGGCATATTTGGATTGAAAGAAATAGACAAATTTTTTGTGGTGAGCAGCTGAACAAAATTATTCTTTGGGAGTGAATTCGCAACTCTCTACAGGAGACTCTTGTAGCTAAAGGCCTCAGTATGGTGGACTTGAGGAGGGAGGACCATGTTATCTACTCCAGCATTGCTAGAGCGCATTTGTTTGACCTGACCATTGCTCCTCCCGCGCATCCTAGGAGTAGAGACAGGCGTTTGCATAATCTAGTCTGTAGACTGGGTCATTGGACCCCCCCCCATGCCTAGAACTTTGAAGGTAAATACTGATGGCTCCTCGCATGGAAACCTAGGGGAAGCAGGCATCGGTGGCATGGGGTGCGACAATGTTGGAAATCTTTAGTTTATTTTCTCCATCTACAAGGGCTGGTACTCCAATAATTATATGGAAGCGCTGGCTATATTACAGGCGATCCAACTCTACTGTCAACATGGTTGGCAAAACATCATCTGTGAGTCGGACTCCCAGGTTGTAATCAATTTGTTAATTAACCGTAATTTTGATAGTGTTGACTGGCAGCTGGCGGTTGTAGTGCAACAAGTTCTTCAGCTAACTAATGTGTTGGAGTCAGTTTGTTTCAAACACATTCCCTGGGAATGGAATGGTGTTGCCGATTGCCTGGAAAAATGGGCCTCTGAGCAGGGACCCCAATGGAAAATTCTTGATCATAGTTTGCTGCCATTAAGCTTCTCCCAGAAGCTGAGTCTTCTGGTTGAGAAGGATAAACCTCTGTAATGTCTCTATTTTCTTTTGTTTTTGAATAAATTTTTACCCCATTTAGTTAAAAAAAAAGATCATTGTTAATAATCATTTAGTTTAAACTTATGAGTCCTAAAAATTATTAAGTATTAAAATTTTGTAGACCTTGTGTCTCCCAACCACTAAATCAAATAAATATTGTGGATAGTTTTCATACTTTGCTTTTATTTCACCACAGACAATCACTGAATAGTCACAAACTATAACTCATGCCATGGTTTCTATGAATCCTAAAATGAGAAGTGTTCTTCAACACTAAGATCACATGTGGTATAGTGTAAAGCATCAATAGGAGAAGCTCTATTGGTACTAGAAGGAGGACCTCATTAAAGATACTTAATATCTTTTGAATGTTTTTGGTCAAAATATATCTACATTTTACATGATTATGTTTCTTTTAGCATAACTTATGTAAAAATTAGTGACCTTTGTGGAAATACGACTTTTATTGCTAAGAATTTATTAGTATTTGGAGTTAAGATGGCTTATTTTGTTCAAAATTGATAATTCTTTGACAATAAGAGGTTTATTTGAGTCATAATTTTTAAAGATTGGTCATCTTTGCACTTGTTTAGTTAAAGATTGATGTCTTTTGTCCTCTTATGAACAATTTTTTGAAAATTAAGCTTTGTGTGCATATTATTTGTCATTATTTGTTAATTAATGTGTTACACCATGTTTTAAAATAGTATCCTTAATCTTCAAGCTAGAACTACTAAAGATTAGGACCAGATCACATTCAGAGACTAGAGAACCCTTGCTCAAACTCAAAATTCATAGGACTAGAAAAGACAGAGGAAGATGTAGGTATTATAAATATTTACCATCATCACCTTTATAATGGATTTATGTGTTTGAACATCATCCAAGCATGGCATGGCTTGGAAGTTCCCCTATCAATATATCAGGTGTGGTTCATGATTTACCACGTAATCATAAAAAATATTTGCCAATATTTAGTCCAACTGGTATTACGACCATTGAATAACATGTTAAATCTTTCAAAGTTGCATTAAGATTATTAAATGTTATTCATGAAGATAGAGCTTGTAGGTTATTCCCATTTACATTCAAACATGTTGTATATGAATGGTTCCTTAATCTACCTAACAATTGTATTATCTCATGGAATAACTTTGACACAATTTTCATTGATCAATTTGGAAAGATCATAAGCCCTTGTGTCATCTTTCATCAATTTACAACTATTAAGAGAGATACAAGTGAACCTATTAGGTCCTTTAATGCTAGGTTCCAAAAGATGCTTAGTCGGACCATGGACCCATATAAACCTAATGAGGCTTAACTTTGGAGGTTTATAAAGATGTTGTTGACCCCATGACTTCTATGTTTTTGAAGAGATCCCTTCCACTTATTATCACATTGGCTCAAGCCTATTCTGAAGGAGTGGTTATTAGTGACCAAGTGCAACCCCAAGGACAGATGGATTATGCTATCCCAAATGTTAATCCTCAAATTCCTACATTAAACCTTTTTCCAAATAATAACCAAAATACTGTAGCATTAAACCAATTTCTTGCTTTGAGTGTGTTGCCTACTAGTCATGCTACCCCTAATCAAAATTTAGGTTTCTTAAGACATCAAGTTACCAATTGATTTCATGATAATGACCAGATGGATTTAGTGCCTATCAATGGCATTAATAGTAACCAAGGTCAAAATAATGAGGTTCCAAAAAATGAGAATGAGTCTATATTGAAAATGGTACAAAAGCTTAGCATTGATTTTTTTCAATTATAAAAACAATTTGGTAATGCTAATGACAATTCTGAAAGGAACTTCACTTTTCAAAAGTTCAACAAGCTTGGGAGTAGGATTCAAAATGATAGTTTCTATAATAACAAAGCTACTGATCCTTCCTCTAGTAAAAAGAATATGGATATAAACCTCACTGATATTTCCTTATCAAATTTTTGTAGGGTGTACGCTACTTCCAAGCATGGTGAGTTTGATTATATTGAGTTTTGTAAAGCTTTTGAAGCTTTTCAAGAAGAACTTGACACATTTGAAGTGGTTCCAAACAAAGATGTTGCTACAAATTCTTTTAAATCTAAACCATCTAACCAAGTGCATATGGTGGAAACTTTTCAATTCCATTTTCAAAATGATAATGAACCTAAAAATATTCCTAAGGAGATTCAAGAATTCAAACAATTTTTAAAGACATATCCTCTAAGGAATAGGAAACAAAAACAACCATTGACTACTTCTACACCTCCTAACAATTATGGGACCCCTACAGACACTGTATCAAATAATAATCATGAACCCTCTATAGGAAGTTCTTCTAAGCTAACTATTGATCCTCCAAGCAAAATTGACTACAATATTGTGGAGGATATAAAAATGATTAAAGCCAATATCACTCTACACAAGCTAACTCATATTATAGAACAAAGAGACTTATTTTTGAAATCTTTGTCCAAGAAAATTGTGAAGCCCCCTAAGAATGATAGTGCAAATATAATTACACAAGTGATCAAATCAGAGTCTTTACCTTTTTAGTTACATTTAGGATATTTGGGATGAATGTTCATAATTATATTTTAGAGTTTGGAGCCTCAACCAACATTATTCCTACAGAGATATGTGAACAAATTAGGTTAACTCCAATCAAGTCTAATAGGGTAGTCACTCAATTGGATAAATCTAGAGTTAAGGTTATAGGAGAATTATTGAATGTGCATATACAGTTGGCTAGTGAACATAGGGTTTAATAATTTATTGATATCCAAGTGGTAGAAATGCCTATTGCTTATAGATTACTTTTGAGTAGAGAATGGACTAAGGATTTAAATGGCTATATGTCTATTAATTGCTCACACTTATGGATTCCTTGGAAAGGTGTGCCAAATCAAATAAGAGTGGAAAGGGAACCTCAAATGAAACACATGATAATAGAGTATAATGATATTAATGAAAGAGTAAATTTCTTGGATTCTGATTTGGGAGTTTTCACTTTGGAAATTATAAAAGAACCAGTCTCTAAGAGTTCGCCTCAAATTTTTCATTTGTGTAAGTTATACATTGATGGTGCCAAGATAAAATCAAGATGAGGAGTTGGTATTATATTGATAGATCCTTCAAAAAAGCAATACCATGTAGCTTATAAGTTATAATTCCTTTACATAAATAATTTAGTTGAGTATGAGGCTCTCATACTTAGATTGCAGTTCTCCATTAAACGCAAAGCTAAGGAGCTCCTTGTCTATGGAGAATCTGAACTTGTGGTTAACCAAGTGAGGAGTAAATATCAGTGCAAATTGTCTTACTTAAAAATATATGTGTTTAGGGTGTGGGACTTAATCGAATCTTTTGATGCCTTCAATATCTTTGTTGTTCCAAGAGAATAAAACAAAGTTGTTGATGAGTTTGCCTCTACTACAACTAAGCTCATGCCTAATCATGATTCTCAAAGTATTATTATTGAGATAATACCATGTCCTTCAGTTCTTGAAAATGTAAATGATTTCCAAGCTTTTAATGATGATCAACAAATCATAGATTTCTTAACTAATTATGGAGCTTTTGAAGCTCACATTATTGATGAAATTGATTAAACTTCTCATGAGAAGGAACTTAATGATAAAATCATCCAATTAAGTGACAATAAGATACCTAAAGGGATGATTTCATTAGAAATATTATTTGATCTTGACAAGATTTCTGAGGCAACTAAACAACCAAAGGTAAATGGTAGAGATTATCATGTGACGAACCTTGGTCCACATGATCAGCCCCAAATGGTGAATATAGGGAAGGCTTGCACTGAAATGGAAAATAGAAAAGCTAGAGATTTGATTATAAAATGCAAGGATGCAATTGCTTGGTCTTATGAAGATTTGAAAATATTTGACCTAAGGGTCAATACTCATACTATACCTCTTCAAGAAGGTTTCAAACCTTTTAGATAGAAGTAAAGGCTAGTCAACCCTATTTTAGAAACCATGATTTTTAAAGAAGTCAAGAAGCTGTTAGATGTAAGGATAGTTTTTCCTATTAGATATTCCACTTGGCTGGAAAACCTAGTCCCCATCAGAAAAAAATGGAGAAATAAGATTATGAATAGATTTTGGAATCTGAAAAGGATAATTATCCTTTACCTTCTCTAGATCAGGGTATCCAAACTATTTTAGGGTCTTCCATGATGTCCTTTTTAGATGAATTTTTTGGATATAACTAGGTGCTTGTTACTCCATAAGACAGGATGAAAATAACTTTTACTACTAAATGGGGGACATATGCTTACAAGAGAATGCCTTTTGGATTAATTAATGCAAGAACAACTTTTCAAAGGGCCATGGACCATGATTTCCAAGGTTTAGAGGGAAAGTGTATCATCATATATATGGATGATCTTATAGTATTTTCTGGAAATAGAGAGGAACATTTCATACATTTAAGATGAATATTTAATAGATGTAAAAAGTATGGTGTGTCTCTTATTCCCAAGAAAAGTATAAATTATGTGACTAAAGGAAAATTATTGGGACATGTCATTACCAAAGATGGAATTTCTATATATCCTGATAGAGTAGAGGCCATCTCTAAAATTGGGTTGCCTAACAGTTGAAAAGAACTTAAGTTATTCTTTGGCAAGATTAATTTTGTGAATAAATTTATTTTAGCTTTATTGAGATTGTCAAACCTTTGAATGATATGATTAAAAAAGATGCTATAATTTCTTGGAATGAAGAATCTAAGAAGGCCTTCATTGAAATTAAGAAGGCAATCACTGAAGCTCCAGTCCTCATAAGTCCCGATTTCTCAAAAGATTTCTATCTATATTCATTTGCTTCTGAGCATACTATGGCTACAATGTTAACTCAAAAGGTTGATGAAAATGATCGTCCCATAGCTTTCATGAGCACCAACTACAAAAATTCAAAATTGAATTATTATATGATTAATAAGCAAGCTTATGCATTGGTAAAGGTAGTAAAAAAATTTCAAACATTACCTCCTTAGAAATAAAGTACATGCCATATTACCTGATCCTGCTACAAAGATTATGTTGAGTCAGAATGAGCTTAGAGAGAAAAGAGTCAAGTGGATGGAAATTCTAAAAGAATATGATATAGAGATCTAAATAGCCAAATTAGTGAAATATCAAGGTTTAGTTCAGATGATTGTTAGTATTGATCCAAAATGCCATGTCATGGAAATAGATCAACAAAACTTCCAACCCAATGACTGGTATGACTCTGTTATCCATTTACTTGTCAATGGTGTTTGTCCCCTAGGATTTATAAGAGAAAAAATAGAGCCTTGAGGATAAAATTAGCTCATTACCTCATTAGGAATGGAGTCTTGTATAGGAGGAACTTTGAGGGAATTTATCTAAGTTGTGTGTCCAAGGAAGAAGCAGCTTGGATTATGACTACTTTCCATGAGAAGCTAGGAAGTGGACACCCTTCAGGAAGAACCACGGCTCACAAGATTCTTAGGGCTCGATAATATTGGCCCACCATCTTCAAAGATACATATAAACATGTAAGGGAGTGTCATTTGTGCCAGATTTTTTACACAAAGGAGCTAAAGGCAGCTATGCCTTTACAACCTATGATGGTGGATAAACCTTTTGCATAATGGGGATTAGAAATTGTAGGAGTAATCAACCCCAATTATTCTAAAGGTCATAAGTATAATCTAACTGATACAAATTATTTTACTAGGTGGACTGAGGCAATAGCCATTAAGCAATGCAGAACAAAGGAGGCGATCAATTTCCTAGAGGGAAATATTTGTACTAGATTTTAAACCCCAATTTCTTTGGTTTGTGACAATGGATCTAAATTCATTTATATTGAAATGATGGAATGGGATTATGACCAAGGAATTGCACTCAATTTTTATTCTAATCAATACCCTGAAAGAAATGGTGTTTATGAATCCACAAACAAAAATTTGATAAAAAATATCAAGAATTCTTCTTAAAATAGACCTAGAACATGGCATAAACTTCTTAAGTTTGCATTATGGGTAGATCAAATTAGGATCAAACAATCTCTAAAGGCCTCGCCATTTTTTTTGGTATATGGTTAAGAACCCATCTTTCCCATAACTTTTAAGATGCATATGTTCACATTCATGCAGGAATACATGGAAGACAATCACGAACTTGGTAATTTTTTATTGTTAGACATTATTCAAATGGAATATGCTAGATAAAAGGCATTTATAGACTTCAGTAGGCACCAATAAACTATGAAAATATGGTTTGATAAAATATCTAAAGTGAAGGTGTTTAGGCAAGGAGATCTAGTCCTACTTTGGGACAAAGCATCGAAACCTAAATGCAAACATGGTAAATTCACCCCTTTATGGATTGGACCATACCAAGTTGTAGAAATCTTGGGCAACAATACTTTCATATTAAAATATCTCCAAGGAGCAGAGTTCACACTACTTACTAATGGACAATATCTCAAAAATTACTTTATTGCTGTCCCACTGGGGGTCTTCATGGAATAAATGTGTAAGATTGTTAAAGTTAGAGTACGTAGGCTGGTTAGTTCTTTTTCTTACTTTATTTTGTTTTTTCCTTTTCTTATTGGGTTTTTATATATTTGTTTTTTATGTTTTGTTTTCCTTTCTTGCTTGGTGGTATTCCTTGGTTATGGTATAATCTTGTGGTATTATTGTTGATTTGTAAATTTCTCAAGAAAATGTGGGTGAATTTTACACAAGGTGAACATTATGTCACAATAAATTATCATGAAGAAAACAATGACATTATTATAGATTAGTATATGAACTCAATGTCCTACAAAGATTTAAATCTTATTCTGAAATAAAACATGGTTTTAAGAAGAGTCATATGTATATGATGTGAATTTAGTTTGTTAACTCATATTCATGCTTACACTTAAAACACATCCTTGTCATGAACTCAAGTTTCAATTAAAGGAGATCATCCTAAGGCCAAAGCATTTGATTAAACCCCTAAACCTAGCTAATCTAGTTCCCAACCTTTGTTGGAAGCAATAAATGATGTAAAAAAAGGCTTATTGTCAAATAAAAAGCTTTTGAAGCAAAGGTGATTCATGTAATATCCATTGGGGCTATAGACACCTGGCTTGTAGTGAAGCAAGACCTTGAGTGGAACCAAAGGTATCTATGTTGGGGCTATAGATGCTTGGCTAGCAACAGAGCAATGCCCAAGCATCCCTTAAACTAAGAGTTGTTATTCTCAAAGAATATCTAAAATGCTCAAAATCAAATGCAATGGACCAAAAGGACATGAACCCAGACATTGTTTCTTAAGGTTCATGACAAATAGTAAGTGGAATCAAAACACATATTGGATGTTTATGTTCTAATATCTAAGTTTAGATTGTATACATAAGGAGCTTGTTTCAATTTAAGGTTGATTTAGGAAAGAGAATATGTCTAAATGGGATATAAAGTTCATATACAAGTTTAAACCAAAGTCTTGTGTTCTAACATATTGCTATTTGGCCCCTATGAGTCACCATTTGTTGAGACTAACACCCCCTATCTTTCTTTTTTTGAAAGGAAGACCCCTGTATTTGTTTCCAAAAAGTCTATATTCCTGATTGAATGTGAAGAGTTGTCTTATCTTAGATTTTAAAGGCAAATCAATTTTAAAAGAAGAACATGTGCTTTGATGTATTTGATCATGTTTATGTTTTATGGTTCAAAATTGCTAATAATTATCTTCAAGGTGATTAGTTGCAGGTTCCATGGAAGAAGCTAGGGTTCCTAAGGAACAAACCCTAAAGGGGGGTTTGAATTTGAATATTCGCATAAAATACTAGTGGGAAATTATATTTCCTTTTGATTAAATGATCCTAAGTCTAACTTTATCTTAAGCTTCAAATATGTTTTTTCTTTAAAAACATGATCAAATATTAATATAAAACTTAGGCTAAACCTTATACATGATAGGGTATTAATTTAAATTTCATGCTCTTTTACAGATCTAATGATAATCACTTGTTCACTAGATTTGATCTAACGGTGTGACAAATCTAAAGTCTTTTAAAAGGACGTATGGTTAATGATTTGGGCTTAGTCAATATCTAACGGTGATCATTTGCTTAGAGGATTCAATCTAATGGTGTGAATTAAATCTGACACCCAAAAGGATGTAAACAATAATTAACCACCTGAGACTTGATCCGATGGTTCACACTGCCTCAAAGGTTCTATCCTAATGGTGTGCATCAACCTAAAAGCTTCAAGATCTCTTGAAGGATTTACGCATGACACTCATTCATTATACCAAAAAAGTTTATTGTCTTAAAATTGACAAGTTCACTCCCATCATTTGATGTCTATGAGGACATATTTGACGAGACCAAACCCATAAAATTTAACATGAGATAGAAAGATTCTATTTTTTTAAAAGTTGACAAGTTTGCCCCCATCATTAGACATCTATGAGGACATATTTGATAGGACCGAACCCATCAAATTTAAACTAAACAATCTTGAAAGACTCAGGATCTCTCGAAGGCTTTGCATGTGGCATTCATTTATTAGATCTATAAATTCAACTATCTTAAATTTGACAGGTTCAATCCCACCATTTGACATCTTTGAGGATTTATTTGACATGACCGAACCCATCAAATTTAATCGAGACAATCCCTAAAGCCTTGGGAGCTAAATTGTCTTAAATTTGACAGGTTTTTTCCTATCATTTGATGTCTATGAGGATGTCTTTGACGTGACCAAACCTATAAAATTTAACATAGACAATTTTTAAATCCTAATCAAAGGGGGCATTTCTAAAAGAACCTTTTAAGAAATTCATAGCTTTTTACGAAGACAAGCTTAGTATATAAAGATCTTAGCCTAAGTCATTTTGTGTTTTTTAAAAATAAAATTCTAAATGACTTTTTTAGACCTAAGATTTATATGATCATGTGACTGATTAAAAGGCAATCATCTTGTAGGATCTAATGGTGATCACTTATTCTTTATATTTGATCCAATGGTGTGACGAAGTTGAGGACTTTTCAAAGGCCTTACAAGCTTGACACATGGCATAATTAATAGGCTTAAAGATCAAGAACCAATGAAATGCAAGGACTTGGATTTAGCTTTGCAAAGCAAAATAAAGGGGACTTTTAAAAACCAATGGTCACTCTTTAAATGACATTTATGAAATTTGCCATGAAAGGCATGAAACCCTACCATATAAGCTCCACGTAAGCATGGTGGATCCAAATGAAAGATATCTCATGATTGAAAATGCAAAAGACATGATAGTAAGGTTTCATCATATCTAAGGCACGTATGAGATCAAAGTTGGATGTTTTGGTCATTAAAGCCAAAAACCCTAAACCCTCTATAAAGAAGGCTAAAGTTAGTTCAATTGATCATATGACATTTGGGATAATTGTGAACTGAATTTAGAGCAAGTGCCTTAGTAAGAATTTTGATAGCTTTGCAACTACAATACCATGTTATCAATGGCAGTGGGTAGGCAATAGATGAAGATTGAAGCAAAGCTTTATCTAACTTTAGATGGTGAAGGAAGGGTCTTTAGAGACAGAATTAGATTTAAAAGCATTAAATGTACATGGAATTAGGAATTGGTTTGAACTATTTTTCTTTGTTGAGGAATTACAACTAATTTCCCAGGGAGAAAAGAGGAATGCTTCAGTGTACTAAAGATACAAAGATTTAGTATCAATTCAAATGGTAGGCCTTCATCATGTAGTTACTAAACCAAAGGTAATGCATTGCATTGATCTTTTTGATCATATTTTTGTTGACTACATAATAGATGGAGAATGTATTATTCATGAAGGAATTATCAACAAGGTTGCATGCATAGCTCCTCTGGCCTTTGAGACTTATTATGAGCTCCCTTTGCTTCATGTCGATCTCCCTTCCTTGAGAGAATGGACAAATTCCCAAAACCTAGATTCAGTCCTCTCACCTTGGTTAATCCAAGGTTCATATGTTTTCAGGACCTCAAATGGTGAGATTCATATTGCCCAATTCAGGGAAGGTGTTAGGGTAGTTATGACTTTATTGAGCATAGCCTTTGGTACCTCTTCTACTGCTTATTTAAGTAATGTTTTGGTATCTTATGTCCATTGCATGTTGGAGTGGAACTTAATGCCTCCTATTGGAGACTTAGTAAGTTTCTTCTTGGCCAAACAATTTACAATCATCAAGAGAATGACTACCAAGCAATTCTTTATGATGTCTTACCTCTTGGATTCACTCCTAGCCTCTATTAATTTCCCTGACATTCAAAATTGGTCCCTTGATGGCAGATGTACCATTTCCCATTATTATTCCAAATTACATATATTCAAATATAAAAATCACATGTAATTCATATCTGATGGTATCTTCCCAGTCATTTTTGAGACAATCACTAGTATCCCTATGCCCAGGCTTTATCCTTTGATCAAAAGACAATTGGAGACCATGGGGGATGTGTGGTTCTATCCAAATTACACTGTAATAGGGATAGAAGGAATCATGGTTCAACCATATAGATTGCCTATATATGTTCCCAATAAACTTGTAGAGAAAGAAATTGATTATCAAATCATCTAGGGAATGGATTCACATTGTAAAAAGAATAAGAAAGCTCAGGTTCATCCCTTTCCACTAGACATTGGTAGAATTGTAATCAACTATTGGAAATAGCTAGAGCTTATGGTGGTGCATAGGAACTGTTTTGATTTCCAACTAGATAATCTTGATATGTGGGATGTCAATGATAGAGTGGCTAACCATATTCAGGATAAAAGGGTCCCAAAGGCTGAGTACAAACATCAACCAGGTATGGGAAATGGTATTTACAAAAAGGCAAGGAACTTTGAAGAAGTCTTGTCTAGGGTTAAAAACTATAACATAAAATTAGAACATAGGCTGGTTAGGGATAATAAGCCTTCAGGAAAAATATGGCAGTTACATCCTCTACAGTATCACTTGTTGCCGGGACCATCTAGGACTAAAAATTGAGAACTACCTATTGAGGGACAATCTTCTGAGCCTAAGTAGGGAGAATTGATAAAGTCATCTCAGGTTGGGCAACTTGAAGATCCAAAGGGAAAATATAAGGATGTGATTCAAGGGTCTACCATTAAGCATAGACCTAGTGAAGGTCCCAAACTTTAGGCATCCCCACCAAGGCCTTCTTCCCCAATAAAGGTTTTTAACATGATTGCTTTGGAAACTAGAGAAATAGTAGAAAGTTACCTTATTAATATCACACCTTCTTATGGTTTGGATAAGGAAGAAGACCCATTTGAGGAAACAAGCAAGGAATTGGTTCCCATTGGGTAGTGGAAAGAGACAGGTAGAATTAGCCTTAGTCCTTCTGGCTCCAAGAAAGAGGCCTAGGTTAAAATTCACTCACTCTACTAGTGAAATAAACCTCTTTAGTGATGATAATACTATTTATGGATCAGACATTCCTGATTGGTTTGTTTATGTGAAGTTGCAAAAAATCCCATCTCTTTCTCCTTCATTAGATTTGACTCGAGTGGACATAGGTGTTCAGGATAATGTCAAGACTTGGATTCAGGATATGTTGAACAAGTAGAGAGAAGCATCCAAATTCTTCACAACAAAGAAAACCAATGGTTTGGTGCCCCAAGAGCCTCTAGAAGTTCAAATGTAAAGATTCTTGAACAACCACAAGTGAAATAACTTGACCCTCAAGTCCAATTTAATATGGCTACATAAACTCTTGAGAGAGTAGAGACCAAGAAAATTACTATTGGTACTAAGGATTTCACCTTTCAGAAGGTGGAACCATTTTCAATCTTAACTCCTATTCTAGGGTAGGCAATATGGGAACATCCTATTTTTCAAGAGGATGTAGCTAGTATGGTAATATCCTAGTCAACCATGACCTTGGCCAGAGTTCAATGAATGAAATAGAGGATTCTCAACTTGGAGAAAGAAAATCAATATTTGGAAGCTCATGTCCTCCTTTCAATTATTGAGGACATATTGCAAGCATTGAATGTATCCTTGATGGATGAATTCAAGAATTTGAAAAGCATCAAGTCTAGATTGAGTGCTTTAGACCATCAAGCTAAGATGGCATAAGCCTTAATCACCTAGTGGTAGAATTCTCAAGCTCAGATGGAGGAGCTCATCAAGGTGCATAAGACAAAGTAGGTATTGGACTTCAAGATTATCAAACTTAGACATAAAGATGTCTTCATGGTAGTTTTGATAGATAAACAAGAGGATTTGATCACTTAGAGCAATGATGTTAAGGACTTCATCAAGAGATGCATAGACTTGGTAAACTAGATTGAGAAACTTTTGGAGAATCTATTAGATAACCCTTCTCAAACCACTACTATAGGCCTGATTGATGATGAAGAATTTAAGCAGCAGGTTGGTACTCACATCCAAAACATCAAAGATAGCAAAGGTCATTCAGCTAAGGACAACTAGAAAACCCTTAATACCATTATTTTTTTAGGGAAGCAATTTGCAGAAGCACAATGTATCAAGGTACTTGTATCTTGGGCAGATAGTGAATTTGACAAGTTAACAGATAAAGAAGAGGATTGTCTAATGAAGCTTGTAGTGGATTTTGAGTTGATCAAGGAATAATACACCAAGGTGAAAGACTTCCTTAGATAGGGCTAATTGAAGGGCCCACCAATGAAATTCTTAAGAGAATTTTATTTTTGTAAAGTATATGTTATTCTGTTAGCATATACTCTTTCTTATCATGTTGACATGTGACCTTCCACATTGTATCTTTATATTAAGGACAACTGCCCTTATTCACATGTTGATATTTTGAAAGTTAACTAGTTAACCACCTATGTTTCTTATATATAGGTAGATGGTTACCATTTGTAAGAGAGATTTTTTGAGAAATTGATACCAGGAGCATTTAATACAACTAAGGAATTTTGAAAAGATTGTCTAGATAGTTTTGTTAAATGTCTATGCTATCTCTCAATTTTAGAAATTCATGTTGAATTTGAATGATTCTTATTGTTTTGAGTCACATTCTTTATCATATGGTAGTTAATTCGTGTTGAATGCTACATTAACTATAAATATTTCAAGGATACTTTGTTTTATTTGCACTACATTTGGATGTACTTATGTTACTCAAATCATAATAGCAAACTTTTAAAGTAAACTTGATTCCTACTTATGATTCATACTTTTCCTCTGAATCTTGCATGATTTGTGATGTAATTTGAGTTTATGTTGTTTTAAAACATAAATTGGTTTAATGTGTACTCAAAATAATTTGAATTTTATCATAATATTTAATATGAAAACCTACAATCACGTCTCTTCCTTCCTTACCCTTCCTTTTTCTTATTTTTTTTATCAAGATTCACTCTAGCTTAAAGATCATTTTTAATAATCACTTAGTTTAAACTTCTGACTCCTTAAAATTATTAAGTATTCAAAATTTTTAGACCTTGGTGGCTCCCAACCACTAAATAAAATAAATATTGTGGATGATTTTCATACTTTGCTTCTGTTTCACTATAGACAGTCACTGAATAGTCATAAACTGCAACTCATGCCATGGATTCTCAAAATCCTAAAATGAGAAGTGTTCTTCGACACTAAGAGAACCTATGATACAGTTTAAAGTATAAATAGTTCCTATATGTTATTATCCATTTTATACATGTTATAAGTTTTAGTTTTGAGCCATGAAGAACTCAAAGTAGAGTTCTCTAACTACATCTTTAACTTTGACAACATTTATTGTCATTGTTTCTACGTTCCCAAACAATAGTAAAAACACACATCCGAGTGGATTTAGACATTATGGTCATGGAATAATGTGTAATTTTCCTATTTATATGTGATTAAAGTGATGGATTTTCACTTGGAGGTCCCAAAGGTGGAAATGTTAGTTGGATAACAAGCACTTGTCTCTCACTGCAATAAAATTGCATTTCAGGACTTATCAATGTAAATTATGCCACAGATTGGTATGGAAGGTTCCATTGATGTGTTTTTTGTTAAAATTATAGGGATTGAAGATTAACTAGAGGTTTTTTTTGTTTCATAATAATGACATACGATTTCCATTTTATGCACCCCTGAAGTCAAGTTAAAAAACTATATTTGTCTTGTTTTGGGAAGGGCATTCTTGAGGCCAAAATGGGTGGTGGGTGTCTCAATTGGGTTTGATGGGAGGATGAGAACGTGGTCATGGATGTTATCCACCACCCTAGACATGTTTCTAGGATCAATTTTGAGCCATGAAGCATTAGAGGTGGAGTCCCATAACTACATCTTCAACGATGCTGAAAGTGACATGATGTGCTATGAGACAGAGGAAGAGACAAACATAGTTATTGTAAGTGACCATGAATAATTATGTATGGACATATATACAACATGCATTTATACAATAAGGTCTCCACCACCTCGTCTAATGGTTACATTAATCTAGATTAATAAATATATATTGAAATAAAATTGAATTATTTTTTTAATGCCCTAAAATTCTATTGTAGCTACACTAGTTTATATGTTATATATTATTATTATTTTTCTCTTATTTCATATTGGAGGGTCACAAATATAAATTATTGAATGCATGTTAGCTATCTCTATAAAAGTGCACCTTTATGTGTATAAACGTATAATTTTTATATATTAAGTTATGTATGTATTTGTCTATGTGTAGGCATGGTTTTAATATATTTATTTTAATTTTCATAATTTTTTGAATCATATGATGAAAGATAATACTTTGTCTTATTATTTTATTCCAAATAGTAAATGATAATAACCTAAATTATATTGGGTTTTATGATATGAAAATGCTTGAGGTTGTTTGAACCCATTATTTTAATCTTCTAATAAGGAACTTGCCATGAGATTAGTAGCATCTACTAGAGGTAACAAAAAGAATCCAAATGTAGTGTATGATAATAAACCATAAAATGCAACCATATTCATATCAGTTTTTCATGTGGAATAATAGGAGGAATTCAATCACTACTAATTGGTATCTTCATCCATGTACCAATGACATATTAATGTATTTGATATTATTTTTTATCATATTTATTTTATCTTCTCTTCCATGTCTTACCTTCACCTATATTTCTGTTAGTTTCTTAAAAATGTACATTATATTATTGGAGCCTAAATAAGTACAATATATGTTTATAGGGCTTTATGTATTTTTGACTGTTAAGGTCTCATAGGGGATTGTGGTCCCATTTTTTCCATGTTTTTAATCATTTAATTTCAAAAGACATTCTCCATTATTGCATTTGTTTGACACTACATTTAACTAAACAAATGAATATACCACATTCAACAATCATATTTTGAAAATTAGGATATGGCAACAAAAAATAAATGAATATACCACATTCAAAAATCATATTTTAAAATTTAGGAAATGGAAACTCTGCAAACTACACATTTTTTAGATCTACAAATGTTATAATGAATGATGGTGGTCAAATGTATAATATGTTGCCCATAAAATATTAGGGTAAGCTAGTAATCCAATTGTGATTACTAAAAGTGGGTGACCTTCAATAGGAAATAATGTGGTTGCCATGGATAATCCCTGAAATTACAGCAATAATCTCATCAAGCATTTTTATTTTCAAATTAAAAATTCCATATAGACCTAGAAGGACCATTGGGACATACATTTTTGCACTTTCAATGAGAATAAGAAGGGCAGGGATGAAGAAGAGCACTATTTCAATCTGATTTAGACCAATAAAAATATGTGTGCCCTCTAGCCTTCTCACCTTGATGAAAAGCCTTAAATGCATAGGCCTTACAAGAAGAATAAGTTATCATTGTAATGCTTTTTACTTTAGTGTGTAAGCTGCAATGGCTGAAATGTTGAGATAAAAAATTGGTACACTATTCCAAAAGTCTATAATCTAAATTTAATTAATGTTATCAAATACCAAGGCATATCATTCTACATCTCTATTTATGACTTTCCAACACATATAATTATTTTTAATCCATTGTTTAAATAATTTTCATTGAATTGTATACTTCCATTGTTGTTTTAGTAAGAATTTATCCTGGATCAAGCCAAAGAAGAGCTACATGGTAGCCTGAGTAGATACAAAAAAGAAAATTTCTTTCCATGTTAGAAAAACAACAAAATAAAAAACAAACGAAATCAAATTCATTGTTATATCTATCTAACATATGTGTCATAGACAATTCAATGTTTTATTCAATACTATGATATAATCAAATTCACATTTTCAAAAAATGCTATTACATGACTATGTCTTTCACTGATGCTTTATTTTGAGATAAATGACTTGCAAGCTACGCCACTCATTTTAAATGGGGGGCATCACAATGGCCTTGTCTTCAAAATTCAAGCTTCACGAGTAACAAATTTTAGATTTATGGTCATATATAGTTCCATATGGGGGCATATGACATGCATATGCACTCATTCCTATAGTTATAAGTTTCAAGTTGCAAGTTTCAAATAGTTAGAGTTACAAGTTTTCAAAATAGTTTCATGTTCAATTAACATTCAAGATCAATATAATATAATACAAGGGGAATGATATTCATTTATTGTTACACCCTTAACCTATAGCATGTCTAGGAATGTGTGGCCAATTTGTGACTTACATACCTTCCATATTATCTTGTTACATTTATCTATGTTCTTAGTAAGGTTAGCCTATGAAATAACCATGGCTAAGTAGAGTATATAGAGTAGGTAGTGGTTAATCTTTCATCATCATATAATGAATTCTGCTTTTATTACATTATTTTGAAGGTTTCCCCTCGAAGTGGATTAGTCATATTTATCAAGTATTCCACTCTTTCATCAATTATTATTGTGTGTCTACTTATTTTCTTCTTAATTCTGTATATATATAATTCCATTATTATGAAGCATATAATTAATTTCATTACAAGTGGTATCAAAGTGTCAATTAGGGAAATTTTCTATAGCATTATTTTTTTATCTAGGGGTATGACTATCTGAAGAGTTGAAGGATTTAAAAAAATTGTGATTAGGAAAGAATTTAATTTTTTTTTGTCACCACAATATTGCTTGAAGTATTTTTCTTAATTTAAAAAAAAGTTTGGAATTTTTTCACCCTTGTGTAAATTAACAGTCATTGGATTTGTCTCGGTAAGATGATCACAATGGTATAATTTATCGGTACACTTTTTTCAAGCCTGAAACCCTCCATCTTAAGGTTGGTGCATGACTAATCCTAACACTCACAACTGTAGGAAGGGGAAATACACTCCAAAAACTCCTCACAAGGATGACATAGAGTTAATATCTTCAGTTCTTTCATATTTTTAGTTAGTTCACCAAATTTAGTTAGATATTTAAAGCATGGTGAAGTAAGATGCTCTTAATGCAATACAAGGTGACATCATTGGGGTAAAAGGGGACATCGATGTTGTGAAGAATCAGCTGGAAACTATCAGTGGATAGTTGACCACTTTTACAACTTAGCTTCTATAACATAATCCTCCACTTCTCCATTTAGGTTCTCCCAATCAAAACAATCATGAATCTAATACTAGTTCAAAGCACATGATGCTAGAAATGGAAGTGCACAAGTTTGATGGCAAGGATCCTTTCACTTTGATCAATCAAATAGAATAGTTATTTGATCTACATTAGAACCCATGTGTGAAAAAGGTGGTCATGACATCTCTATATCTGGAATATGAGCAGTTCATTTGGTATAGGTGGTTGTGGGCTCAAAATAAAAAGAAGGTTGTTCTTGTTACCTAGTCACTATTTATTGAGAAGCTATAAATGCATTATCGTAAAAACAACTAAAAAAATTACTCAAGTTAGTTAGAAAATTTACAACAAACATATATTATTAAAAATTATATTCAACAATTCAAGAATCTATCATTATATGTGGATGACGTCAATGAGGAAAACATGAATGACCTATTCTTGGGTGGGATCAATGATTACATCTAACTAGAGGATCACATGTTTAATCTAACTTCAGTATATGCATCCATACCATTAGTATGCAATGTAAAAGAAAAAGATATCGTCAAATGAATGGATTTTGCTAATGTCTATGAATGCAATTCCATAACACATTCATTTCCTCAACCTGCAAGATTGACCCCTCATCAAATTGAAGAGAACCACACAAAAGGATTGTGTTTCAAATGTGACAACAAGTGGAGCAAAGGACATGAATGTGTATAAAATAAGTTGTTCTACATTAAATATGCCAATTAAGATGAAGAAGATGATGAGGCCTTGTGTGAGGGTATGGAAGAGCCAGAGGAGGAATCTGAAGATTATCACCCTTTTATCTCTTGTAATGCACTTTTAAATATTAGTACTCATAAAAATCTTAAGATGGTTGATTTACTCAAGAAACAAAAGGTGATAATGTTGATTGAATCAAGAAGTACACACAAATTCATCAACAATAAGTTGAGCTACTCGTTTCAACTATTTTATTTATCCAGCTCCAAAATTTTAGGTCATGATTATAGATAGTGGCACAATCAATTGTTCTAGAAAATGTCATAGTATCAAGCTTGTTATGAGAGACTACACACTCGACTCTTCTATGCTTTTTATTCCCATGGGTGGGGATGACATTGTTTTGATAATACAATGGCTCACAACTTTGGCCACAATAGAGATGAATTTCTAGGAACTATTCATCTTCTTTCATTCTAAAGGTAGGAAATTTGAACTACGTGGATTACAGGCAAAATATCCACAATTGATTAGTTTGCATCAGATGATGAAGATTTTTAAAAAAGGGGTTGAAGGATTTGTATCATAATTATTTATTTATAGATGATTCTTGATGAACACCCAACTATTTTTGGTGCAATGCCAAAATGACTACCACCAAGAAAAGAACATAATCATGTCATAAATTTATTCTAGGTAATACATCACCAAACATCAAACCATACAGGTATCCATATGCCCTAAAGAGTGAAATTGAAAATATGGTATAGGAAATGCTAGAGGTAGATGTTATTAGACATAGCTAAAGTGAATATTCCTCCCCAGTGGTCATGGTGCATAAGAAGGATGACACTTGAAGGATGTGCCTAGACTACAAATAATTCAACAAGTACACCATCAAAGATAAGCTTCATATTCTAGTAATTTATAATTTGTTAGATGAATTACATGGTGTTGTTTATTTTACCAAATTAAATCTTAGTTTATAATTTATAATTCCTCTTCCTCTTTGCTAATATTAAAACCCTTATCTGACATCTTCTTATCTTTCCATCCTAGGATTGATTCTTCTCTTATGGAATTAAATACACCTTTTTCCCTAAATGGGGATGACAACCCTCTCTTCATACTAGGGGATCTTTGAAAACCCTACCTATTTTGATTCTCTTTTGCCTTTAAAGCTTGTTGTTAAGCATCTTCCATGTTGTGGATTCTATCCATACTTAACTCAACTTGAATAGAAAGCTTTAAAACATTTAATACCTTATAGCCATTTGTTTCTCTATTATTTCATGCTCCACTCAAATGGATAGCTTATAAAATTCATCTGTGTAGTTATATACACTATCCTCCTTTCACTTCAAGTTCTAAAATCTTCTATAGAAGATTTATGAATAGTCACAAAGTGAAATTTTCCTCTCAAAATTTTATTCATTTTACTCCAGGTCTTGATCTTCTACTACATTTCCTTTGCCTTTGATTTTATAAATGATTCCACCATATTATGTCACAACCCTTCAATTTTGTACATGAAAATTTCACCTTCTTCTCTTCCGTTATATTCTTTCACTCAAAAAAAGTTCTATGCCATTTAACCAGTCTATTAGCTCACTTAGTTTTAGACTACCCTCATACTCTAAAACTTCAATTTTTATTCCTTCATTCTTTCCTTTTAGCATGCCATAACTAGTTTTTATTCAAATGAATGTGGCTCCTCTTATTGTTAAATCTCTACTTACTACTTTCTTTCTTCATCACTTTCATCTACTCTTTGCCTTATTCTTTAGCCTACAATAATTCTTGTAAGCTCTTCCACTCTCTTTTGTAATTCTTTTAGATACAACTTCATCTAAGCATGGCCTCCTCTTCTTGTTATCTTTCTTCTTAATAACTTTTTCTTCAAGAATATTTTTTTTCCAAAATAAAATTTAAAATATAGAAAAAATCCACACACAATCTTACCTTCATTTTTCTTTCCAAAATTGAACTTGCTTTGATACTAGATGATGGGGCCAATAATGCATCAATCCTCCAAAAAACAAATTTTTAATGGAAAATAAAATCGAGTAGCCAAAAAAAGAAGAATATTCTTTATTTTTTCCTAAAACAATACATAGTTCTTTTGATAATGCACAACTAACATGCTATTAAAATAAAAGTTAATATTATAGTTAAATGAACTTATTATTTTAGTAGTTTTTGGAACCTCCTATTTTTTATAACTTTTGCATGTAATTTTGGATGGGGAAATCAATTATCCCTTACCAAGGGTGATTTTCAACTACAAGTCCATGCCCTATTACAATTTTATTTTTTTAATAAAATTCTAAAAATAATGAAAATAAAATTAAAATACAATATTTGACAATTTGATGGTCAATTTCAAGCTTAAAAAATGCCAAAAAAGTCTCTAAGCAGCTAGCATGACTTAAGGTTACATGGAGCTCTTCAATTTTTTTTAAAAAAAGTAGCTCAAATGGATTCTTGGATCAAAGTTCATGCCTTTCGCAAGATATGTTTCCACATTAAACCTCTAGAAAGTGTTCTTTCATACCGTAAACCATGCAACATGTCTTGGCATTACCACATGCCATGTGAATGGGCTTCACAATATCGATGGATGTATATTTGAAAAATCTACCCAAATCACTATCTTAGTAGGTATTTCAATCCTCCATGGCATTGTCTCAAAAGTTAGGTCAAAAAACCACATCTCTCTAATATATCAAGTAAAAATTATATTTTTTCACATTTGCAAGGTTTTAATCTCTTGTAAGATTACCTACATATTCAACTAACACAAATCCATTTTAACATAGATTTGATATTTATAGATATCTAAGACTTGAGGTATTAATCTATATGTTCTTATGATGTAATTACCATCTCAAGTCTTTTATATACCTCTTGGCGAATATTAAATCAATATTACCATGGATTTGTGTTAGTAATATACATGTCATAGCTTTTTCATTATTGTAGTTTATAGATAGAATTGACTTTTAGTTATAATTTTTAAAAAGTTTTGAATGTGATATCTTCGTAAAAGGTTTCATATGTTGTGTGCATATCCCATGCATATTTGATCAACGTTAAAATAAATATGTGTTAGTAATAAACTTTTCATAGCTCTTTCATTGTCATATTTTGTAGAGACTATTGACTTATAATCACATATTTTTTAGTTTTATGTCAAATGCATGCATTATATTCTCATCCTCTTTATTACATCGAGAGACATAATCTACAACACTGAAGGGTGTTGGTGAAGTGTAATATTTGTTAGTGTGTTTGTAAGAATAGTTGAATTTAAATTTGACTTTTATTTGACTATCATAAGACAATTTTCTTTTTGCTTGGAAAAGGTAATCAACAATCATGATATCTTAGGCATAGGATGGAGTTTAGAGCTCAATTTTTTGGTCATGATTTTTTTTTACACTTTAAAGAGGATTGACTTACAATTACATGTTTTTTTTCTAGATATGTGCTAGTAATAAACTTTTCATAACTCATTTATTGGTGCATTTTATAAAGACAATTAATTTAAAATTACATAACTTTTTAAGTTTATGTCAAATACATGCATTATATTTTTATCCTCTATATTATGCTGAGAGACATAATATGCAATCCATCTAGGGGTGGTGGAGGAGTGTAATATCTGTGAATATATTCGTAAAAACATTCAAATTTAAATTTGACATCCATTTGACCATCATAGGAGAATTTTTCTTCTTGCTTAGAGAACGCAATCGAAAAATCATGATATCTTGGGCATATGGTGGAGTATAGAGCTCTGTCTCTTTTTTTTCACAGAAATATTTTTACACCAAGAGGTATGACCTACAATCACAACTAACAGTGATGGCGGAGTATGATATTCATGAGTGTGTTCATGAAAATGTTTGACCTTAAAATTGAGGTCCATTTGACTACCATACAATATTTTTTCTTCTTGCTTAGAGAAGGTGATTGAAAAATGTAGTATCTTGCATATACGGTGGAGTTTGAAGTCCGTTCTTTATTTATTTATTTTTTAAAAATATTTTTCGAGCTCGATGTAGTGGTGTAGCTAGATTGAAGCCTTTTATCACTACTGAATTTGGAAAATTTGTAGAGAAAGTGACAGAGTCATTAATGTGTGTGGAACCCTATAATTAAAGATACTATATAACAAATCTAAGAAAGGCGCCTCAAAATTGTTAACATTTTTTAGATAAATATATTTAAAACACTTAGAACTAATTATTATTATCAATAAAAATATTGGCCACCTATATTCTCCACACATCCACCCACCCACACCAAAATTCCAAATTAATAGAAGGTATAATAAATATATGAGAATACCAATAAGCGCACTAGCCCCTCTATAAAGCGCACAATCTCTCTCTCTCCCAACTCTATAAAATGACTCCAAAAATTTGATGGCAATTTGGCATCACTCCTTTGATATATGTATGGCTTTATCATGTATTATAGCTTAAGATGAGGCCTTGTAAGAGGCTTGGGGTCCTATTTTTATTCTAAGATTGATCTTATGGAGTTGAAACAATACAATTATAAAAATAAAAATCTTTCTTTGTAAAATAGATCCCTACATAGATTTTTAATTATTACTAAACTACTAATCATGTAGGGACTTTTTCTATGCATGACCCCTGGGACTACATTTTCATTAAGATTTTAATTTTTAATTTTCAATAATATTATTAATAAACTATTGATCAATATAGAATTTTTTTGTATACATGATATTTTATGTTAAAGATTTTATTTTTTTATTTTTATTTTATTTTTATTAAAATTTTGTTTTTATATAATTAAATGTACACAATATTTATTTAATTTAATATTAAAAATTGAGAGATATCTTTTCCACCAAATTTACTTCCAGGACAATTTTAAGCTCATCCTTTATAATATATCCTATAATATATACTTTAGTGGATGGTTAAAAAACTCCTTAATTAATTTATTTTTAATTTTCAATATAAAATATTAAAATGATAAACAAATTATAAAATTAAATATTATTTTTTTAAATTTTTTTTACTCGTATATATTTTAATCATTTACCTAAATAATATTTAAAATAATCATTTACCCAAAATCATTTAAATAAATGATTACTCAAATAATCATTTAACGAAATGACTAATCAACTAAAATCTATACGAATAAAAATCTTACTAAAAATAAATTAATACTCCTAAAAACCTTTAACTTACCATTAGACCCGCTTAAAAAAAATTAGTAAACCCCTTTCATAAGACCACACCCGTAACATAACAACATATGGGAATTTCGGTCGCTGGATATTGGTTCTAAACAGTTCAAAAAATTTCAAGTCGATCCTTCCTATTTTCGGCTGCTGAACTCGACTGTGAAAGCTTTACCTGAGGAAGTTGCAAGGGTTAAAATCGCATTCAACTTTTTATACAGGTTTCAAATTCGATCACCCTTTTTTTTATTTAAGTGTTTTTCAAATTTAATGATATTGTTATCCGGAGAGAAAATCAAATTTATCGATTAAGCAGCTCTTTCAAAAAATTCCAGTCTATATATATTGTTGCAAACCCAAATAATTTCTAAATAAAAATGACTTTAAAATTCAGTTTATACATATATATATTCCAAACCAGAAAAAAAGCATAAAGAATGACATTAAAATCCAATTAAAATCAATTTTTTTCAAAGCCACAAAAAAGGGCCTAAAAGAGTGATATCAAAATCCAGTTGACATCGATTTTTTTCCTTCTTTTTCTGCTGTTTTAGTTTCTTGCATGAAACCTATGTAAATGCCATCAAAGAATAACTTTAAAATCCAGTTAAGATTTTTTTTCTTCAAAATTTTCTTATTTTTGTTTGAAACCAAATAAATGCCATTAACTTTAAACCCAGTTAAGATTTTTCTTTTTAGCTTGAAACACAAAAAAATGTCATAAAACAATGAAGGGCTTGGTTTTTTTTAAGGTCCCATGCTGGGGCTACTGTCCCTATAAATTTGGTAAATGCAGTTCTACAGAAATGGAAATATATTATTATCGCTTTAAAAAAAAAATCTTCTTAAAATTTCTGAGTAGCGGCTGTTTCGGAAATAAATTTCTAGCTCGGGGAAGCAATGGGGTACAGAAAAATTCTACATGCTTTCTTCTACCGCATGGTATATGTGCATGCAATTCCCTCCAATATTTTTTTGGAGTATTTAACATAGTAAAAAATTCATGGGACCACTGTCACAGGAACCTGAATTTTCTCAGCAATTCATGAAAAGAAACTTTAGGAAGTGCATAGGACCATACATAATAATAAGCTCCTCTAATTTCTCAGGAGTAACCCCTTAAAACCAATTAGGTAGCCCCCAGCATGGCACTCCTACCTAAATTTTTCGGTGAGGTTAGGGCTTCCTTTATCTCATTGCACCTGGACACATGTTGGCTGACGTTGTGGGCCGCCTTATTGTAGTGGGGGGCATTCAAGCTGTGTCATGCACCCCCTGGACTAAATCCAGTTAGAGCTTTACTATCTAATTTATGCTTAGATTACTTGTGGAAGTGGTTGCATTCAATGTAATGATTTCAATGACATCCCCTATACCACAATTGTTAGAGCTGTATCAACCACCAAAAGAGGCTGAAATTTGAGAGAAAGTTTCTTTTTTATGCTGCTTCTTGTTTTTTTATTGATCTGGATCAGAAATTTCTCAAGATTCTTTATTCTCACCTGTATGAAGTCTATTCTTTAGGTCTTCATATATCTGACCCAAATATCACTGTAAGCTAGGCATTCCATGATGAAAAGTTTTGCTGTTTCTACTTCTCACATGGTGCTGAATACACATATCCTTCATTTCAATTCCTACTGAGGAGTCACTCATATACCTGTTTAACACTTGAGCTATGTACTGGCTCTACTGTAATGGTAATAGGTATATTATCATCCCCTCAATGCAGTTGGTATAATGCATTTAGGGTATTTAGTATATGTTATTAGCTATGCAACTGGTTTTGGTTTAAAGGTGGTGTGGGCCTTCACTTTCCCTCGCTGCAGATGTTGCCAGGTGCTGGTGTAACGAATGTAGGATACATGATATATGTTAGATTAATTGTGCAACTGGTTGTGGTGTAATGGTAACGGGGACGTTATTTCACATTCCCCTATTGCAGATGTTGTGAGCTTGTGGTGTGATTCTAGGAGTTTGGGTCTTTCTCAAATGTTAGCATTTAAGATTTTTGAAATAGCTCTCTGTGTCGAACACAATTTTGCCCGGAGGAAGAGGAATTGCACGATGTTAAATTAGAAATGAAGATTGAAGTAAGAAATTGTGCCCCAACTGCTAAGTGGGATCTAGGCTTTTTTAATGTCCTTTTTCTTCGTCTTCTTTGTGGTTTGACAGGAGTGTTTTTTTAATTTCTGTTTTATTGAAATCATGTATTAAAAATGCAAAAGAAAAGGGTTTTAGTTCTAAAGGGGGGATTCTAGTTATTATAGAAAAATACGTTATTATTATGCTTTATAAGGATCTGGGTAGAGAGTTTTGGGCTATTTTGGCAGTAGGGCTTTGGGCGAATTCTGCCATACTATGGCTTTGGGCTGATTCTGCCATAGCAGGGTTTTAAATTTCGAATGAATTATGCTATAGAAGGGATTTGTTCAATTCCAGGGGCAGGGTTTTAGGTACACATGTTGAACCTATGTCTTGAGCATATTCTCAGAGGGATTTCATTGAACCGAATGCATTAATCTGGAAGGTCAAAAAAATGCAGAAATTTCTGGATTTCATCCAGATGTGGCCGAACCTGGTAACTATGGATTTCAATCTACAAAATAACAAAGTAAAGTATAATTCCCATGCCATTGGCACATTGTTCGTACTTGAAATACACCTTTAGAATAAACTTCCTTGTTTTTCGTGGTAACATTGCTATCAAAGGCTAGCAGCTTTAATAGTAATTACATTGTGCTGGGAATCAACCATTGATGAACAAAAGGCACCCAATGCGCAGGTGCCTAAGGTGCTTTTAATGTAAGAGCAAATATTTTCCGCAAGGGCTAGATGGTATCATGTATACAATAAAGGCATCTGAAGAAACTAGAATATGTGATTCCGCTCTCTTAATGTAAGTTCATTATGTCCATGATTCTTTAGGATTTATGTTGGAAATGTATAGCTTGTGTGGTAAGTTGCATCCTTGAGTTCCTATCTGGTCAGATTAGCTTCTAACAAGATTTTATAGTTGTAAGTATTCTTCACAATTCTTGATAGGTTTCTCAAAAAGTATTGGCTAGCTGATGAATTTATCCTACGGATATATTCTGAATCAGTTTGTTATTATACATTTAAATCTCTTTGATTGAATTCTAAGTTATCCTCTCAAGCACATAGGTTTTGTCTTCCGTAATTTTTGTGGACTGACCTAGTAATTTTGATCTGTAGTTTTTCAGAGTGAAATCCTAGATTCTGAATGAAATCAGTGCCATTCCTGTGAGTTTTCTGAGCAATTTATTGTAAAATTGACATATGCTTAATCAAGATCTGTGCTATGCTATCTAGTTCATGGATATATACTATGTCAATGTCCTTTTTAAAATTTGTTGGGGATGCCTTCAATATGATTTGGGTCTCTGTTTAGATAAATTCTTAATAAATCTATCAAATATATTCTGCAATATGCCCTCCACCTAATGTCAATGTCCACTCACGAGGCTAAAAAAGTTAACTCTAACCACTTTGTGGTGCCCAAATCTGAAATTCACCAATACGCTGAAATTTCAACAGCAGAAATCTAGAAAATTCGGTAATCTGGGCGTCTGAAAATAGAGATCTGATTTTCGAATAGAAAACTGAAGTCATGGTAAAATAAATCTGATATCAAGGCTTCAATACCCCTCCATTGTTAGGAATAGAATAAAATGATAATAACGTGGAAATACCACAGTTGAAATTGGAATTATGAAAACTAAAATCTAGAATCTTGATTTTTTAAACCTTTTTAAGAATGACAATCCTAAAATGCTAGGAAATCTAAGCTATTTTGAAATGAGAACAATAGTGAAATATTCACGAAGGTCCTCAAGCAAAGGGTAGTAAATTTTTGATGAAGAAATGGGCTGTGGAATGCTGCCTACTAAAGCCACAAGGACAGAAAGTGAAAACTCATCTAAGAGGTATGCTGTGGCTTTGAATAGTAGTGTGCAGGAAGCAGTCAAAGAGGAAGAAGAAGCAATGTTTTAGTTTGTGTAAGTTTTTTTTTTTTGCTAAGGGTACATGGGATCACCACCCCACACCAGCCATGGTACCATACCATGGATGGGAATTTTAAGCACTTGATCACTTTATCATGGTGTACCTATGGATTGAACTGCTGCAGCGCCCCATTAATGGGGAATCCATTGGGAAGTAGGCCACCTTAACACGGAGGATTTGAACATTGGATCAGCCATTAACAAGAGACGTCAATTTCCATTACACCACTACCCGATGGATTTGTTTAAGTTATTTTTAATTTATTTATATTTTAAAGATTTAAATATTAATTTTTATATATTATTTTAATAGATGTTCCCCAGATGTCCCTGATATCCAGATTTTTTTTTCCATCCCCAAAATGCCGTCCCTCCGTCCTTGAGATGTGTGGAACACTAGAAATCTAACTTGGTTGACAAGGAACTTGAAATTATTTAGGCTTGCGTCACATTAGGCTGCTGAAATTCTGGTGTAGGGATTCACATGATTTCTATTTGATGCATCGATGGCCAAATCCACTTCTTTATAAAAAATTAAGAGCTGGAAATTTCTTCAGTATCTTCAACTGCTTAGGGGCCATCAACTATTAGAATAGGTTAATGTAGTAGGAAATTGCAAGAGAGAGTTGAAAAATATAGAGAGAAGGAATTTGCATTTGTTGGACACATCCAACAAAAAATTTGCAGGTGCTTCTATTCTGAAAAGTGCATGGTGCTCCAATTTGTTATATGCAACTTGTAAGCATCTTTTTTACTTTTTGTAAATTTTGCAACATACCAACTGGGAACTTGTGTCACTTACGTGAGAAAAATCATGATCCTTGTTGTGATGTTGCAAGATGACTTATTTATGTTGAAATATCTTCAGAGTCTGGAGAGAAATCGAGTGCCATTTTACTTAAAGAAATTGAGAAATGCATATTAAAGCACAAAAACCTGTTTCTGCTTATGATGTTAAAGGCACTTTATGAAGATATTGTTGAAAGTACAAAAACCCGTTTCTTTTTATGATGTTAAAGACACTTTATGAAGATATTGTTGATAATCGAAAGTACTAACCTGGATTTAGTAATGGTTTCTTAAGGGGCACTCTATTTCTAATATTGTCATTTCATTCTTCTGCCACTAAGTCTCAAGTCAGTACCTTCGGATCGTTTCTTGAATTTGCTAGATGGCTTTCATGAGTGTGTTCTTGGGCATGACTTAGCTCACGTCCACTCATGACGCCCAGCTTCATTATAAAAATGAAAGCAAAAAATCCAAAGTAATCCTTCCTACTGCAGCAAAATTGCATATAGGAGTAAAATTTGAGCGTATGGCTGGTGATCACATTAGCATTCAATGCATTAGATTCAACACCAGTTCATGCATGGTTTTCCTCTGCAGGAGAATGGGTTTGGTGTTCTCACAAGTCATATATGTAAATCTAATAGCCTCTGTGCTGCGTTCGTTGGCCATCACAAATGTGGCATGTGCATCAATCTATTTATTATAAGTCACATATTTTCCATGTTTGAAGATTCCCAATTTCATTCCACTAGAAGGGTAGCCTTCGGACTGATTGATTGTGCTGCAAAAGACATGATGAAAATATACAATCATAGAAATTGGAGAATCCTATGGTGTGATATTTTGGAAGCTCACTGTTTGAAGCCATGGGTGTAGTATCTGCTGTTGCAGCAACTCCCTGCTCAAGACTGTTTTGCAGGTTGCTTTCTTGCTTTGCAACTGCCATAAATATTTGTAAGAGATCCCATGCCATTGACATTATCTGTGCTTTTGCATGTCAAACTACTTAAAATGTGCACTGTAACACTGAATTACTTTGAAGCTAGTTTTGTTGGTGAAATTTGAAAGCCAATCATTTGTGTTTATGTCCACCCATAGACATGCTTGACAAATTGTTTCGTTGGTCATATTGTAGTCCTCATTCTAGACAAGGAAGGTTTTATTGCAATGAATATAATAGCAATTTAAACATAACAATGTATTGAATGTTAAACTTTCAAAAATATGCATCCTCCCCCTGCCATGGTGGAAGCAAGTGTGCTTTTGTGCAAATATATTTTTGCAGCATCAACAAAAAATTAGTGCAAAATAGTTTCCAACTGAATACATAGGTTGATATTGCACTAACATATCACCTTTTATTTCTTGCATTCAAAGGCTTATATGGCAGTCTGCATACTTAGTATGTCATCTTTAGTAAAGAGGATCCTATTTTCATCTTGTTTTTGTCTGCTAAATGTAACTCTGTTTCACTCAAAATTTCATCTGTCTGACATTCACATTCCTGATATAGAATACAAGCAAATAATACAATTGCGTCAAAAGTTGAAGTAGCTTTCTTAATTTAAAATTCTAGCCATTGGTGGTTATATATTTACAGTTATCCCGACCCTCACAATTTTAGGTGGAAGTTATTTTTGTGCATACTTTTTTCAAACTTGCCCAATGGGATAGCTGACTGCATCCCTCAGCACTAAGGTGTTTATTTCAACCATAATATATCCAATAAAATTGCTGGAGTAATGGTTATCTTCATTTTAACTCACCCTCCTTCAGTATTGTGAATACTTCCAATGAGAACTGTTTAAATCACATTATTTTTACCTGTAGAATGTAAAAAAATGTTTATTAAATACGAAAATTAAAAAGACAAACACCTAGCAAATTCAGAAACCTCCTCTTTTCTAAGATTCTTACTGCAGTGTCATTCAGATCTAAGATCCAGAAGAAGAAAAGAGGATAAGAGTTGCAGTTGATTTAGAAGCCAATAAAGTCATAGAGAGGGCCACAAACACAGCAGGTCAAGGAGCAGAGGACAGCCCGCTAAAGGTATCATTTAAAAACAAAATTGCCACATTTCCCAGATCCCTAACAAGAAATAACTAGTATCCTTTCCTTTGTTTAACTTTTAAAAAGAAAGATTACATGTTGCAAACTCCTCCAGAGGATGAAGACTTTGAAGGAAAATGTCGCCCATCTTTGAGATGCACTTCGGTACGGGAGACGGGTACAAAAATGTCGCCCGTGCTTGGAGGCATCCGATCAAGTCTCATGACTTCTCCTGAGAAAAACTTTAAAAAAATGCTAATTTCTACAGCACCCACTTAAATGCTAAAAACAACATCATTCAACAAGGGAAACAGGAATACATGACAGCATTAAACAAAGGAAAAGCCAAAAAGCAGATACTGAGGGTTTCGAGTTTAACAAGGGAAGAAGTAAGATTTCGAGTTTGAAAAATGAAAAAAACAGGGTTTCGAGTTTGACAAGGGGAAAAACAGGGTTCCGATTTCTAATTTTATGAAGTGATTCCGAAAATAAAAAATTCTAAGATTGGGGCTTTCACATTTTATTAATATATTTACCTTCATTTTATTTTTAGATGTTTCGTTTATCTTAAAATTTAAATTGTATTTTTATTTGTAGACTTACAATGTTAGATTCTTGAAAAAAAAAACTAAAGAAGTTATTAAACTGTAATTACAGTTATGTTCAGTTATTATTTCTATATTTGATTCTAAACTCTAGTAATAATTTATTCAACATTTTTATTTTTAATATGTCTTAGTATTTATTTGATTATAATGTGTCTAGAGGAGGCTACCCTTTTTGAGAGAGGAGGAGCAATCAGTCTCTGGTACACATATGGTAGCGCAAAAAAAAACAGAGAATTCAAGAAGAAATTTTCTAAAATCAAATCAAAGGGGTTTTCTACAAGGATGTCATCACCTTGTGTGCAAGCAAACACTTCTAGTAGTTGATCAATTCCCAACATTTGGAAGTCAGTGCAAAAGCAAGATGTTGACAATGCATTGGCTGATTTGTTTTATTCAAGTGCCATTCCATTCAACGTGGCTGAAAGTCATTTTTTAAAAAATGCAGTCAAAAAAATATCTGATTTTGGCAAAGGATACACTTGACTGAGTTCTGAGAAGCTCAAAACTATACTTTTGGAAAGGTCAAAAGAGAGGGTGGCTAAAAACATGGTAGACGTCAAGGCCTCTTGGAGTGTAACAGGTTGCAGTATATTGAGTGATGGCTGGTTTGATATGTGTCAAAGACCATTGATTAATGTCTTAGTGTATTGCTTTCAAGACATCTTTCTTGAAAGTGGTTGACACAATGAACCACAAGAAGACTTTAGAGTGTATTTTTAAAATCTTAGATGAAACAATTTTTGAAGAGGGTGAAAAAAATGTAGTTCAAATTGTTACTGATTATGCCACAAATTGTGTAGGAGTTGGAAAAATGATTATGGACAAACATCCACAATTTTTATGGAGTTTTTGTGCAACACATTGCCTCAGTTTGCTACTTCAGGACCTAGCCAAATTTTCATGGGTGCATTAAGCAATTCTAAAGGGGAGGACAATTGCAAACTTCACAATGAACCACCACCTTAATTTGAGCATTTATCGACAACATGCATCCAAGGAGTTGTTGAGGCCTTGTGAAACAAGTTTTGCCTCTTTTTATATCACTTTGAAAAGAGTGGTTGAAGCGAAAGTAGTGATAAGGTCAGTGATTTGTTGCAATGTGCGGGAAAAATCTACACTTTCAACAAGCTTCAAAGGAAAACAAACAGATGAAATCATTATAAAGCCCAACTTTTGGGAAAGTGCAAACAAAGTTCTAAAATTGTGTGAACCTATTGTTGACATGCTTCGCAGGGTTGATAGTGACACCCTTATTTTGGCATGCTTTATGAGGCAATGGACCACTGTAAAGAATCCATTCAAAAGGCATTCAATGATGTGGAGATTGACTACAAAGAAATATGGGATGTGATTGATATAAACTAGAAAATGATGCACACACCCTTGCATGCAGTTGCTTGTTATCTAGAGCCTAGGATCTTTCATATAGATAGACACAGTGATCCTAAGGTAATGAGTGGACTTTATGAAGCCATTGAGAGGCTTATTCTAGATTTCGAACTTGTATGTATGATTAGGCACCAAACAAGGGCATTCTGGATGCAAGAAGGGATATTTACAACAACAGGAGCCAAGTATGATAGGCCACGTCTTGAAGGATACAAATAGTGGAAATTATATGGATCAAGTGCAAAGGAACTACAACACTTTGCTACTTGAATTTTGAGTCAAGAAGTAAGTGCGTCTGCATGTGAAAGGAATTAGAGTTGGTTTGACCACATTCAATCTAAGAAAAGAAACAAGGTATTGTCAAGAATTAGGAAATCTTGTATATGTTCGCAACAATTTGTAGATGTGCATGAACAAAAGTGCAAAATAATCTTCTTCACAACCTATCTCATTGCAACACACTAGGACACAGATAATCCTGACTTCCTTTGTGATGAATTTAGTAATGATGATGATGTTGATGAGCCAAGTGTCCTTCATGATTTGAAACTTTCTGATGTAGCTAGTAGCCTATAAGGCCATAGAGTGTATTGGCTTTTGATGATACAATGTTTTTTGATGTAACAAGTAGCCTTTAAGGCTATAGGGCATATTTCGTATGAAGCTTAAGAACTTAGTGGTGCATGTTTTGGATTTTGAGACTTTTAGTTTTTCAAAAGGTATCATTTATATTCTGATGCGACTTATTTTTGTATGTTTTTATGTTTTTCTATGGTTCGAACTTAATGACAATTTTTTTTTTTAAAACTTATCCATTGGGGAACTTGAACTGGGTTTTATGCTCGTCAACATCCCGTACCCGTCTCTTAACAACTATGGTAAAAAGTTAAAAACATATAATAGGAATTTCAAGAGAAGCAACTTAATTCAGAAATTCTCTTACTGGTAGGATTAACTTACCCCAAAAGATTGAAAATATGAAAACCAAAATACATAAGAAATCATACTTGGATCTGTTCTTTGCAATAATGCTCAAACATGGTAAAAGTTATCAAATTGCCCAATTTTCTCCCAAATCAATGAATGTTGTAAGATACCATATAAAAATGGTATGCCTCATCATGATTGATTTCCTACATGTTCATCGTCCATGAAATTTGGTTGATCAAGTTGCTCCAATATGTATTGACATAACCTTGAAGACAAAGGGAAACGATGCAGGAATTGGTGGAGCTCATATTGAGACGAGATACAAGCTTGGCAGCCACATCAATATTGTGTAATGGAACATCAATTATGTATATCACCATCTTCCACTCTCACTTGTTAACAGATTTGTACTAAAAAAACTACATTATTGGATACGCTTATACGCTCCCTCTGGTACGGGTATGATACGTTTGGATACGAGTACGGTGGGCGGTATGCCAGCCCTACACCCAGGGTACATCCCAGCCCCTGTGGGTATGATCGGGTACATCTGAGGACGTACCCGCAGGGGTTGGGGCGTACCTTGGGCGTAGGGATGGTGTACCACCCAAAAATAAGCATATTTTTAAATTTTTTACTCCTTATTTCATTGGTCAAAGTCAAATATGGACCTCAAAAAACATTTTAATGTGCGTTTGCAACTCTAAAAGCATGAATCACACTCATTTTATCAAAAGATAACAACACATTTACCTTTCATTGCATTTTTACCTCCCATTGCATATTTGTTCACTCTTGCTGTTTCAATGGCTGGCTGTGTTTTCAAAACACGAGCCTCAGTCAATGCATCTATATCTTCTTTATTAGGGCTGTATATAACAGCTATGAAGGTTGCCAGAGCAAGTCAGCAAGTCTTCCAGTTATTTGATTGTGTTTCAGCCTTGCCAACATAAAGGGAAGAAATGTTCGTAACATGATCAAGATGAGGGAGAGGTTGAAATCAATAATGTCTTATTTTGCTTATCCTCTATGTCCCAAAAATATGGTTCCCCAAGACTCTTTTTGTGCGGTACATACAGTAAGATCATTTGCACAGGTATAATACGAAAGCTCAAATCGTGAATAAGCTCAAAGAAGAGAAGAGGCCATGGTCTTAAGTTGATTTAACACCAAGTCATCTCATTGTAATCTTCACCAAACTACATAGAGTGCATTTTCTTTTGTCTTTATTTTTGTCCATACATTGTAACGTTTGCACTATGTACTTGTAATAAGACTAATCTACGTTCAACAATTGAATATTATGATATTTGGCATCGAATTATTAGTATTTTTTGTGGCTATTTAACTTATTATGTTTTCTCTATGCATATTATGTGGTTAATTTTGCTTATATGGCTATATTTTTATATTTTTAATTTTTTATATATATTTTTGTACGGCCGTACCCAGCCGTACCCAAACCCCCCCCCAAAAAAAATTCCTTTGTATCCACGTACCCGGTACTTGTACCTGTACATATATCAGCTACTTAGTGAAAAAGAGAATTGATCTGGTAATGGGAACCCCTGCAGGTCCTAATGAATTAAGTGCACATTTGGAAGACAAACTCAGCAACTTGAGAATGCTTAGTATGCCATTGATCGCAATTGAAATGAGTAATACATGTTTGACTGTTATCGTCAGCCTCAGTTGCATTCTAGGAGCTCAAGCATTAATTGTTTTATTAACTACCTATATCTACAAACAAATTGATCTCACTTACATTTACAAGTTGAAATTATGAGAAGGTAATTCACTTAAACAAGTCAAAATAGATGCCTATGTTTCCTAATCAATCTTCCTTGACCAAAAGAAAAGTAAACACCCTGTAATGCTGTTTTTGGTGTTGTAACTCTTCTCATTTGTATATTGGTGCCGAATTTCTTACTTCAATTACATTGGTTCAAGTAACATCTAATGCTAGTGAATCCAAGGTGGGTTCACTAAGAAAACATGGAGAAATCAAAGATCTGATTTTTCCACAGTCCATACAAAATAATAATTAATCTTCTGGAAAAAACTGTGTAAAGTTTTAAACTCTACGCATTTCGGATCCACTTCTGATTTTCCTGATGAAGGAAAATCAAAAGTGGATCTGAAATGCATCGAGTTTAAAACTTTACACAGTTTTTTCCAGAAGCCAAGTAGCCGATACGGGTACGGGAGTGGGTACGCATACAAGTATCCGGTACATGAATACGGGGGAATTTTTTTTAGGGGTTTGGGTAGGGTTGGGTATGGCCATACAAAAATATATATAAAAAATTAAAAATATAGCCATATAACCACATAATATGCATTGAGGAAACAAAATAAGTTAAATAACCACAAAACATACTCAGTTTCAATGCCAAAGGTCAAACTTTGAATAGTTTTATAAATTATAAATAGGTACATAGTGCAAATGTTACAAATTACAATATTTATTTAAATATTTTCATCTTCATCTCCCATGGGCAATGCCACTCCCACTAGCTCCACTATGCAGGTCCTGTGAAGCAACCTCCAAATTTGTATCAAGCAAGGAAAGATAGGCAATGGAGGCATCCAAGTCGGTAGTCTCTGGATCCACATCCTAACACTTTGTTGCCCCTTTCTTGTACTCAGGTTGCTTGTGTGATAGAAAACGTAAGTTGGAAAGGACATAGACCAAGTCCTTTGCCTTTTTTGCCACCAACTAGCGCTTCACTGAGTGGATAAACTTGTTGCGCTTCACTGATTGGATAAACTGAAAAAATGAGCAAGAGTGAAAAAATATGCAATGGGAGGTAAAAATGCAATGAAAGCTAAGTGTATTGTTATCTTTTGATAAAATGAGTGTGATTCATGCTTTTGGGGTTGTAAATGCGCTTTAAAATGTTTTTTGAGGTCCACATTTTAACTTTGATTGGCGAAATTAGAAGGAAAAAATGCTTTTTTCCGGGGGATACGGCGTCTCTACGCCCAGGGATGTCCCAGCCTTGTGGGTACGCCCGGGTACATCGATGCAAGGATACAGGTGGGGGGGGGGGATACGGCATCCCTACGCCCAGGGTATGCCCCAGCCCCTGCAGGTACGAAAGGGTACGTTACAGGTAGGGGGGGATATGGCATCCCTACGCCCAGGGTATGCCCCAGCCCCTGCAGGTACGGAAGGGTACGTCCAAGGATGTACCCGGGCGTACCCGCAAGGCTGGGACATACCTGGGCGTAGGGATGCCGTATCCCCTCCCGCCCCCCCGTACCCGTATCCTTGCATCACGTACCCATCCCGGCAGGGGCTTCCAGGTGTATCCGGTAACGTAGTCCAGAAGATTAATTATTATTAACATGGAGAAATGTTAAGCGCAGCCAAAGGTACAAGTCTTTCTCTGCTCTGTCCTTGAAGCGTTTTCGAATAAAATGTTGCTTTTGAGTTGAATTTATTATTTGATGTTTTTTAATTAGTTGGTTTTAGTTGAGTAGGTGTGTTAGACACTTCTCCATTAGGTATTTTAAATTATTGGTTTTGGTCATTCATATAGGTTTCTTGTCGTCTTCGATAGATCTTGCTATCATTCTTTTGTTTTAACTTTCTTTAGCTGATTTCTGCTTGGCATTTATTAAAATATTTTGGCTTTTCACCTTACATTCCTGTTGAAGTCCATCATACTGATTTATTCTAAATATTACATTAATGACAAAGATGGCTTGAGGCTTTGTATGCATATACAATTTTGACTTTTTAATAGCTGAGGTAACTGACCGTAAAAATGGTCTGATGTTTATAACTTGATACAGATCAAGTCCTAGGGGAACAAATTGAAATGAAATAATGCTTATAATAGCCCCGATTGTGGTTTTGTATGTAATGTATTTTTCTTCTCAGTTCTGCAAAGTTTCATTTTAAGATAAAAAAATCACACTGAAAATCGTGACTATAAAAGGTGATATCTTGCGTTGATTTGCCATATGTTTTATTATTCATCTATGGTGTGCTTTGGATTATATTTTTCCTTTTTCCATAATGTCTTTCTGGGCTTGAAATTTTTAGTTTATCCTTTTCTTTGACATTTGTTATTTGGAATTGCTTTAAGCCAGCGAGGTGGTATTTTAGGAATGGACATCATTTCACAGCTTCAGGAGCAGGTCGGCCTAATTGCGGGGATTACCTTCAATACTGTTGGTACACTACAGAGAGATGCTCCACCGGTACAATTATCTCCAAATTATCCCGAGCCACAATCCAACTCAACAGAAGATCCGGCTACAGTGTCAGATCAACCCAGGTCCATGACTGCTGCTTTAGTAGATGCAGCTAAACAGGTAATTTTTTCATGGAAACCACAATGATTAATATGCCAATGTGAAAATCAGAGTCTTAAGGTATACTGTTATATGCAGTTAGGCTTTTGAATGGCTTGCAAATAAGGATCATCATGTTCGCGGCCTTTTCAAATTGTTATTTCTTTATTGTGCTTTGAGAGACGGTGCTAGAGCAGTAGAGTCAAATTCCCATCCTAGACTGTTTATAATGAATTTCTTCAAGAGGACATTGAAATATGGCATCTTACAAAGTGTTTCTGTAATTGGTAGGGTATGCACGTTGATGTAATTGTCATTACTTTATGTTCTGTTTCTCCTAACGAACCAAGGATTCCCTTCATTTTGGTTCAGGTGTTGTGATTACATTTAACCAAACATTGCGGTGAAAGTTTCTGAAGTTAAATATCTATCCTAGTTTTTCCAATACAATTAATGTAAGCAAGATCAAGCATGGTCCTGATTACTTGAGTGATAATGTTTATAGACTTTTGTAAGATTGATGTTCAGATGACATTCATGTGAAAAATGAAGTCTATCCTTACATTTACAGAGACACAGCATCTTGGCAATTCTTTTCAAAGTATTAGAATTATGATTGTTTTTCAAATAACAAATTGTGACTGTCTTATTTTTCTATGATTGAACTTATTTGTTCAGTTTAATCGCAGTGAAAAGATAAAAGTTTTGATGAAAAGATAAGTTCTGATTAATAGTTGAATCAGAAATTGCAAGTAAACTTAACGATTTGAATAATACTGATCTTTCTAATACTAAGTACTTAGATATCATATGCTATGTTGCAAGAATCTAGAAGTGGGATGTGAAAAATGGGACATGTGATGGGAAACGGGGCTGGGGAGGTTTCAATGCAATAAACACATGTTATATTTATGTATATGTATGAAAGTTTCAATTATTTTTATGATTCATAAATCATTCAACCATTATAAAAGTCACAAAAGTCGGTCACGGCAATATTCAAATAAACTTGGCAAGACTGAAAAATATGAAAACATTCGCTGGCACATTAGCAATATGAAAACTGAATGTAGTGCAAAGAAACAGGCACACGAGTGGCATGCCACATTTCTTGCAACTAAGATCAGAAATCTTTTGTGTATTTGCTTAACTTGAACATTGCAGTAAATTACGTGTGCTAATGAATTTACTAACTGTTGGAAAAGGCATGTGATCATCTTCATCACTCCTATCTTTTTTTGCTTAGTTAAATGCCTAAAACAACCAACTTGCTTTTTAAAGTGCTTCTTTACATGGTGTTGGTTACAACCTGCTTAATGTTTGATGTTCTTATTCTTAAAGCAACAGGTTAGTGGAAGAGAAAATTAGACCACAGTACTTTGCATTTTCCTTTTCATTCCATTTGTGTTAGTGTTCCATTTAGTATATGATGGGCATTAATATTGTGGTTTTTTGTCAAGATGATAATGTGCTGTGATACAGCTCTTTTTGTAAGAATATATTCTCTTTTGATATTTAGCTTGTTAACTTGTGAGCATGTTGTCATTCAGTTTGATGCCTTGGTAGCGGCATTACCTTTACCAGAGGGAGGGGAGGAAGCACAACTTAGACGGATTGAACAACTTCAGGTGATCATTGTCAATCAGTTTTTAGTTTGAAATTGATATATAATTTCTGCTGTAGTGTGTGTTCTAGACTAAAACTAGGGTTGGACCTTTACACACAGTACTGTTGAAGAATAACATTAGTTTTTCCTGCCTACCTGTCTTTTGATGCTATTTTTGTTACATGGGCATATTTGCAAGCTTGAATTCAATGTGTATCCAATACCGAGCATTTCCATAACTTTCTCTGAAATTAATAATTATCTTTCTGAATCTGTTCAAATATTAATCGAAGAAAGTTATAAAAGTTATAGAAAATACTGTGCTCTTGCAATCCTTCATGGACACCAGTCACACGCCATGATCATTGTTTAGGAGTGCATGAAACAAAGACCTCTGCCATCTATTTCTATATGCTGCGAGCGTTGAGTCTAATTGTGAAACTCTTATAGGTTGCTTTTTGTATGCCACAAATTCTGCTCTTATATAAGGCCGTTCCAGTTTGCAATTTTAGACAAATAATTGTAATCAAGATATTAATCTTCTTTGCTATTAAAATAACTTCCTCCCTGTGATAGTCCATCTGTATAGCTACTTAATTTGCATTGCTTTTTCTTCAAGGAAATACCATTTTATGTGTATTTTTCATCAGTTCTCTGAGAATCTGCAGAAACAAGTTCCGAGATAATCTGCTTAAAGCATTATTAAGATGTCACCATAAATTTGTATATGTATCATTAGATATCTATTTTCTTTACTCAGGCAGAAAATGAAGCAGTGGGCAAGGAGCTCCAAAAGGAATTAGAGGATGCAGGTGAAAATCTTTCTTTTTCTCATATTGCAAGTCTCTTGACTTTGCTTGGCTTTCTTAGTACAGATTCAAACTCTTATAGTAGTTGTATACTCTCAAATGAAATTTGTTGTAATTGTTCTTCCAGAGTTGGAATTTAAGCAAGTACAGGAACTTTTCGACACGGTGACAGATAATTGCTTGAATCTGAAGTCACCTTGCTAACCATTTTGGTGAATTCGTACCAAGATCTTCAGAGTGTTGCAAAACTAACAAATCACCCTTATTAGTCAAGCTTGAATATTCAATGAGATGAATATGTATCTGAAAGGTGTTTGGCCAAGGCTTTGTGATCTATATTTGCATCACATTCCCCTTTTGAAAAGAGGAGATGAAATGTGGGTGTCAAGGAGTGTCTTTTGATATAATCCACGTAATTATATTAATATAGAAAATTCTGAAGGCAAATTACGTACATAGATTTTCAGTTTATTGATTGTTTAGTTTCTTTTCAATGTCTTAGGTAGCTTGAGATAAAAAAATAGATTCTTATTATTGGTTTGAAAAAGAATAAATGAAATAGTCTATTTGATTGATGAAAGACTAACTATTTGTAACTGTTGATTACAGTAAATGTGAATATCTTTGACCATTGTGCATCTGCAAGGATATCTTGGGTGTTAAGCAGAAGTTCTGGTTCTCTCATTTTTGTAATATTTTCATATTTTTTGGTATACTCGTGTTTATGGTTCCTTTAAATTTCTTGGTTCTCTGGAGTCCCATTGATCTATATTGATTACTTGTGGACATTTTTACAATTTCTTTCTTTCAGTAACTTTTGACTATTAGGTTTAGAGGGCTGGTTGGCAGTTACATATTCTGTCACTTTCACATGTTTGCTTGTGAGTTTGAAAGTTATATATTTGCAGCTTTTGTAGCGAATATTTCGTGAGTACTCCATCCAATATTCTTTGGAATAGCGAGTCTTGCATAACATGTCTTTAATAGTAGTTTGATTCGTTCTCCATATATGGAAAAGCATACTTATTACAAATGACCGTTTTAGATTTATCCTTCATTGGGACTGGAACTCCACGATTCTTACATTTTGTTTTTTAAATGATACATAGTGAGAAATCTTCATTTGCTAATAGTTATAACAAGTATGTTTTTAATTTAATAAAAAAAATTGAAACATTTGTGCAAGAGATGAGAATAATAATAACGTTCATAACAAAAATGAGCCCTTATACCATAAGAATTTTAGAACGAAGATTTTCATAGGAAGACATGCTAAAGTTCTTCTTTATAACTTGGGTATAATTTTTTTCTTATGATATTAGAATAATTTAATGATGTGCTAATTTATATTTGCACTTATGGGCTTCTTGGCTCATTGTGGGATTATAGTTTGCCTTATTTTAAGGAGAAAGGTGTGTGTTGTCTCTTATCATGCATTGTTGACATGTATGACATTGCTTACAAACTTTTTGGAAAGGCCATGTCGGATGAAATATGATAGCAAATAAACAAAATAATATTTGTGGGAAGGTTTTATGAGATGAAATACAAGAGCAAATAAATGAGATAATATTTGTATAATCATTCCAAAACATTCAATATTTCATAAAGATTCATGATGTTTGGTTTTATTAGTTGCATTGAAAACCATAGCTGACAATATAGTAGAAATCAAAGTAAATACAAATCAGGTTAACAAAATGGCAAACTATTTATATATCAAGTAGATTGGGTTCATAGGTTGATTAAGCTTTTTTGGAGACAACTTTTCTTTCATTGTAATTGAAGAAATACATTTTCTAAAACCTCTTTTTACATTTTTCTAACTTCAATCTTATGATACCATCTCTTAACTTAGTATCTATCAACTCTTAATTTCAATTGGCAAAAATAAATATTACAAAATACTCATTTGCTCCTATTTCAACAATTCTTGAAGCATTGAATCAACCTCATGCCATGGAGACTACACACAAATTTATTGAATCAATTTACTCCAATTTCCCTTGGGAAAAATGACAACCTATTTTTTCAACATCAAATACAAGTGAGAAATGATTTGGTAGTTGTCAATCAATTTTGAACACAAATTACCAACCACTAAAGAAACTAGCTCAAATAGTAACTAAATATTAAACGCTGATAGAACCGAAATAGAATTTTGGAAATCAATGGAGATGCATGAGACACTTGGATGAGGTCAACATAACATTAACACTTAGCCCTTTTAAATAGGGCTATTATGAACCAAATATTCAATATAAAAAATGATGTTATACAATAACAAAAATGCACCACACTAGATATGAATGGTGGGCCAATATGCCCTAACCTTTAATATACTAAATATTCGAAACAGAAATGTCATAACACATTGTCACACTAAACAAATTCCTTAAAGAAGGAATCACTACAAGGTATTTCTCGCTATGAGATCCAAACATGGTATTATACGTTAACTTTACTACTCAATAGGATTGATCCATAATACATAATGATGTACAATGATAAACTTCCTTTATATATAACCACTTATATGATAATAGTGGAGGTGATCCCAATTCCAAAGACTATTTGAAGGACAACACTTGAAATGAGGATCTAGATGTGTTATGTGTGTAGAAGCAATATGAAACAAATATCTGGAATGAAAAATAGTAGAATTGAAACTGTACATTTGGTACATGGCATATTTTCAAAGAAGATGTATGGTTGTCTTTCTCTTGTTATCTGATACCATTTGATTATGTAAACATGTTTACATAATATTACAAAGTCGTGGAAGCTAAAAAACCATTATGGAAATTGAAAAGGTTGAGCTTCCACATGTGACTCTTTGCCTTTCAATAGTTGCGTTGAACAAAGTCAAAATTTAACGATCTAAATTTCATGTGCAGGCCATTTTCTTGTATCGAACAAGGTTTCTACCCCTCAAGTTCTATGGGGGATCTAACCCATTAGGAGTGAAGGGATCAATGAAGGGCAGAGAAGGGAAATATGCACAAAGAAGGGAAGATATGCAGAGTGTACAACGAGTAGAAATAACTTTGCAAGGAAGGGGACATGAGAACCATGTGCAGGGTGCACAAGACTTGGGAAGGTGAGGACTTAACCCCATGCTTTGATCAAGGGGATGGTAAATCCTTTACACATTAGGCCAATGGATAATCAAATATAACTTATTTCACAAGTTAACCTTTTGACCCACTATGAATGTTACTTGTTGGACCCATCCTATCTAAACATGAGTTATGTGTGCTACAAATTGGCTAATCCATAGCTTCATATACATCATAATATCACACGATTAAGGGTATAAAATTCCATGAACCATTGGTGAACATTCTAACCTCCAAGCATGTTTTTCCCTTGAAACATGAGAAGATACCTAATAGTAAGACTTATGAGTTTGTGTACATTTAATGTCATGTTCAATCATTCATCTATCCATATGTGATCTTGATAAGTGATGATCTTTGATGGTGCCATACTATCTATAATACACTAATTCCATACTTGTTCGTAGTTGCCATTCCTTTGTTGATGTGTGCATATGATCCAAGCATTGTTAGCCCAGTCTATGCTCTTCTTCTAAGGGAATTTTGGTGCTTTGCACACCTTTATGCATTCCATGTAGCGTACGCTCTTATGGGCAGCTGACAATATTCACACACCTCCTTTTATCCTTTACACACGTACGTAGTGCCAAGAAACATATCACACAACACTCAAATTCTGTGTATATTAGGTATGCCACTGCAACCATGTAGCGACATGCCAAGTGGAAATTCTAGATCTCATATCATGTCAACACATCAAACTTTCAAGAAGGCAAACCACCATATGTTGCATAATTTGAACCATTTCATAACCATTCCCTTTTGTAACTAATTTCTTATAATTATATATTAAAACCCATTCGACCCCAAGGTTATAACATGCCTCGAGCATCTAGTTGCGAATTGCCATATGTTCACAATATAGTCTAGGTAAATTGGTTGGGAAGTGTTTCCTCCTATCTTGTCATAGGAATCCTCATTTTCAACCTTGTTGCACATTGTAAACATATATACCATACCATATCATTTCTCATTAAATAAAAGTAACATTATTTTGATAATCTCAAGCATTCAAATGTGTAGTAGCTTATTGTTGTATTATTTTCTGTTGCATGCTCTATACATCAATTATTTACAGGCTAAGTTATTGGGTTGTCCTATGCATTACCATCATGGGACATATGGTGCAAATCATTTGTATAAGGGAAAGAGCTTTCACATGCCTAGAAACACACAAGCAAAATGATAAAAAGGACATGTAGCAAGAACAAGATGGTTGATTCTTAAAATTAGTTTCTTAATGCATTCCCAGACATGTAGCAACTCATTTGGGATGTCCTCAAGGAGTAGCACACTGACCTACTCAACCATTTCCAAAAAATCATGATATAAATCCAACATCTCATTCCTTTACACATCCTGTCAATCCATTGTTTCAACATCAAATCCCTTTCAAAGTTTAAGTCATTCTAGATATTCTAGTATTCAAAGGCAAAATTGGTACCAATATTGTATGATTGGATTCAACAATTGGATGCCTACTCCTCGATAAGCGACTATAGCAACTAAGAGAATATTAGCTTTGTAACATTGAAGATGTCCATTGCAATCTCAAACTAGTGGGAAAATTATAACGCAAAACATGTAAAAGGATACAAACCCATTTATTATTGATCACACTTCCTGAGAACTTGGCAATTTATCCCACTCGATGACTTATAACAAAACAAGTGCATATTGCCTTGGAATTTGGATTTGTTATCATCTAGACCATGCACAACTTGAAGGAAAGAAGAACACATTGTAGGATACATTTAAAGGAGTGTGTCGAGACTCACCAATACAAATTCTATAATCTTAGCTTGACAATTGATTGAAATATTATTGTTTTAGGCTACTTGCAATGTTAAAACATAGAGATAAGTGTTGGAAATATAATGTACAACATAATTGACATTAACATAAAGCATGAAAATGATACAAAGCATGAGAAGAACACAAATATTAACTTAGAGAAATACGGTGTGGGAAAAAATCTAGTGGGCAAGGCAAATGCACTCTTATGCCACTACTTAATAAAAAAAAATACAAGTTACTACCAAGCATGGCCTTCATGGATAGACTTTTCACTATAATATTATCCAAAGCTTGCACCTGAGACTACTCTAGAGTTCACAGACACTTCACATAACTCTAACACAACTAAAACAACCATACACAACTAGGAAACAATGAAATAACTAGAATAAAGACTCAAACTTTCCAAATTGCAATGTGAATCCAACTTCAAGACATCTCACTACATTTTATAATGTCTTACACCTACAATGGAGGTTGTAATTATGCACTCACTTTAGAATCCACCAATAAACTCAATTGAACCACCGTCAAGTAGAGGAAACGTTTGCAACCATTCACCTACATGTGTTTTGTATGGTGGTGAAACCACCCGTTTATGCAGAGCAGTGGTTACATAACCACATGGGCAGTTTCACAGTTGCTACCTGTAAATACCGATCGTTATGTAATTGTCAAGGTAGTTGCACAACCACACCTTGTATATAATGATGGTTCCATTATCTACGACAAACCCCTCCAATTCAAGAGTTAAAAATTAATGACTTCATCACTCTAAAGATGTTTGGATCATCCCATATCGATTTTGCCACTGCAACTTATTTGAACTAATGTTTTAACATGAAGTGTCTTACAATCATTGATTACATACATTGAGATTACTAGAACCATCTAACAAACATAAATAGTACATTAGATTATATTTTGGATCATATCTCCTCAATTTGAGGCTTTTAAGTCCATAAAATCTTTAATAAACCTTTAAGCGAGGAAATATCTTTCCCACATCTTCTCTGGAATACCATTTTGCCTTTCTAGGTAATTGACCCTTTAATCCAACTAACCAATTTGTAGATGCCAGAATTTAGCACCCTTGCCCTATTCTGCCATCTTTTAGGCTATTATTTTAATAATTAAATGTAGATGCTATAAATCTGCACCATAGCTTAAAATCTTGAAATAGGCTAAGTCTAAAATGTGGTAGAAACCTCCAAAAATCTATATTTTGCATCTTAACTCCTAGAGGTCCCAAACCCCTATCAAACATCCTGAAAGTATATACATAAAATATAACTTAAAGTATAAGAAACTAAAAGTCCATAATTGAATGTCAACTTATATTTACTTAAAGTATAAAAAACTAAATGTCCATAATTAAGTGTCAACTTATACTTAAATGTTTATTTTATGTATATACCCCCTTTTTTACCTATGGTAATTAATCTTATTAATTACTATTTACCATCCTTAACCACCCAAAATATTTTATACAACCAAAAATCCTATAAAAAAATAAAACAAAACTTATTCTTTTCCACAACCCAGAAAACAACTCCCCCAAGTCATATGCGGAATCCCCAACCATTTGGTAACCGTGCAGCCTAAAACAAGCATGTAAATCACAACTTCCCTAGATCGATGTCGATTATGTTGGATTGACAGATTCATATAAGCATGTCAAACCATCCCCAATAGAGTTCAGAAAATATGCAGGTTGGAGGACCTAGACTTTGGAGGATTGTTTCTAGCACTCAGAGGTCGCAATTCATAGCATTTGGAGTCCAAAATACTATCTATAAGCCAAGCACATTGAAGGAACAAAATCATGTCCAGGTAGGTTATTTGTTTTGTTTGTCATTTCATTATTTCTTTTCAGATATGATTTAAATCGTTCATTATATGTTGTTATATCATTTCATTATTGCATCCTATGTTTTAGATCCTTTTCTAGCCCATTTCCTAGCTTACAAACATCTCTATACTTTCCTAAAACCGTTGTATACTTTCTGGAACTTGTTTCTCATATTCTATACACTATGACAGGATCGACCATGATCTAGGAGGATCATGGTCGATTCTATAGGATCGTGGTCGATTCTATAAGATCATTATCGATTCTATATTTTTGCAAAAAACCTTCAATTTCAGCGCTTTAGGTTTTTCTATTTATTTCTGCAAGTTCCTGTTTGTGTCCTGTCTATCCCTAAACCTCTGTAATCTGTCCTAATCATCCCTAAAATTTTCTAATCTATTCCTAATCCTTATCCTCATCCATCCAATCCTTATCCCATCATCTTAGCCGACCTTGTGTGTATTAGGTCTAGTTCCTAGCCTAGATTTATCGACAGCTCTTTGTGATGCTTGTGTAACCAAACCTTTGTTTTTGTTAACTTGTGTATCTTAATCTTAACTCATTTATAGTTTCATCTAATCATTGTTTATCTATTTATTTTAACCATCTACATCTGTGTATCTTGTTTATCTTTTCTATTTATCTTAAATGCAATAAATAATTTGAATTTATCTAATTTTGGTCAAATTATTTTTTACATCATTTATATCTTGTAATCTTTATCTTTTATCTTTATTATCTTTCTTAATTGAAAACAATGGACTGACATCCATCTAAAGAAGCATGCTGCTTCTCGGGACTGGTTTGTAACCAGGTAACCCACTTATCTCTTTTAATCCCATTTTTTGTTTAAGTGTGATGAATTGCAAGTCATTCCTCCCCAGCCAAAGAGGAGTTCTCACAATCAATCCTGATCAACGGTGCGCAACCAACCATCCATATCTCTAGGTAATCTTAAAAAACTTGCATGCACTTTCTTTTTAGTAGTTAATTAAATCACATTGAAAAAACATAAAAAACTACTCAAACACAATGTTTTTGCACTCTTCTTATTGTCCTTTCCTTTTTTTATAGCACAACATCCTCCTAACTCCAACTGAATATCAGATGCAAGGTCTTCAATTAAAAGTAGTAACATCCCTTAATCTTCATTGTTTAACATAGAAGGTGTTAGGAAAATAAATGAATTAATACTCACATAAGTATAGTTTATCCCACATTGTGATGTATGTTGTAATAAGGCTTCTCAAAAGCTATATATATAACCTACATATTATTGAATAAAACATAAAATTGTTATAAACAAACTCTTTGCTCCATAATTTGAACTTTTGCATTTCACCAATATGGATGTGAAACTTCATTTGGAATCTGTACAGGTTTTGTAAAGACCTCTTTGAAATAAGGTGGTAGATAATGGATATGCAATGAAGAACACTAAGGTTGTTTGTAAACTAGTAGTTTGTCATGGGTTTAACTTAATTTGGTTTGCTTGTATGAAATAAGGTGGCAAATAATGGATATGGAGTGAGGAACATTAAGTTCGTTTGTAGAATAGTAGTTTATTCGAAGGGTTTAAGATAGTTTGGTTTCCTTGAATGGGTCAACTTTCTTGTAGAATATTTTGGAGGAGATCGAACCTCACCATTGGGTCGTGAACAACGAAAAATGCTAGGATTCATTGTAAACACACTATGCTTCTGTTACAATTAAATCAAGTTTTTTGTTTTTTTTGGCAGGGTCAGTAAATCTATGATATCCTCTTCATTTTTTTTTGGGATGAAAATTAAAACTTCAAAATGACTTGGAAATCTGAGAATTGAGAGAACAGTTGTGCCGGGGAAACGAGGGATGCGAAGGGTTTTAAAAATGCGTGGTTGTATGGAACCTGGTTGCTGGGCATTCGCTTTTCCTATGCATTTTCGAATCTCACAATGCATGAATATGCGATCAGAGCGCATCAGATTTGGATCCTACCAGTGCGACATTGCACTTGGTGTTTTATAGACCATATTATCGTATTTCTTTTTTATTCGCTGCATTCCTTACTTGCATTGAACGACAATTGACGGAGGCTGACTCTGTCTTGGCCATGGCATTGGACTGCGGATCCTCCCCTCACGACAGATTCATCTCCTCAATCCCAACCGTGATAAAGCCAAAACCACTTCATACAGCCCGTGGGTTTAGCTTGTTTAGTGGATTGAGGTGTTTTACACTTCACATTGTGAATTAGTTTAAAGTTTTATTTGTTTTAGATTTAAATATTTGATATCTAAGTTTTAGATTTTAAATATTTGATATCATAAGTTACAGATTTTATTTTATTATTTGGTATATGATTTATTTGGGTTTTAAATTATAATTTATTTTTATAAATTTGATATTTGGTTGTTTAAGATTTATTTAATAATTGTTAAAATAAAATTAATGGAATCAATTTATAATTATTTGGTTTTTGTTTAATCAATTAAAATTTGAAATATTTATTATAATAACAAGTAAATAATTTTTATTGAGAGTTATTCTATTAATTTTGGAATATATTTAAATGTTATTTAGAAATATTTTTCTAAAATAATTATAACATTAACATGTGTCTTTTATAATATAAACTTGTAAATTGCTTTTGCTAAATTTGTATATACATATATGTTTTGTAATATAAACTTAATTTATATATGTATTTTGGAATATAAATATAATTTACATGTGTATTTTATAATATAAGCTATGTATTTTGTAATATAAATTTATTTTGATAATTTAAATTTGAATATACAAATTCAATATTGTAAAATAACTAGAGATAGGTGAAATTTAAACATGTATCTTGCAATACAAGTTTCTTTTGATTATTTGAAGGATAATTGTCTTCTCAATTATTCATATTGAAATTTGTTGATATATATATATATATATATATATATATATATAAATATATAACAAGACCAAAAGTAAGGTTAATCACAAGTTTTATACATAAACAAATATGCATTAAAAACAAATGTACAAATTTATTATATACAATATGTTACTACTACAACAGTGCCTCCATAGTTTATCCCTACCACTGTTGTTTCTTAAGCATTGGATTGTTGCTTGGCATAAAGAAATTGAAGCTCTCTTTGTTTCGTATTTAGATAATAATCCTCCTGAAACTCACCATAATTGAATGATCTATTTGCGAATGAAAGCCCAAACACATAGTTTCTTTGGAAATTCTGCTTCTCACTCTTAAAGGAAGGTTGACTTGGGGAATCGTTGCATCGGAAAGATGCTCTTTCTTTAGCAACAATGCAATTGTCTTGATGTTCAATGAATCTTTGGACCCTACAATAGCCCTCCCCCTAAAAACGTTTTTCAAGGCTATTTCAAACAATCAATAGAAAATAGAAAAGGATCGGGGAGAGGCACGTAATCAATTCAATATGTATAAACCTTTTCAAAACTAAAAGAAATCTATTTAAGCTTAAGCATACAATGAGTTTGTCTCTGATTTCCATCCATGTCATGATGTTTTTTTGGCATTGATTACCCATGTAAACGGTAACAACTATATGAATGACCCAATTGTCTTATTTTACGGGAACCTGTAAATTCTCAGTTTAACGTCACATATCACAAGCTTCATTTAGTTGGATTATTTAAAGAAAGCATCTATTGAAAATAAAGGGCATATCCATTAGTGAAAAATATCTCTCACCAAGGCTTGATCTTGATGACAAAAAGCCATTTAAGAGGTAAAATGGAACTTATTATTTGGTTTTTAAGCACGATAAATCCGTATGTATAACATAAGTGACCAAAATCAAATACGACATTCTTAATGTTGTGTTTACTCTATGAAAATAAATACTTCATTTCATTCTATTAAAAAAACCCTATTTTTATTTAGAAGTCCCCAGTTAAAGGTTATCAGGTGAAGGGTATCAATGGAAACAATAAGAATCCTAATCTCATGTACAGTCTATAAAATGTAAAAAACAAATTGAGAAAAAAAGAGATTACTTGATTTTGTTTGCTTCCATTTTACCTTCTTTGTTTATGAAGCTTGGAACTTTGGTCTATGTAAGGATATCTGAACAATGAGGTTAAACTTAAGCTTAAGAGCTATGGTAAAAATGAATAACAAAAGCCCACTTAACTTTTTTTTTGAGGTTTTCAATTTCATAAGTGGTAAATAAATTGTTTCTGCAGGGATATGATATGCAATATCATTTCCATTAACTACAAAATGTTTTGAAATAATAGTAGACCAAAATTCAAAGAGACACAACAATAAGGAAAGTAAAAAATGCTATTTATAACCTATTGGTGTTACAAAAAATGATATTTATATATCAACCTTGTTACATATCAAGTTTGATAGATAATTGTATATACATCAATCTAAAAATAGTAATACACATCATTCGATAGAGAGTAGAAATAGAAATCTCAATTCAATCCAAGATAAATTAATAAAACAAATAATTAAATATGTGGCTTAAGAGGGCTTGAGGTCTTCAAACATAGAGGCCCACCAAATATCCCTTGGCACAACTAATTAGTTGTCCTTCTCAGTGTTAGTCCTATAACTGAAACATTTCTCTGGAGTAGTAGATTTCAATCTCTTGGGGCTCTTTGCATCTCTTGTAGAGGAAATGCTTGTGCCATCAATCAACATCCTATTTTTGAAGGCCAAATTCCTGCATGATATAAGAGGATTAAAAATATTTGTAGTAAACAATTATAAAAAACCGGATGTTAGTATGTCTGCAATGATGAAATATGTTTAAATAATATGTATAAAATATTTTATTATTTATTTGTAAAATTTTATGGTAAACTTTGAAATTGATAGAGTATTATGCATTCTAATTTTTTATTGATTGAATAAAAAAATTGGTTATTTCAAAACTGATTTCTATAATCCCGTTTAATTAAATAATTTGAATAATTTTATTATGAAATAAAGAGATATGATATACACTTATCTTTTAATTATATAAATTCAAAAATATATGTATAAATGTTTATTTTAATTTAAAAGAAAAAATACATTACCAAAAAATATGAAAAAATTATTTTATAATTAATAAAATAAAAAATAATTATTTTTAAAATTCAAAAATTATATTAAAATTTTAAAAATATAAAAATTCTTCCATTCTATTAATTCATTATGTAAGATTTAATATTTTAAACGATTCTTATAATTGTAAAAACTAATAATACAATATTTTATTATAAAGAGTTTTATAATAATAACTGCACATAATACAGAATAATCCTAATAAATATATCATAAAAATTGCAGGACCTGCAATACATGTCCGCACTCACCAAACTTCAGCAAAGTTTCACAGAATTTTTGTCTCACCACATAAACTGCCTGTTTAGCTCAATTTGATTTGAAAGCGCATATCCTGACGCTATCTCATGTGAATTGTCACTATTTAAGGAATATTTTGCAGAAAAGGATTAACTACCTATAAAATTTCTATGAAATATTTCTTCTGATTTTATTTTTGATCAAGAAGATATTTTATTAGGCAACTTGAAGGATGTTGACAATTTTGCTACTCAAGATGCTTATTTATTAATCATCCTTACAAATTGCATCCTTGGAAAGCTCCACCGAGTAAAATATTTAGGTTTCCACGTTTATTGCACATGTTAGGAGGCCTAAGATTCACCACTTTATATTAGCCCTGCTAAGGAACGGATATATATTTTTATTTCTGAATATATATGATGTGCGTTCGGTTGGAGGAGAGATAAAAGAGAATGGAAGAGGCAATGATGAAACTCTTTCGGCATGATATTCTCTTCACATTACACAGGTTATTTAGCTTACATAGATCTGTAAGACCCAAGGCTGCAAACATTTGTACTGCCGTCCCTGCAAAACTTTCAGACAAAAAGTTCTACATCACGTCTGCAATGGTATTCCATTTCGCATCTCCCTTAGAGGCAACATCATTAAGCCAGGTGGGCTCCAGCGACGACGGAAAATGATCCTCCTTCCACCAAAATATTTTATAAAAGTGATCATCGCTATAGTATTGCTGGATGTTTTCTCGATCTACAATTTTGTGTTAGTTTGAGCCTGTAATCTCTTCAACTGCCTCACCGTCATCTCCAAAACAGCTCATAATTCCTTATCTCTTGTCTTCTACGAACACTCAACTGGAAGCTTCAATTTGCTGAAAATAGGGATAGACAGGAGATATAAAGAACAATATAGTATTGTTGCAATGACAAATTTGATCACAATCTTCTTCAAACTCGCTCTGATACCATGTTGGTTCATGGACCAGCTATGACTCGAACCTAGGACCTTCCATACGCTGCTGGAGTGCTCTACCACTGAGCTACTGGTCCCTCTTGGACCAGTCCATCTTCGGTCCGAGTGTGGCTTAACACCATCACCCCCCCTTAAGCCACACCTCTTGTGTGCTTGGGGCTCCTAGCCTGAACCTGGCTCTGATACCATGTTGGTTCATGGACTAGCTAGGACTCGAACCTAGGACCATCCATACGCTGCTGGAGTGCTCTACCACTGAGCCACTGGTCCCTCTTGGACCAGTCCATCTTTGGTCCGAGTGTGGCTTAACACCAACACCCCCCCTTAAGCCACACCTCTTATGTGCTTGGGGCTCCTACCCTGAACCTGGCTCTGATACCATGTTGGTTCATGGACCAGCTAGGACTCGAACCTAGGACCTTCCATACGCTGCTGGAGTGCTCTACCACTGAGCTACTGGTCCCTCTTGGACCAGTCCATCTTCGGTCCGAGTGTGGCTTAACACCAACAATTTTGACCATTGCAACAACTTCAATTCTGAGAAAAATTTAATGGATATTGGTTGCCCTCCTTCAATGAACCATTTGTTTTTTATATGAAGAGGAGGCATAAAATAAAATTGTGACATTTTGCTGGAAATCATGGAAATCATGGCAACCTAGTAATCTTGCTCATGATCAGATAGGGCATATTATAAGTATTTAGAGGGACAATTTCAGTGATATGAATGAGCTCAATAGAAGACAACAACATAGTCAAACACTATTCAACCTTTTTCACCCATCCCCATACGCTTCTCACAATACCCAAATGAATTAGCTTCAACATTTTTTTCCCTTCTTTTAATTTCAACTTTTTTTTCATCCATTTCTATAACTAAAAGAAATAATTAAAACGAAAAATATTAGGATATTACCTAAAACAAACTACCAGGTTGACTTGGAATTTGAGAAATCTATGTAAGTGTGGACTCAAAATTTAACTTCAAATTTAATTATTGTATGAAATTAATTAAAATCTACAAATTTGATAATTTTGGTAGTTTCTAATTTTAAAAATCATTAAGAGTAAGTGTATGGAGATGGGGGAAAATTTTGTGAACATTTTATGTAATTTATTTAATTTATATGATTGTATTATTTAAATTATCGAATCATAATGTGATCATATTATTTAATACGATTATATTATTAAATAACACGATTGTGTTACTTAAAATAATAACGTGATCGTATTAATAACACGATCGTGTTCTTGTATAACCAAAATAAATAAAAACATAACTTGAATGCAAAATTCCTCATTTTTCATTCGAGCTTTCTTTCTTTCCTACGCATTTACATTCTGTGATCGCATTTTGGGTTAGTGAGGCTAAAGCTTGCCAAAATTCATCCCAAAAAACCACTAATTGATGATACCATCATGTAGAAAATGTAAGTGCTAAAACTCTAAACTCTAAATTTTAGTAATTTTTTATTATTTTCATTGTTTAATTGATAATTTATTTATTTTGAACAACACATCCTATTAACTCTTCCGTTCTTTTCTTAACCCTCCTAACCTTTCACAGAACCCTCTTATTCCTCCTCCTAAACCTCCTATAGTTCCACAAAATCCCCCAGGTAGTCATAAGAGTCTAGTTGACCACATTGTGAAAAATAAAATTGAAATTGAAAAATTAATTGGGAGAATGGGGGATCCCACTTCCACCAACACCCACCACACCTATCTAGCCAATTCTCTAAAGCCATTATTAAGTCAAATTGACTCTATAATGAGTCAAATTGATAGATGAGCTTCATATTGGGATAGTTGTAGGGCTTATTATGCTGACAAATTGTCAACATTTGAGGTCAAGAATAAAAACATATCAAAAGCTTATATTTGTGCCTTATTCATTGATCCAACCACCAATGCACCATTTTCGATAACTACTAAACGTTTTCCAATATATCGCTGCCAACATAATTTGATAACAACCAATTTTTGAGACTGATGGTGGATGGTGTTTGATTATCCACCATGTAACAACCATGAGGTCCCGTTGTATTCTCTTAAATTTTTTTACTGTGAGTTTGTCCTTAATGAGATTCTACATTATTTTGATTATAGTGAGTTTTAGGACCGAGGGAAAGGCTCTACATAGGATTGCCCAGGTACATGTCATGTACCTAATTGACCTGTAAAGATCCGTATCTAAAAGCTATTTGAGCCTGATATCCCCTCTATAATTTAACTGATTGTGGAGATCGACACTTTGCATGTACTTAGTTCATTCATTGATACACTCATTCAACATATGAGTAGACTCATAGACTGATGTTAGAGACACACCACTTAGTGTGCATACCCAACCCCACCCTTGCAATTCTTGTGGATCTATATGCATTGGACCTTATGATAATGATGGTGCTGATGGTTCAGAGGGTTTGAATAATATAATTATGAGTGATGAGTTTTTACAACGTACATTTAATGTGCAGACATCAACCACTACATAGATGCAGGTATCTTTTATATAAATGTCATGTTAAATTTAAGTTATATTTATAAATTTAATTTAGCTAAAAATTAAGTTACATAAAAATTGAATAATATATGTCATTTTTTGTCCCAAGAGGTGATGGTGCCTTCATCATCACATTCAACATTTACAACATTCAATTTGATGCAACAATTTTTTATATTTTTAGATCAAACTACTGGCCCATCCACTACTGCACATGTCTCTATGAGGATGACACTTTTACTTATACAGAGGTAAAATTTTGAGTTAATATTATGCTCTATGTATATTTAGTTTATGTATATTTTCCTTATAAGTTTAAGTTAAATTTATCTATCAATGATCTCAAAATTCAAGTACAATACTATTAAATACACTCTTGGTTTAATAAAGGAGAAAAACTTGTCATATATATCTTTGATATTTTATAGAAAAGTAAGTAAGACCTTGTTTACATTCAATTGATGGCTTAAGTAGACACTCTTCCATCATTACGCACTGAGACAGACATAGATATTGATATTGCAATGTCATATACATAGGCATTGACATATGTATATATTAACTTGTAATTTTAAATTATAAAAATAGACTTGTTTTAATAATTTTACTACATACTTGAAACAAATAACTTATATGAATGTATTGTGTATGCAGGGTTATTCTATGACATTTGATAGTCCCAATTAGATGATTAGTAGGGCAAATTCTCATGTTTCTTCCCTATTTCAAATGCTTATTTGAATAACTAAGCCTCTCACTGACTTGTTTGAGTATCAAAAATAGATTGAGCAGGATCGTGAGCTTGCAGTAAGTGCATTTTTAAATAATTTTTTATTGTAGTTTAAAATTAATTTCTTAACAACTGATTGAATGTACTTTTTGTAATAATACTTGTATTTGAACATGTTCAGCTGTAAGTGAGCTATGAGTGTAGGATCAACAATCAGAACTTGAAGCAATCCAAGGCATTAGAGGGATCTCCATCTACTAATAGGGCATCCCAAGGAGAGTCTTCTTCGAGGAAGGCAAAAACAAAGAGGTTATTTGATGATTAGAATGTTTTAAATGAGATGTATTTTTTTGTATGCCTATATGATAATTTATGCATTTTTGACATTGTATAAGCATATATGACATTCATCCAATATTAGATACCATGTTAGTAGATGTGATTTTTTTTATGTCTATCATGACAATCTATATATTATTGACATTGTATACATGTACCTATATGGATTTGTTTAGAGTTTTAATTTGAATTATGTTAATATATCTAATTTATGTTTAGTTTTAATTTAAAATGTTATTGTATAGTTTTGTTTTGATCATCTAAAATATTATCTATCAGATTTCATATTTAATGTCGTACACAAATGAATATTAAAAAAATGTTCTTTTTAATGCTATCAATCTCAGATCTCTCATTTTTTTCAAATTAATTTTTTTTTGATTGTGTGTAATGAAAATGACTAATGATACTCTTATCTATTTTGCATTTATCATCACCCTATTTATAACTTTTTAATTGATCATTAACACAATTTTATTTCAATTAAAGCCCATATCCAATCATGTTCAAACTTGGATAATAAAAATACATAAAATCATTCATAAATCCATATAAATTTATCATTTGGATACCTATACCTACAAGTTACTTGATCTTTCATCTTCACCTTCATCTAAATCAAATATATTTTTGACTAGCTTTTCTTAAAACTAGGCTTACTACTTATATGACTTCTATGATTTTTTGTTATTTTATATTTTCCCTTACCTCTCGAGTAATCTCTATCAATACCTCTTCTGCACTCAACTTCTTTTGGTGACCATGTACATGGTCTACTTCATATTTGCATCTTTATCTTTGTTAAACTTGCAAGATGAAATTCTGTTTGACCTTGACTATAATGTCTTTAGTCTGATAAAAAGTAATCTTAATGACTTGAAACAAAATATTCACTCATGATACAGTGATCCATATTTGGCCAAAACCCTTTATCATCCCCTAATACCACCTAATGCATAGTTTTCTCTTCTATGTTTAAGAAGGCTATGAAAGTCCTATTCATATGCTCTAAGATCATGAAGAATTCCAACCTCACTTATCTAGTTTTGTTCTCCACTCAATTAAAAATCCATTCTCAAACAATATTTTTTTAAACTAGTCAATTACTGATTAAGTCTACTCTTAACTAGTCACCAATCTCTCAGATCTATTCTCCTTTTGAACAATGTTCTTTAAGACAATTTGGATAGGTCTTAGAAAAACTCAAGAATTTATGTAGGTGTTAAAACTTAAAAAAAATCAACCAAATATAGGACTCTAAGAGATTGATCTCTCATTCTCAACTTCTATATTTTTAAGTTTTTAGGTCTCTAGACCTAGTTGTTGCTCCAATAGAACAATTTATCAAAATAGTGTTTTTATCTCTTAAAAATATATATTTATAGTACTCTTTTAGAAATTCTAAGATGTTTTAACCCTAACCCAAGTTTATATAAATCAAATAAACCAAAAATTCATCTTATCTTATGCACAACTTTCTCAAAAATGGTCTTCTACAGGTGTACATAAAAAAATCCTATATACCTACAATTTCAAACCTCTTGTCAACCCAATTATACTTGGACTAAGTTATAATATCCATTCCTCAATCGCTCACAAATTTTATTCTTCAATTTTTTGAGTTTTATAGGTGTTTTACTCATGAAACCCTTACTTCAAATTTACTCAAAATTTCTATAGATTGAGAGATTAGCTAAGACTATTGTCAACATAGATTCTACATGTATTTGGTTTCTGAGATTGGTTTCTAACCCTTCAACACCTCACTTTTGACATTCTATTGCTTTCTAGGCCTATTCTTTAAGGGTGTTAGGTCTCTTACAACTGATCTTTAACAACTGATATTTAAAAATATCACAAAGCTATTCTAGCCTCTAAATGACCTTGGACACTTAAAATACACTTTCATGCAAAAGTAGATGAAAAAAGGGAGAGAGGATCAAGGAAACACTAATAATAAATGTTGTTAAATTTAAAGTTTTGTTTGCATAACTATTATTCATATGCTTCTTGATAAAAAATTGACACTACCAACAGGTACGGGGGAGGGGGACGGGGTGAGAGAGGCAGATAATATCTAAGACCAGGTTTTTGGTATCCTATCAGGATTGATCAATAAACCCACCATCCATTCTGATTGATGTGGGTCGTCAATTCATTTCATTTAATAATATCAATTCAGGGCTAGTGTCGAAAGACTGTATGCAATAGGAGAAAGAGATCTTTAACAAACATTTCCTTCTATCACACTCCACACTTGTAAGAATTAAAAATCATACTTGTATAAATTAAAGCACACTTGCAAAAAATAAATCACACTTACAAAAATTAAAGCACACTTGTAGAAATTAAATTGCTAAATTAAAAATAAATGACAAGCAAACAAAATACCTGTAGGTTCATACAAACTGTACAAAATGAATTGTTTACAGAAATAAAAAAATAAAATAAACAATAATAATTAAATGATAATTTACAGAATAAAGGAATAAATAACAATACATTGATCTATCTTCTTTGAAATGAGTGACCAACTCATTCTTCAGAAGATTTATTCAAAACATAAATTTTAGATAGACTACTCAAAATAAAAGAAAAAAAAGTATATTGACTGATTTCATTTCATTCGAGTGTAGAAGGTCACATTTATAATTTCATTATTCCAACCCACACCTTATTTAAGATTAACAACTGAGATACTCTATCTTATCTCAATTTCTACAAAATATGGAAAGAGATTTAATCTAATAATAAAATCTATTATAGCATAATCTTGATCTCCTTTAAATATGGAGATAGCTAATTATTGGAAAAAAATTACATAAATTTATATTCGAATACAATCTACAATGAGAAGTCTATACATAGAAATATATATATAGAAAATATTTTAATAGATAATATTCTTTGTGATAGATGGAACATTAGAATATATTTAGAAATATTTTTAAAATAAGTCTGTAGTAGTTTTGTTAAAGTCTATAACAAACCTACTAAAATCCGTAATAAACCTGCTAAAATCCATAGCTAACTAATGTAATCTATAGCTAGTCTGATGTAATTTGTAGCTAATTCATAACTAGTTAATATAATAATATGTAACTGATTCATAACTGATCTAATGTAATTCATAACTGCTGTGAGAGTTTGTAACAATCCTGTAGGAGTCTGTAACAACCCTGTAAATTGATCAGAATATTGTATCTATTGTAGAAGACTCTGACACTACTCCAACATTATTCTTGAATGATTACTCTTTATATTTTAAATCATTTTTATTTTAGTATGAACTATGTATACACTCATTGACATTTTTTTTCAATAATCATTAGTAATAGTTGACAAATATATAAGAATGAATTCTAAAGATATAACCATGATATACACTTACTATTTTATTCTAAATAAACTATAAGTTTAGAGATTATATATAGATCCACTTTCTATGCAAAAAAAAGATGTTATTTTATACATGTAATAAATCATATTATAGTCTTCTCATCTCCTCCACACTTAATCTCATGCATATCTTCATGTTTACCACTATTTTGAAACATCATGGTACATATGCATGGGTTAGACTTAGCTTCATATTTCAAATGAGCTTCCCAAAGTTGTATAAGTATAATGACTTAAATTATTCTTAAATTCTCAGACAAAAATGATAAATGGAAATTTAAGGATAGGTTATTATGTGGAGGTTTTTTCTACTATCCTTAGATTCTTTTTAATCATTTTTACATAGGTTCTTATGATTCTTTCACTTTTTTTTTTAAAATGAGATGAGAGCAAGTTTTTATGTTGAATTTTTTTTCTCATGTCTACACATATTTATTTTATTTACAAAGCAATTTTTGACATAATATATTTTTTATTTCTTTCAAAACAATGTACCATAATCAAAATCAAACTATTTTTATTTCTTTGGATAAGCCCTATTCATATATTTTCAAATCTATTCTCATCCTCCACATCTAAGCTCATGCATGTCTTCATGAATGTCAAGTGAATGTGTATAATGAGATTACACAGATCAGATGAAAGGTTGTCTATTTTTCAGAACAAAGCTATTTGCCATATTGGATCTTCATGCAATAAAAAAACTTATAAGTAAATTTAAATATAAAATATTAAAGTAAAATACCATGGTATACCTTCAATATTCAATGCTTCTTCCATGGTATCCAAAATGAAATATGTTGGAAGAAAGTGTTGATAAAAGTATAATTCTATTATATTGAAAAACAAGAGCATAAAAGTAAACAATCAAGTAAAAAACTAAAGCAACTATTCTATTTGATAAATTGTATTCTTTTTATTTTATGTTTTTGCCCTTGACTAGCTAGTAAATTAGTTTTTTAATCAAGACTCTTTATTTCAACACTCGGTCTGCTAGCAAGCTGATTTTAAAACTAAGACTGACAATAACGGCCAAAATTTTTCTTTTCTTTTTTATAATTTTTTTTTTTATAATTTTAAAATTTTTAAAAAATTGATGATAGAAAAAATGTTAGCCATAAAGTCTATGCATCTTCATACTAATTGCAAGTATATCATAATTTTTTTTGTATGTTGACATCTCTTTAGCATTAACCTATGTAGTGATGATCAATAATTGGTGATAGACACTTGTTGATTTTACTGCATTTTTTTTGTTAAAGGCAACTCATGATAATGTGCCAACTGTGTGCTAAAATACTGAAAATATATTTTAATCTCCAAAAAGACTCTTTCTAATGAGATTATCTTGAAAAATTTAAAACAAACTAAACTTTTTCAGACAAACATAATATCAACAATGTCAAAGAAATATAAATGCTAACAACAAAATGTCAAAGAAATATAAATGTTAACAACAAAATATTAAGATAAACATTTGAATGTATATGAAATAATGCATTTCAACCTACGTAAGAATGATTGATAATTTAGGAATTAACATTAGTGATAATTGAATTTTATTATGGAGAATAAGAACTTTCTCAAACAAATTCTCTTATGTAAGTGGATATGATTTGAGTTAATTCTTGAAGATGGATGATAAGAAATAAAATAAAATGTCATCAATTAATTTATTATGAAATGTGTATAAAATACTAACTGTTATTTATACAGGGAATGTATTATTAAATTAGTTGATAGAAACTAAAAATTGAAAAATATATTTGGATAACTAAATTTTGGAGGTCTTTGACTTACTTGATGTAAATAAATTTTGCATGCCTCTTCTTGTAGCTAAAAACTCTGTGTTATGTATTTACAACTTGTCATAGATTTGCATCATGATGAGCAAGATTCTTCACTATCTTTTTCATCACTAAAAAATCAAAAGTGGGTGTCTGGAGGTGATATCCCCCAATGAAGTCAAGGGAAAATACCCCTTACCTGCTCCCTGTCGTGATACAGGGTAGGGTTGAGGCGTGGAACTCCTCAAAGCCAGATCCAATTTACCATTTTTATAACTACAAATTTGCTTTATGTTGAAGATATTTTGATGATTTCATGCAATTTTGGATAACTTGATGAAAACACGTAATTCCTACAAATTTTTAGCACCCACAACACTCAGAATTTGTTAAATACTTGGCTTCATGTAAAATTACTATTCTGGTTTGCATGCTAGTTTGTTCTGGAATGGAAGTTTGATTATTTTGAGATTGTCCTCATTTTTTTTTAAATTACAAAATTTACTATCCATGTAGACTTAACAAACACAAAAAATAAAAATAACAACTAATATGGAGACTGAATTAATTAAATAGTTTGAGTATTCAATTTTTATTTTCTATCAGACATTATTGTTACAGTTTATAAAGAATTCAAAAAAAAATTGGTATAAATTTTAGCAATTTATCAAATAAAAAATAAAAATTTGAAATATGTAGATTGTCCAATTTAAGAACAACAAAGTGTACATGTTAAAAATTGTAAAAATCAACGATTATGTAAGACTTACAACTTTTAAAATGTGATTATTGACTCACATAAAATTTAGAGCAATATATCTATGATGTCAAAGTTGTTACATGCTGTGTTGCTATAACTACGTAAAATAATTATGACAAATCTATTGTATGACCCTTATCTACTTCTGTAATACTCTACCTTGCATGCAGATTCTTATTATTTTTAATTTATCTGACCCATGTAGAATTTGTCTGAAATAACTTTTTATACATGGCAATATTGCATGCAAGATTTTGGGAGGCTATATTTGTGTATTCCATCTATGAATCTATGCATAAATCTCTCCGTCTATTGAGTTGAATTGATTTGGAGATTATCCATATGAATCTCTCTGTCCATTGACTTGATTTGATTTGATGATTATCCATATGAATATTTTCAAGTTGTGACATGAATTAGTATAAAAATGGTTGAACCTCTTATCACACATACAAATTAATCATTCATACTAGATCAAAATGAAATTCATTCTACATGCAACACTTTATTAGATAAAATTGTAAAGATTTTAGTTGGAGCAACAGTTCTTTTTCAACATATCATACAACTTTTAATCTTTCAAATTTTTGATCAGTTATTACTATATTAATCATTTTTGGAAAAAAATTGTTCTTACTTAGGAGATCGAATACCCCACATAATTTTAGTTCAGGGGTCTTACTTCAATAATTATATAGACTGGATTACAAATCATTTTTATGCATTTTAATAGAGATCATTAGTATGATTTTTATTTAAAAAATTGAGCAATTGTAGATTTCTAATAAACTCTCTTTATAATCTTTAATTGTCTCAAGATTTCATTTCCAACCTGTATCAATAATTAAATATTTCTCCATGATGTTAGTAGTTATTATTTACTACATAATAATGTTAGTATTGGAAGGTTTTATTTTTGATTTTTAATATAAATTTTAATCGCAAAAAAAAAAAAAATAATCTATGTTTTAGAAAATAAATCTTAAAGAGACCATTAACTATCTCCTGTCACAAAATTTACAAAGAGACATTCTTTATTACTAGGACTTCTCGTAGCAAACTCTAAATCTACTAATAACATCGTAGTTCCCTGACATCGATATCAAAATGATGAGGGTCATCAATCCCCTTCATTTAATAATGTCAAATTAAGGTTGGTGTCTGAAGGTTGTATGCAATAGGATAAACAAATCTTTGACAAACAGTTCCTTCTATCACACTTCAAACTTACAAGAATTAAAAATCATACTTATATAAATTAAAACACACTTGTAGAAAGTAAATCACACTTGCATAAATTAAATCACAGTTGAAAAAGGTAAATTATTGAATTAAAAATAAACGATAAACAAATAAAACAAAAAAAAAATTACATCAACAAAAAATAAAATAAAAATTTATAACAAAATGATAATTTACAAAATAAAAGAATAAATAATAATACATTGATCCATCTTCCTTGGAATGAGTAGGCAGCTCATTCTCCGAAGAGGATTTACTCATAACATAAGTTTCAGATGGACTGCTCAAAATAAAGGAAAGGAAAGTATATTGATTGATTTTATTTGGACGTGGAAGGTTGCATTTATAATTTTCATACTTTCAACCAACATGTTATTTAGGATTAACAATCGAGATACTCTATCCTATCTTAATCTCTATAAAACATGGAGATAAATATTTATTCTAATAATCAAATCTATTACAACATAATCTCGATCTCCACCAAATATGGAGAGTGTTAATTATTAAAATGAAATTACATAAATTTATATTTGAATACAATCTATAATGAAAAGTCTATAAATAAAAAAAATATATAGAAAGAATACAAATGGAAAGCATTCTTCGTGATAGATAAAACATTAGAATATATTTAAAAATACTTTCCAAACAAGTCTGTAGCAGTTCTATTGAAATCTATAGCAAATCTGTTAAAATTCATGGCAAACTTGCTGAAATCCATAGTAAACCTATTGAAATCTATAGCTAGTCTGACGTAATCTATAGTTGATCTATAGCTAATTGATGTAATTCATAGTTGGTTTGATGTAATTTGTAGTTGCTATGGGAGTTTGTAGCAAGCTTATAAAAGTCTGTAGCAAGCATGTAACTTGATCAAAATACTGTATCCATTGTAAAAGAATTTGACACTATTCAAACATTATTATTGAATGGTTACTCTTCATAATTTTAATCATAATTAACTTATTATGAACTGTGTATACACTCATTGACATCTTTTTCTCAATAATTAATAGTAATAGCTAAAAAATAGATAATAATGAATACTAAAGACATAATTATGATATATGCTTACTATTTTAATTTAAATAAACTATAATCTTGAAGATTACATTTAGATTCACTTCCTATGCAAGAAAATTAATGATATTTTATAGATATAATAAATTATATTATGGTCTCATCACTGATCTTAAGAACACCCTTCCCAATACAAGAAAAATATAATTTTTTAGCCTAAGTTCAAACATATATAAAATGAAACTCATAAGTTATTTATATGAACCGTTAAATCTCTCCCTTACCTCTTTAATACCTATAATATCATTCAAAATCACTTAAGTATAACCTTCAAGAGTAATCCATTACACAAGTTGTAGTGATGGGTTTAAAAATGCAACTTTTTGGCATTGAGTAGACAATTTATTGAGCTCTAACTACTATTTTTGCCTTTGGGACCTCCACATAAGAATATATCACTTAAATAAAATATATATATGGAAAATATATATTATCATATTGTCAATACATTTAAATCCACTTGGAAGTAGATTTTCATTATTATTTAGAAGCATGAAAACACTAACAATAAATATTGTCAAAGTTTAAGTTGTGGTTACAAAATTGTGGTTATGATGCTTCCTGACCAAAAAATGACATTAAAAACATGTACTATGGGGGAGGATAAATTTTTAGGAATAATTTATTAGCTTCCTATTAAGCCCGATCGATAAATCCACCACTCATTCTGGCCTCAAGAACGCCCTTCTTAATACAAGGTAAAATTCAATTTTTTAGCCTGAGTTGAAAGATGCATAAAATGAAACTTGTAAGTCATTTTTATGAATAATCAAACACCTCCTATACCTATTTAATCCCTATAATTATAACCTAGAGAACTCAGGTGGAACCTTCAAAAGCAATCTATTGGATAAGTTGCAGTGATGGGTCAAAAAATGCAATTTTTTAGCATTGAACAAGTAACTTCTTAAGCTCCAACTACCTTTCTACCTTTAGGACCTCCACCTTATAATATATCACTTAAATCACATATAGATAGTCAAATTACATGTCATTAGAGCTAAAATATGTTTAAATCCATCTGAAAGTGTATTTTCACTACCATTTAGGATTACATAAATACTTCCAACAAATATTGTCAAAATTTAAGTTATGGTTACAAAATTATGGTTCTGATACTTCGTGAATAAAAAATGACACTATCAATACATCTAGGGGGTGTATAAAGTCTAAGACTAGGTTCTTGGCCTTCCATCAGACCTGATCGACAAACCCACCACGCATTTTGACTTGAATGCCCATCCCAATATAGGAAAAATACAATTTTTTATTTTAAGTTTAAACACGTATAAAATAAAACCTATAAATTATTTACATGAATCATCAGATCCCTACCCTACCTATTTAATCCCTCTAACCACATCCTAGATCACTTAAGTGGAACCTTCAAGAGTAATCTATTAGATAAGTTGTGGTGATGAGTATAAAATACAACTTTTTCGCATTGAATAAACAATATATTGAGCTCCAACTGCCATTTCTACCTCTGGGACCTCTACCTGATAATATTTGATCACAAATAGATAGAAAAATTATACGTTATCAAATCACCACAATGTTCAAATCCACTTAGAAGTACATTTTCACTACTGTTCAAGAGTGTAGAAATACTAACATCAAATATTGTCAAAATTTAAGTTGTGATTGTAGAACTGTGGTTCTGATACTTCCTAATTAAAAAATGACACTTCCAACATATACGAGGGGTGGTTCATATCTAGGATTAAGTTATTATCCTCCCATCAGACCTAATTGACAAACCCACCACCCATTTTGACCTTAAGAATACACTTTCCAATACAAGAAAAAATTATTTTTTAGCCTAACTTCAAACATACGTAAAATGAAACCTGTAAGTCATTTCCTTAAACCGTAAAATATTTTACCTACTTATTTAATCTCTATAATCACATATTATAGCACTAAGGTGGAACCGTTGAGATAAATTCATTGGACAAGTTATAGTGACAGGTCTAAAAATAAAACTTTTTGGCATTGCACAAACAAGTTCTTGAGCTCTAACTGTCATTTTTACCTCTAGGACCTCCACCTGAGAATCTATCACTTTGATCACATGAAAATAATTTTTTTTTTTTTTTATCACACTACCATGACATTCAAATCCACTTGAAAGTGCATTTTTATTACCATTCAGAGTGTAGAAACACTTACAATAAATGTTGTCAAAGTTTAAGTTGTAGTTGTAGAACTGTGGTTTCGATACTTTCTAATAAAAAAATTAAAAATAAAAACAAATTCAAGGGGATGGATAAAATGTAAGATCAAGTTCTTGGCCTCTCATAAGTTGTTATCGACAAACCCACCACCCATTCTAGCCTTAATAATGCCCTTCTAATACAAGAAAAATGCAATTTTTTAGCCTAAATTCAAACATGCATAAAATAAAACCTGTAAATTATTCCATAAATCATTAGATCCTTCCCCTACCTATTTAATATATATAATCACATTTAGATCACTCAGATGGAACCTTTGAGAGTAATCTGTTGGATAAGTTACAGTGATAGATCCAAAAATGAAATTTTTTATCATTGAATATGCAACTTTTTGAGTTCCAATTGCCATTTTTTGCCTTTGAGACCTCCACTTTAGAATCTATCATTTTAATCATGTATAAATAGATAAATTATGAATTATCACACCACCACGATGTTTAAATCCACTTAGAAGTGCATTTTCACTGCCATTCAGGAGTTTCTCTTAGATTGAAGAATATATAACTCTCTATTAACAGTGCCAACCACATGAAGGTGAAAGTTTATCTAGCACCACTAACCTACAAAAAAATATTAGTAAATAATAAAAAATGAAATTCATATGTACTACCTAGAAAATAAAAACATTTGATAGAATGGATTATATTTACATTTAAAAGGTCAACATACCTACATATTTCAATTCAATGAACTACTAAGATCTGCTCTAACCTTAATAGTATCAAGAATAGCTTCATGGTCAGAATCTTAAAATTTTCATAGTTTCCTATTTAATGGCTTCCCATGATATTTTAATAATTAAATATTCATTTAAAGAATCAAATTTGGATAGTACAATATCTTCTTGTGTATTTCAAACTCTTCAAACAACCATTGATCTAATTTTTTATAGGATATCAATGAAACTAAATTCCATTGACTACCATTAACCCAGTGGGATACTCAATGTTTTCTCCATATATAACAGGAGAACTCAATTTTTTATTTCTCACTACACACCGACACAAGTAGTAATTAGTTCTCTCTTCATTATCCTCATCTGAAATAACTACAAAATCATTTCTTGTATATCAAAAAAATATTTTTAGTGACAATATGAAGATATAATGAGAATAAATTATACACAATGAAAAATATTCTATCTGGATACAATAGATCATATACATGGTCAAAATCATCTAATGATGTCATATTTATAAATTATAATGCTATTGGAACATGATATGTGTTAATTAGAATTAGATGTTTGGAACTCCAATCATCCATCCACTCTTGAGACTCACACATATTCTAAATAGAGTCTATGCATGTAAAACAAAAACATGTCAAGTGTCTCATAGGAATAGTTCAAAAACTTGTATTTGAGCCATGAAATGAGTGAAGGTCATTTGAACCCATTAGAGTTATACAATCCTCATACTTTGCCAGGTGTTCTTATTTCATTAACTAGAAATGACTATGAATAGTAGAATTTGGTTGACCACCATAGACACATGTTTTCATTACACCATTCAACCATGGTTTTTACATTTGTCACATGGACACCCTTTTCAAATTTTAACTCCTCCCTTGAAATAGCTGTTTTTACATATGCTATAGTGCCATCATACTCCCCCTTTCCATGACCAACCTTAGTAAAAATTCAAATATATTCTACACCAATGGTAACATGAATCATTCTCAACTAATTAAACATCCGTGCATTTTTAAATTATGATGTGTAATTGTATGACTAAATATAATGTTGATTGAAAGTAATGTTCTTATGACTCAAATATTCATAGAACTTCTAAAAATAACCTTGCACATACTTTGAGAAATGTGATCGGTCATCACTGATATATAAATGGTAATCCTTTAATATTTTATATTATTTCTCTACATTATCAGGTTCATGTATGAATGTTATATGCATGAATATGGTAACTTATGATGAGTTGTAATACTACGATTGAACTTCTATTTGGGGTTTGAATGTGTAATTTTTAGTAAATTCAACTACTAAAAACATTTGAACCAAGTGGGAATCTATTCTTGCTTATCTTGAAATATTCATCCAACCAGTTAGTCCTATGTGTGTGTCTTGCATACTTATAAATAATTTCTCCCTAACTTTGACCAAAAAATTAGAAACATGTATCTTTTTTGTAATAAGATCACACCTTATATATTCTTTTCCATATTTTACTTTATAAGTCACTGAATTATATTTGATTAAACCAACTAATTCCTATCCAATTGTGCTTGTAATCTCTTCATGGATATATTTGTAAAATTTTAGAAATATATCACAAATGCTACAATTTTCATTTAAACATGGTTTGTTATAAAATAATTGTGCATCTGGTCTTTTGTAAAAGATAGTTGAAATAAATTCTTTGACTAATTTTGGTGGAAATTAAATGCCACATTCTTGAAAATTATTGTTAGTATACAAAGTACAATGAATATGAAAAAAAATATCATAGTGCATTAAAAATTCAACATGTTGCTTACAATAATAAGTGGTGCGTGTGTAATTTATTTTTACAAAAAAGGTTTGGCCATCTCAAAATATATTTGAAAAATGAAAATATGTGGTTGTTTTTACAAAAATTTAGGGTATAATTATGTTTAAGTCATATCTAATAAATGTTTCAGATGCAGTTTAATGTTACGAGAACTAACTTTTATTTTCACTATATATCTTGCATTGGGTAAAGCTCTTGTATTATCTCTTCAAAATTGAGCAAGTAACTCTTTGAGAGTATCAACTATAGCTTTGTCATTTCATGAATCTCTACCATATAATACCTAGAGCTCATTAGTATTAGGTTTATTAAGTCTTTCATGTCTTTCAATTGCTTTCATTAATGTTTTTCTATTTATATTAAGTGTTCAGCTTGATTTTGAAACCATTCATTTTTTTTTACCTATTTGGCCACTTACTGCACAAGTTGTAAGTATATGCTGAGAAAAAATACAATCTTGGATGCTTGATTTTGGGCCTACAGTATGATATGCATCATATAGATTTTTAGTAATTTCATTATTTTCATCATCTATGTTAGATGTTCTTAGTCTTAATGTGTACATTATAGGTCTTATTTTAATCAATTTCATTAGTGAAATAAATAATTGACATCTTTGAATATCATAATCTAAATTATGAAACAATCTATCACAAATTTGTTGAGCTAGTCTTCTTGAATAGAGATCTGATATTTTTTATGCATTGGTTTTAAAATATTTTCATCGACTTCAACTAAGCACTTATCTTTTCTACGCACAATTATTGGAAGTGTTGTTAATGGTGGAATTTGTTGAGAGGATGTTTCAAAACCATTATTACTTTCATTGTTTAGAGGTGGGATAATATTTTATTCATTATATGTTTCATAAAATTTTCTTGATTATTAATTTCATCATTATTTGTTTCCATCAAATTTTCTTCATTCGTGGGAGGTGAGGTATCATACATAGAATTATCATCAACAAAATCAAAAACTTGAAATTTTGAATGTAAACTTACAATATTATCCAGTTAATTATTATCAATTTCATTATTATTCATTTCATTATGGTCAATTTCATCATTATTCAATCCATTATGGTCAATTTCATCATTGTTTAATTTATTATTGTCAATTGGCTTATTATCTATGGCATTTGGCTCATTAAGATTAGGGTTTGTATTTTTTATACCATGATGTTTTTACATTTGTATCTTGTGTTTATCTCTCAAATATTTTAATTCTTCTGGTGTTTTGTTCTTAAACATCTTCCTCTTCCTCGAATGTGATCCATCACACATCAAGGACAATTGACAACTTTTTAAAGGTGGGGTCAAAAGCACATAGGTCCCACAAGTCATGCAAAGAATGTTTGTAGAGATAAAATTCTCCATTTGGGTGAAAAATAGATGTTGAAAAGTGATCTTAGTCTATATTAATAATAAAGAAATCACGTTATCCAATAACATTATCACATTAATCTTAATAGTAGGCTCTGCTTGAACATAGATTTTGAGAAGCGAGTTTTATCTATATTAAGAATAAAGTGATCATGTTATTAAATAATACGATCACATTATTCTTAATACTTAGTTGGGGCTAAACATAGAAATAGAGAAGAGAGTTTTGTATATATTAATAATAACATAATCATGTTATTTACTAATTTAATCACCTTATATTTAATATAGATTAGGGATTAAGGATCAGGGATCAAGGCATTAGTGCATAGGGTTTAGGTAATTAAGACATAGGGCTTACAATTTATGTTTTAGGGTTTAAGGATTACAAAATGTATGGTTTAGGTTTAAGGGTGTATATAAGATCTAATTACTCTATGCCATGTGAACCTAATTATTACTACAAAGGCTATTAATTGGGATTAAATTGATTGGTAACTAGGGAAAGTTTATGGTTTAAAATTTAGGGTATAGTATTTTGGGTTTAAGATATAGGGATTAGGTTTATGGTACACATGGTCAATCACAAATATAATTCTTAGTCTAAATGATGTTAATTTGGGCTAACATGATTGGTTCAAGGTATAAAGAGTTTATATATATGGTTTAGAGTTTAGGGATTAGGAAATTTAAGGATCAGGGCTTGGGGTATATAAGGTATGATCATGAAGGTGATTGGGGAAAATTTGAGCCCCTTGAACCTAGATCTATGAGTAAAAAATGTGATTTTGGGCTCAATTAACACCCACATCATCATAGATTGAGTTAATTAAGTCAATCATGGTTTAATGAGTGGTGAAAATTTGACCAAGTTTATCCATGTGAACCTAATTATTACTATATATAAAAGATGTTAATTTAGGATAAATTTATTGGTTTAGGGTTTAGGTTCTACAATTTAAAGGGTTTGGGGTTTAGGGCTTATGACTTAGGGTTTAAGGTAAATAGTATAGGGTTTAGGGTTTAAGTTAAATGATACATAGTTTAGGGTTTAATATATCAGATATAAGGTGTAATAAATAAGGTAATTCAAGAAAATTTGAGATTTTTGTTCACCTATTTATGATAATTAACTTCATGTTTGCATTTTTGATAACAATAGGGTTAGTTAATCTATACATGTTGCATACCTTATACAATCGATTGAGCCATAAATTTGGTTTAGGGGATCAATTTTGCCCAAATCAAGCCTATAATTGCATAAATTAACTAATTGGATCAATTCATGATAGAATCAAACTTTTAATTTTGCCCCAAATCATATGTTGTTCTTGAAGGGATTCAAGTTGGCCTCAAATGCCTCCTTGATTAAATGAATCAACTCTTTGGTTAATTATATATGACATGCCATTAGGGTTTATTTCACTCCAAATCACATCATGTATACAATTTAAAATACATTCATGTGGCTCATTTTGACCCTAATTACCTACATAATTTAACTAATCAATATTTGCATTCATTAACTGATGACTTCAAGTTTATTGAGCTCAAAACCACATTTTATACATGTAAAACTTACATATAAATAAATAATGTTTCTTTGATTCAATCGAGCTAATAAAATTAGAACCGATTAACCACCAAATCACATTATAAAGTCATGCGATTAGGTTGAAGGGGATCAAAATAGCCCTAATTTACTTCATTTGCATAGCTAGATTGGTACTCCAAAGGCTAAGTTTTGGCCATAGGTTAAAAAAAACATTTTATGACATCTCATTATAAAATTAGTTATATCATAAGGTATGTATATTTGTGACATGTAGTGGACATTAGGGCATAGGGCTTATCATTTATGTTTTAGGGATTAGGGATTAGGGCATAGGGCTAGGGTTTAAGGGTGTATATAATGTCTAATTTCTCTATGCCATGTTAACCTAATTCTTACTATAAAGAATGTTAATTAAAAATAAATCAATTGGTAAATAGGGAAATTTTATGGTTTACAATGTAGGGAATAATGTTTAAGGTTTTTGGTTTAGGGCTTAGGTTTTAATGTATATATGGTTTATGGTACACATGGTTAATCACAAAGATAATTGAGGACAATTTGAATCACTTGGACCCATTTGTCACTATAGAATGTGTTTTTGGGTTATCATTATACCCCATGTCATCATGCAAATTGAGTGAATTATTCAAATAGGGCAATCAGTCATGTGATTTATGCCAAACTAAGCCCTGTGAATTTAATTCTTAGTCTAAATGATGTTAAGTTGGGCTAAAATGATTGGTTCAGGGTTTTAAGAGTTTATATTTATGGTTTGGGGATTAGGAAATTCAAAGATTAGGGATTAGGGTATAAGTTTTAGGGTATATAAGGTATAACCATGATGGTGATTGCATAAAATTTGAGCTCATTGAATCTAGATCTGTGAGTAAATAATGTGATTTTAGGCTCAATTAGCCCCTTATCATCACAGATTGAGCCAATTAAGTCAATTGTGGTAATGAGTGATGAAAGTTTGATAAAATTCATCCCTATGAATCTAATTCTTACTATATAAAGGATGTTAATTAGGGATAAATTTATTTGTTTAGGGTTTATTGTCTACAATTTAAAGGGTTTGGGGTTTAGGGCGTATGTTTTAGGGTTTAAGGTAAATGGTACAAGGTTTAGGGTTTAAGTTAAATGGTACAGGCTTTAGGGTTTAAGATATCAGATATAGGGTCCAATCACTAAGATAATTAAATACAAATTTAGATGCTTAATCACCTATTTATGATAATTACCTTCATGTTTGCATTTATGATAAAAGTAGGGTCAATTAAGCCATACATGTTATATACATTATACAATCGATTGAGCCATAAATTTGGTTTAGGGGCTCAATTTTTCCTAAATCATGCCCCTAATTACATAAATTGACTAATTAGATCAATTCATGATAGAATCAAACTTAATTTTTCCCCAAATCATATCTTACTCTTGAAGGGGTTCAAATTGGCCTCATATACCTCCTCGATTAAATGAATCAACTCTTTGGTTAATTATATATGATATGACATTAGGGTTAATTTCACTCCAAATCACATTGAATATACAATTTAAAATAGTTAATGTGGCTCATTTTGACCCTAATTACCTCCACAATTGAACTAATCAACATTTTCATTCATTAGCTAATGAATTCAAGTTTATTGAGATCAAAACCACATTCTATACATGTATAACTTGCATATAAATAAATAATGTTTCTTTGCTTCAATTGAGCTAATGAAATTGGAGTTGATCAACCCTCAAATAACATATTATATTCATGCAATTAGGTTGAAGGGGCTCGAAATAGCCCCAATTTTCTTCAAATGCACAACTAGTTTGGTACTCCAAAGTCTAAGTTTTGGCCATAGGTTTGAAAAATGCATTTTTATGACATGTCATGATAAAATAAGTTATATCATAAAATATATAATGAGTTACACCTTAAAACCATGTAATTATAAGTAATAAATTCAACATATTAAAATGCCCATAATTTTTTTAAAGTCTAATGTGATACCATGACACCTTAATTCACTATCTAAGGTTAGGGACCTTTCCTGTATCACATGAAATAACACCACTATTAGGGAGCTCAAGAACATATAAGATCATATATAAAATTTGAGTTAAAAAGTAAATTTGGGTTTTTGGGTATTATGAATATATAACACGATCGCATTATTAACTAACATAATCATGTTACTAGCATGGTCAATAAATTGATCAATTTATTAATGTGATCATGCTATTTGAATTTGAATAAAAAACCACACCTTTTGGCTCGAGAATTGCTTGGATTCCTGAGCTAAAGGTTTGGACTTGTCAATCTACAGTTGAGTCTGAGAGTTCTGATAAAAAATAATAAAATTTAACTTTGATCACCAAATAGACTACGAATTTCAATGGTAAAATTTAAAAACTTAATACCGTCAAGACGAACACACTCTCTTCTTTCCAAAAAAATATTTTTTATAATTTTTTTGACCAATTTAATGCTTCAAACTATGTTGATTTCTAACTATACTCTTTTTATGCCATTACATGTCACAAATATACATGCCTATACATGTTCATGTATTTTTTTTCATTGATCCAAATGCAAAAAAAGTTATATGGTCACAAACAAGGCCTAATTATACACACATTGAAAAAAATCAATTTTCATTTTTTGGAGGTAGTTAGGCATGCCGCATGGACGACTATCCATACTTTTATCAGTTTTATGGATCTATTTATTTTCAATATTCATAAAAAAAATTATTCCTTGAAAAAATAAAAAATATTATAGGTCACAAACTAAAATATATTATCTAAATTTTTCCCAAAGGGTTTCAAAGAATATTAAATGCTGCTAAAAAAATGGTGCGTCACACATTGATCTATCTTCTCTATTTTCTTAAAAAAATAATAATTAATCTTAAAATTTTAGATGTTTGACTTATTTATACTTAACTATTTTAAAAAAATTAGTGTTTTATAAACTATCATTGAAATTCTACATTTTATGTTCTTACACCATCTTCAAATTTAGAGTGTAGATATCTCAAATTATCTATAGAAGTTCAAATTTTTGAAATTTTAGAAAAATCATGTCCAAGAGTAGGCCACTTTTTGTCCTCCAACTTTGTGCACTTACCCTTAAAAATGTCTTTAAAAAATTTCCAATTTTTTGAGATGAAAATAAAAAGTACCATATGATTCTTCATAAATAAATAAATAAATGAAAAATAAAAGCTTTGGATAATATTAAAAACAATTATTTTCTGAACCCATTTATATTAATGGTAGAATGTATGCACTAATGACATGATTAGATTAGTTTAAGGGGTATGATCATTTCATTATTTCAACTTTAACAATTATCGTAGACCTGTAAACCAAATCAAGACAATTTACAATATAAAGGCAGGGACTCGCTGCTATGTGACCCTTGTTACAATTTAGTTTAGTGTTCCATATTATTATTACTTGATAGGTACTATTATTTTCATGATAGGATATTATTATAAGTTGCTTGCTGCCATTAAACAATAACCTAATGCTGTTCTCCAAAGATGGAAACTATGTTCATATGTTTGTAGATGGATATTAATATCTTGTAAAATTTTCTAGTTAGTGCTAAAGAGTAGATAGTGGCTCTGGCATGCAGCTAATCTGTTGGTTGTATTTCCTATATGTTTCTTTCTATCTCTTTAGAAAGAGTGGAGACATTATAGATATTTATTCATGTGGATGGAGGACATGTGTCAAAGGAGAGCATGAGAGGGATGATGATCAAAGGCCAACTGTGGCCTTGTAGGTAGTAATGCATATGGTATGGGGATAAATCACCTAAGTCAAGTATCACAAAGGTTATGCAAGAAAGGCTTCCAGATAATATTTTTTTTTTGTAGAAGGCACAAAGACAAGCCACGACCATTTCAAGCAAGCAAGGTGAGTCAATTATTTTTCTATTTTCATTTATTCTATTCCATTTTGATCACCCAACCTGATCAATTAAAAACCCCTATTTTGTATTCTTCACCAAATACAATGAAATTTTTTGCTACCACTAATTTGTTTAATGTCACTCCCTTATTTTCCCCATAAATCTACCCTTTCATTCATGTAAATGGTACACTGTTTTGAAATAACTCTTCTCAATTTATTGACCTTTTTCATTCATTCTAGCTTATCACTTTTTATTTCTCTTTTTAAAATTTGTTATTTTGTAATGTTTGGTTTTACAGCCATATAGAAATAGATGCAGCCTTATATTTGTAAGAAATCATTGATTTTAAAAAGTGTACATACTAGAGTCTGCTACTGTTGAAATTGAAGCCAAAATCTATGTTTTTTAAAGGTATGTCACAAGCATAATTTATTTATACTTTTTGTAGACCTTGGAATTATATCTGATAACCTTTAATAAATTAGGGAAATAATCCAAAAACAAGAGCAATTATACATGTTATAGAAGGTGAATTTTCTTATTTTTTTGAATTTTTTTTTTGATTTCTTCTTGTCTATGACACCATTATTTCCCACTGTAGTTGAATAGGTAGGTAGGGATAGTTTTTAGACAAAATTTTAGGGTTTTCATGAGTTACATTATCCTCCTCTTGGTTATTGCTTACTGATGCCAAAAAAAAACTTTTATGATTGCAGAATGCAAGATAGAAATATATCTTAAATGTGAATGAATTAATAATAGATGTACATTTTTTTTTAATCCTAAAATTTTTATAAGTAGTTCCAAGTTGTGGTTTAATTGAAGATTTCTTTTTGCAGGGATTGTAAATTTGATCTTGAAGTTGTAGATAAAAATCTTAAATTTATATAAAGGAATTGATTGTACACTATATAGAGATATGTCACAAGCATAATATTCAATACTCTATTCCTATTCCTATTTAAAAAATGATTTATCATACCCAAATTTTCCATATATGTATGCTCTTCACATATTATTCCTTATCTCTTTGCACTGGTGTAATTCCTTATGGGCGTCTAACTATTCCTTGATTTTATTAGTATATTTTTATCTGAATACACATTGCTCTCTAAATTTATTCTACACTTAAAATTGAAGATACATACAAACTTGAGAAGTGGATTTTCGTATAAATTTATTTTAATTTAAGAGCACATGTAAATAAATATGTTGAGCTTAAGGCATAGCTTATCATTTCAAGTTCAATAAATTCTGCTATATGTGCTTTGATTTAGCACATATTTAATTTATAATAATATTTTTTTGATAATTTGATAGAAATCCACTAAGGTGTCTTTGAATATCTATCATGAGAATTTCCTTGGATCTTAAAGAGAAAACCATTTGCTATGACAAAATTACTAGCCCATTTCCTATGAAACTATTAGGATCTGGGTCACAGGTATCTTTTCTAGCAATATCATTAATTTTATCCAAGAAATAAGCTAGATAGATAATATAAAAAGAATTAAGACAATGAATGCTCCAACAAAAATGCCAATCAAGACCCATAAAGTCAACCCAAATATGATTGTATCCTTCAAGAACTAAGCATTTGAGAACCCTACAAAAGGCATTTTGAAGGTCCAATGCTAGTAAATAATATAAAAAACATGTAATTTTTAGACTTTGCACAATGTTATGAAAACACATATAGCTAAAACTAAACAAAGAAATATAAGATGACCAACATGCAACAAAAATAGAAAGTAAAAAATCAACTTGTTATAAATAACAGTGGCCATCTTGCTATAAATAACATTTTTTAGACATTAATGTTACAATCAGGCTTAGATGCATATATTCCCATTTGTTTTTGAAAGTATGATCTAACTTGAAAATGTATTAGCTACCTTGCTAAAAAAATAAAAAATAGGCATCATACAAGGATTAACATATGTCCTTTAAACAAGGGTGTGATCTAGCATGTGCCCAAATTAATACCGTGATAATTAAATAGATTAAAATGGAAGTGATAATTTTTGTTGTTGATTTTCAATATCCATAAATAAAATATTTTAAAAAAACTAATGATATAACCAAATAATTGAATGCCATAACCAAATAATTAAATCCCATAACCAAATAATTGAATGCCATAACTTTGTTCAACAATAATTCACTACATAGTTACCTATAGGCAAGACATATTTTTATTTTTTATTAATACCAATTCTTTATTAAATGTCACTAATTTTTTAGGTTGATTTGCAATAGCCATAAATAATTTTTTAAAATAAACTAATCAAAAAATTTATGAAAGTTTTTCATATCATGGCACAATTTCCAATAATCAGTTTGAATCTCATTACAAAATTGCTTTTGATAGTTTTTTTAAAGAATTTGTTCATAATAGAAACTTGACATAAAAATTGATTATATGTGTGATATAATTTAATTGTTATTTTTCAAACAAGAAATTCCAAGTGGTAAGTAGCTGAGATTGTCAATTTGTAACATTACTGGGTTTTATAAGTTTATGTGTTTACCTTTTTTGGTGATTTGTTAAAAACAAGATATATATATATAATATGTTTCCTTGTGCTATGACTTATCTTATGTTTAAATCTCTACATTTGCACCACTTTATTATCTACTACACATTAGGAAAATGCAATTTGACTTATTTGGTAATATGTTAAAAAACATAATACCCTAACATAATAATTGACTATATGTTTGATATAATTCAAATTTTATTTATCAAACAATCAATTCTAAATGGCAAGTAGATGATATTACCAATTTGTAATGTTACTGGGTTTTATAAGCCTATGTGTTTGCCTTTTTTTTGGGTGATTCACCGAAAATAAGCGACAAAGATATATATATATATATATATATATATATATATATATATGACACACACACACACACTCATTCCAATGTTTTTCTGTGCTATGATTGATCTTATTTTTAAATCTCTACATTTTCACCACTTTGTTATGTGCTACATGTTAGAAAAATTCATTTTGATTTATTTGGTAACATGTTATAGAATATAATATATTACATTCATTTCCACATTGGAAGAAGCGAGTTTTCATCTGGGTTAGAGATACTTCGCAAGGTATGAGCAATTGCCTTGGCTAGTATTTTCAAAGTTTGAAAAATTGAATTTAAATTTTGATAAGAAAAGCTTTTTTAGATTGTTGAACACCATGAAAAGACAAAGGGACAATAAATAACAAAAAATCTTTATAGTTTTAGTAGACATAGATACATATAAACATCAACCACAAACATTGATATCAAACATTGATGATGCTTTAAAGACAAATATCTTTTTCGAGTTAAGTCATTCAAATATAATATAAGTGACTATATTTTTGATGTTGTTCAAGTATTGTTAAATTTCTGTTATGTATCAATCAAATTTCATAATGTAATGATTTGTTAATTTTTATCATGTTTAAATAATGACGACTCAAGTGCACAATGGTCATATAAACATGAATTGCATTCTGATATTCTTTATGATCTGCACAAGATATATGAAAATAGTATGTACATAGAGATAATTCAAATTTTTACAAATATCACAACCAATGTAGGACAACCTGGTCTATGGGGTGACACATTCTTCATTAAGTGGCTTGAATAGTGGCTAAACATATTTATTTGATTATGGTCTTTGAAACATAAATGAAAATACTTTCACTTTATCAGAGAGTCATCAATGCCTACATATTCAATATTATTTCATGATAGAAACCCAACTTCTAGACACTATAAACCACTGATAACAAGAAGAGTACATGGATCTATTCCTTCAAATGTATAACATATATTATCGATTGAATGTGTGAATCTTTCATGTAAGTGGAATGCTATAGCAAATGAAATAGGAAAATATGGGTTGCATAAAATAAGGGCATGTGTTAAAAACTATGGAAAAAGCCTATTTAATGTGATAAGTTGCCTCATTTAAGGCAAATTTGATGCATTGTCACTATTTCATTACATCGTACAATCATCTTTGAATACAATTTAAAAAAGACGTAAAAATGCAATTGAATGCTTCAAAGCATGAAAATCAGAATTCATGGAACCTAATAGTAAAATCATTTCAAATTGGAAAACATATATTAACATGTTGGCAATGCCATATGAATAAGGTCAAGTATAAGGTTGAAATTTATTTTTACTATTGCTTTCAACCATTTTTGAAGCTAAAATCCAAAAATGGTCAGCAACGACTAAAAAAATTTCAAACGTATACAAGAGTTGATTAGTTCCAAAGCATACATATATTGTAATTGAATTTGAGACATAAACAATTCATATTCACTATGAGCCACCTCAACAAACCTGTGACCATCCAATTGAGAATTCTCAATCTAATGTGTCTATCCATTCATTCAGGGGAAAAATGCACATAATAAATGTAGACAGAGTAAAAAAATGCAAGCAAATATGCATTAGTAAAAATGCAAACATAATTGTTGAAGAAATGTAATGTTCTAGTGGTACTAAAGCTAAATGAAAAATAGAAACAAAAATTGAACTAACAATGAAACAACTTAAATCTTTGTGTAATCTGAAGAGAGAAATCTGTGAACCAAAAACACTATTACATGTGATAAAAAGCAATAGTAAGAAAATGGATGAAGTTAACATTAAAGGCATGTCAATAGACCCATTGAGAATAAAAGAACCATATGAAAATATAACACCAATGATGACACTTCAAAATTAATAAATGTACATGATTACATCATGCAAAAGTAGTAATATGCAATGGGAAAAACATTGAACATAAAATGAAAAAAGGAACCACTAATAAACTATATGAAATTTATATTAAAGGCATGCCAATATACCCATCAATAATAAAGGAACCATATGACAATCTAACACCAATGAAAACACATTGAAAAACTAACAAACATACATAATTACATCATTTGAAAGTAACAATACACAATGCCAGAAACATTGAGCATAAAATGAAGACAAAAACTGATCAAGCTATAAGAGTATTTAAAACGTATCTACAAGTAATTAATGACACACTAACCTATGATTATTGTTTATTTAAATGCTTACACTTCTACAAAGACCTCATTGATGTTGATAATAGTATCATTGATATTTTCTCTTCAATTACTAGTTGATTAGACATTGATATAAAATAATTGGAAGGAAATCTATGCAAACAATGCAATATATCTCTTGAAAATGAAAAAATGCCTATGTTTGATACACCTTTTTAGATATGAAGAAATTAACCAATACAAGCAATTTAGACACTAAGTTTTTTGGAAGAAAGACTAGTTTCCATGCATATGACCTTTGAAAAAAATAAGGCAACTAGGATATAAACAAACATAAATAGGCCTTCTTGGAACAATTATAAATGTGCATGCTCATTTTTATCATATCTAGAAAGTATTGCCTAAGAAAATAAAAAATGTAAATTGAACAATTGTAATTATAGTGAAACAAAAATTGGAATATGATAATGTATATTTAAGCAAAAATGTTAGACCTACATGTGTCATGAATGCAGTAGCTGAGTTGTTAAAAATGCTATTGTATATGTAAGAGGAAGTGACCATTGATATTGAGTGTGTAGATATTTTCCAAGATCAAATCAACCAAAGAGAAAAAAACATTTAAAATGCTAAAGATATTGACCAAGATCTAAGTAAAATTGAATTAAAACCAATTACAGAATCAATTGGTTCATGGATTTGAATATTCACATTCAATAAAAGACTTTGAAGAGAACATTATTGAAATATCTCCATCTAAAGTATTTATGCCATTGGGTATTTTTGAGGAAAGTACTTAGAAGAAGTGAACTTCCCAACTATATACTATGGTTGTGCCCACTCAAATGATTTTACATAAAGTTTTTCATACCAAAAAATTTCAAAGTGGGAACTCTTACATCAACACAATGACCTTTCAAATCATATCACAAATTGCTTTTTCAAAGTGATTAAAATCATCATACAATAAGTTTCTAGTTATACATGAATATGTATAAGAAAAGACAAACTAAAAGGGAAAACATCATATGTAAGAGACCTTAAAAAAAGGAAAATGTAGAAAAGAATTTGAAATCTCTAATAGGTTTTCACTACTTAAAAAACATTTGAATTTCACCTAATTATTTAGAAAAAACAAATAAAAACATATTTACAATGATAAAACAATTAGGGTCGCCCACATATTTTATGAATCTAACAAGTGCAGACCATGTTTGGAAGTCACTTTACGATGCATTAACAAATACATGTAATAAAAAATAGTCCAACATAACGAGAATAGGTGCTCAAATGATATTAATATGATTATAAGAAATAATCTAGTAATTTGCATCCGTTATTTTAATCATAAAATAAATGAATTTAAGAAAATGGTGTTAAGAAATAAACAATTATTTGGTGACATTGTTGATTACTTTTTCATGACAAAATTTCAAACTAGAGGAAATTAACATGTTCACTTCATGCTGTGGATACATAATGCACCGATCTATGACCATTGTTTAAATGTTGAAATTGAATCATTTGTGACAAAATACATATCTTGCAATTCGTCATTGCTTGATGAAACATTACTGGAAATGCAAACCCATCATCATACACACACATGTAAAAAGTACAAGAAATCATACTATAAATTCAATTTCCCACTACCTCCAATGGATGAAACAATAATATTAGAGCCTTTAGAAAATACCAAACATGAAATCAAAAGTGATGCTAAAATGTTTTTGAAATCACTAGAAAATAAAAAGTATGACAAAAATACAATGTTCAACATGTTCTTAAAAAGTGAAAACATAACTAATGAAATGCATATGAATCTTTGCAATTAGTTATTATGCACACTATAATTATTTTAAAAAGACACCCAATAGACATGTGGACAAACACTTTTACAATTGGTGTTCCTCAGTTTTGGCATGCAAATACATATATGTAATACATTATTGATGCATATTCAGCTACAACATATTGCACATCTTATATGACTAAATTGGACTAAATGCTAAAAATGGATTTTTATATAGTCCAATAAGAAATATTAAAAAAATGATATTAAATTATAATTTATATGAAAAATTGGTAACACCCTCCTTAACTACCAACAAATGTCTAGTCGATAAGCAATGCACATAGTGTTGTCACTTTCACTACATTATGGCTCTAGGAGAACAATTTTCATAAACATATCACCATTGGAAAATATAACATTTGTTTTGAAAATCCCTAAATTATTAGCATAGGAGCATGATGAATTTGAAAATGTAATGTGTGATTTTGTGATAGATAAATACAATGGAAGACCAAAATCTCTAAAACATGTATGCTTAGCAGAATATGCTACCTACTGTAGCCACCTAAAACTGGCCACTAATAACCTCCAACCAAGATTTTGACCAATTTCTAACCAAAATGTACAATTTAACCTAAAAATGCTAAAACATGTTAAATGATGTGAAATTGACATATTCAAATGCTGATTTTGGCCAGGGAATCCCTATATGGGGTAATGCAATTTATGGGATAGCTAACTTTGATTAGTTCATTTTGAGTTAAAATGCTAAATTTGCACCTGTGTGTTATGGACTGATCTTTCTTATTAAATAGTTTGCACAAGACTAACGCCTTTGTTATATATTATTGGCAACACCCTAAATGGGAATACACATCTAATGCATCTAATGTGGACTACCAATTCTAATCCAGTCAAATTTAGGACCAATAACAAGGCATTCTAATTAATTTGGGTATTTTATGCACAATGTGCTTAATCATGCCTAAGAGATAATTAACCCAAATCAAGGCATAATAAAAAATATCATGGAAACTTGTTGAATAATTTATTTTGGAAATGAATATTGAATTCTGCATCATCAAGTGACTTCATTTCTTAGGAAGACATCCCTAGGTCATAAATGTCATCAATATTAGGATTCATGCCTCCCATGCCTCATCAATGCCTTCCATGATACCCTCCATGCCTCTTAATTTCCCCTTATTTCAATGCCATGATGAGGATAATTACAAACTTAATTCCAAAAATTGAATTAATCCTCAACCACACATCTCCATCTTGAGATGGATGGTTGAGGTTGATTCTGATCAAATCCAAAAATCTATAAATAGGAGGCCTCACAACATCATTTCTAAGCTTAATTAGTGAAAAGTTATAATTCAAGATTGGTTTCAAAAAGCTTCAAGTAACTAGTGTTATAATCCAAATTAATTCCAAGCCAAGCCAAGCCACAAGCCAAAGGTGCCAAGGAGAGATGGAGGTTGTCAAGCTTCCATTGCCAAAGACTTCATGAGCACAAGCCGAGTAAGCCACCATAACAAGAATTTTGGAGCATCCAAGGAAGGTAAAAGAGTTTTATTTTGCATTTTATTTGTGTGTTTCATTCATGATTTTTAACTAAGCTCTCCTTAGTGTCTAGGCCTAGAGATTTTATGCTATTAGTGTGTTTATTTCATCTTAATTTCATTTTTGAACTAACACCATACTAACCATCCTCTCTTGAGTCAAATTCCAAGATCACATATGGCACACGCGATAGGATAAGATGAATCTCACACCTAAAGGAGATCATTGTGCAACTCTAAAATATCCATTTGGACCTTTAAAACTCTTGCAAATTGATTTTCTAACTTTATTTTGCCATTTTTTGTTGCCACAATTTTACATAATAACTGACATCGATAGGAAATATCGACATCGATTAATTTGCTCAACTGACATCAATTAGTAGAAAAGACATCAGTTAGATCTTGGTTGGACATTACCGATGTCAGTGGTATATAACTGACGTTGGTCAGTGTGTTTTCTTAAAAACACAAACCCAAGAGCTATTTTAAAATGTTTGGTTTGGGGTCATACAAACTTTATTTTGGATGGTTTTTTTTTAAACCACGTGTTTTATCCTAAATATTTAGAATTTGGCATTAGTTTAGATTAAATTTTCATATATATTTTTTTAAAAATTGGAAAATACATTTAAAATGTTTCTAATCTAACATATTTGCTTTTGGGGTGATGCCTTAAGGGTAGACAGGTAACTAGCGGATTTCAAGTTTGATAAATCTTGTTTTAGAACATATTTTGCATGTTTTAAAATGAATTAGGAATATTATTTTGGTGATTAAAATAAAATTTAAGGTGCTTAAATAAGTGTTTTTATCATTAGTTTTCAAAGTTACAACTAAGACCAAGGGGTCAAATGAACACCACCTCATTTTTATTTGGGCTTAAAAATGAACTCATCTTTCCAAGATTTTTTTCTTTAATAGTTTCTTGATCTAATTTTGGTTTGGATAGAAGAGGGATGTTTCACGTATGCTCTTCTATTTGTCCCCTTTAGGGAACCCTTGGAATCAAAAGCACCATTCCTATTGCAAGTAGCCTAGTCCAAGGCTTAGAAAGAAAGTCATCTAAAGCACTCCCCAAAAACTCATCAAAGTTTGGGTGACCTTGAAAATGACCTTAAAGTCTTTCTAATTTCATGATTTCTTTATATTTATGCATTTTGACTTGCGAGGGGGACTTCATCACCTCCCATAAGTTCTTTAGGGAAGGTTTGACCTGGGATTTCATCTCTCAGCATTAACTTCCTTTGACTCTTATAGATTTGCACACAGGACATAGTGGCACTTTGGACATCGCACTACACTGAGTGAACAATAGGATGTAGTGGTTGAAAAAAGGATTAGACCTTTTTGCAATAATCTAAGTGATATGGACCCAAAATCTATGCTTTTATTTTGCATTATTTGTCATGAAAGTCATTGTGAAATTGATTCCCATAGAACGTTTTAAACTTGTTAGTTTAGTCAAACCCATATGCCATACCCTTGCTAGGATTTGGACGATTATACTTAGTGTATTTTGGTCAATTTTGCTTGGTATGCTTTGAGACTAAAACTTGTTTGTTTGTTCGTTCGTAAGCCACGTCAAAACCGGTTTGTCTATACGTCACTCTTTTGTCTAAAGAGGCATTATGTTGGCCATTTTACACCACACTTGTGCTTTGAAATTTTTGTTATACTTGTTTGTGTGTGTGTATTTGAGTTGTAAAGGGTAGTGTTATGCTACCCAAATCATGTCAAAACATTTTTGAGCCTTTTTAGTCTTTTAAAACATAACATTGACCACATCATTCGAGTATGCTTACACTATTAAGCTACTCAATTTATTTCAAGACTTGTTCACCATTGTATCAAAACTATTTATTTCAAACAACTTTATGTATACCATTTATACCTATGTCTTGTACCGTCATGCTTTCCAATCTTGTCTAGCCTATTTGGTCTAATCCTAGTTTTCATCATTGATTTTTCAATTAGCCTTGTCAAGTTTGGATCCAAACATTGATTGATTTCTATTTAAGCCTCAATTCATGGGGTTGATACATATATATTTCTCTTTTGGGTTGCATAACTTTGGTTAATTGATTACCCAAGTTTGAAAACTATTGATGGTTTGTTTGTTTAATTCCTATCCTCATCATTATTTATGCCTTTATTTGGGAGAACATAGCCTTTATTAAAGATCCTTTTGTTTTATACCTTATGCCAATTGATCATGTTTATGTTTGATTTCATGTGCTAGGTTTATGTCAAAGTTATTTACAAAACTTGTTAGATTAAATCAAATCACATCATGCCTATTTGTTTGAGCCTAGATTTTGACTTCACGTTTGGACAAAAGACCTAGCAACTCAACTTTTCCCTTTCTTAGTTTAGACCTTTTTTGGAACACTTTGAACTAAACCTTTGACATGTCAGTTTTTATTTAGACACTTGACCTTTTGTGTATATGACATTTGATGTTAGATGTTTGGCATTAGGCTATTTTATGCCAAGTCTTAACAAAAATCATTTTGGAGATATAAATCCATTTTTAAAGAACATTGGAGATATAGCTCCACCCCTTTGACCAAGTTAGACCAAGTTTGAACCATTTGTCCTTTGGACATAATTTTTTAGAGTTTGTAGAACTCTAAGTCTTTTTGTTTTTAGAGCTTTCATCATTTATGTGGATATGTCTTGCTACACTTATGGTGGAGTCACTTACAATCCAACTTATGATAGAATGGCTGCACAAGATTACTTTTATGGATTTTGTCAAGACCCTAATGATGCTAATATGGTTTGCGAGATAGATTTCTATCTGCCTCATATTATTCATTCATGGGAAAAAATCCATGAAGTAACTTACAATCCAAATCGAGACCTTGATTGGTATGAAGAGGAATTTAAAGACCGAGCTATAGATAATGTTTTTTAGGATATGAATCCATACCCTCTTTGTAATAATTAGTACATGGAACATAGTCAATAACCAACTTATGAGCCAACTCATGACTGAGATGATATGGTTTATGAGGAAGACTTGGATGCTTTTACTTGTTCAAGAAATCAAGTTTCATAACATCCTTTTGTTATTCGATCATCGACTACCCCTAACCCTCCTTTGGATTATATGAGCCATCAACCTCTGTAATATCCAAGGAATACCATTACCATTCCTAGACCTAGTAATTTGGATTGTGAAAGTAACCAGGTTCCATAATGCCCAACCATTTATATAGAAAGACCTTATCCATTGGTTTGTGTGAGCAACCAAGCTGCATAACACCCCTTCATCATTCCAAGACTTAGTCTTTTGTCTTGTGTGAGTAGTCAAACTCTACACCGCCCTATCATTACCATCTCAGGACTTTGTCCTTTGGATCATGCAAGTAATCTTGCTTCCCAAGGCCCTACCATTATCTAACCATAAGTCATTCCTCATCCAGTATTGATCCCAACCAAAGCTCAACCAATCGAATAATTTGAAGCCCAAGCTGTGTTCAAAATTGGTATTTTCCAACTCATTAGAAACCAAGGCCAAGAAAATGAACCAATAGAAGATGTTTTTGTTGAACCAACCATTTGTGATAAGTCAACCTATGATAATTTGCCTATTGATCCTACACCAGTTATCGAGGAGTCTCACACTGACAAGCTATTCTTTGTTGAGTCACTTCTTAATGATTATAACTAACTTTGGGAAAATCATTATCTTGACCATGTGCCTATTTTTCAAGAGCCTCCTATTGACAAACCAGTCTCTGAGGAGTTGTCTGTTGACCTTTTTCCCATCCTAGAGGAGTCTCACTTTGACAAACCAATATTTGTGGAGCCCATCATGCTATCACAGGCCATTACTTGTCCAAAACTAAACATTCATCAAGACATCATTGTAACAGAGTACCCATCAGATGAAGAATCAAAATTAGATTCAAGTTCTATTCTTGAATTGACATCAAATTTAGCATCAAAATTAGAATCTAAATCAACATCAGATTTAGAATCCCTTGAGTTAGAATCAGATTTAGAAGAAAAATATGTTTGAGAATGTTACAATATTAATTACACATGCCTTATAGATCAATTTGAATACATTTGTGATCCTTCTATGGTTTTTCAGGATGAGTAATTTAGCTTTTACACAAGTTCTCCCAATATCTTCTACAAGGATTGTGCAACCTCTCCCCATTCCATTACCATTCCATAGGCCATTACCATCAACCAAAATAGACATATCATTAACATTCCATCTCCCACAAGTGTTGATTGGGATCGATAGAATCATACTTTGTTGAACTACATCCATGGTGACATAGCAGTTGAAGAAGATCAAGGAGGCCAAGACAACATTCATGTAGTAGAAGAACACTCTCCTAGCAACACCTTTTCAGGGGCACTAGGGGACAATCCAAGTCAAAATTTAACATCTTCTAGTGGGACTTTTTTTGAAGCACTAGAATAAAATCAAAGTTAAAATCCAATGTTCATTAGTGAAACCTTATCGAAGGCCCTACGGGACAATCAAGATAAATTCATTGGTGAAAACCTCATTGAGGTACCAATAGCTGAGCACAAAAGTTCTTCACTACTTGATGAATAAAAAATAAAATCTCAAATCAAAATAGCTTCCTATTTATAGCCTAATCAAATGGTAGCTACTCTCAAGCCCAAACAATAACAAAATCTAATGGTCCTATTGAGAAAAAATTATTTAGCCTCGACATAACCAAAAACATGTTAAATCCAACATCAATAACATTAGATATGACTGAAAGTCTTGATCTTCATTTGTTTCCCCACCATCATACATTGCATTATCATTTGCCATTTCATTTCACAATCAAACCGACCATCCATTATTTGTCCTTCTTTACCATCCATGACCACACTTTATTTTGTAGAGGCTACAAAGATACATTGTCTTGACACTTGAAAGAATCAGAATCAATGACTAATGAAGATCATGAAAGCATTCTTGGTAACCAAATATATAGGCCATTCTTGATAGAGTAGTTATTTAAACAAGGTATAGGCTAGCAATTAGCATGATCGAGTATTCTATTTATTTCATTTGTTGATTAAGACGTGCATCTCCCCATTAGTAGGAATAATAGAATAAAAAATCACACCCAAGCCAAAAACATGTATCATACCATTTCATATGCTATCACCATTTTTATATATTCTTATTTACCATTATTATAGATCTTAGACATTTACCCCCACCACTTCAGGGTAACTCTACTACCATTTTATCCAATCTATCTAGACCATCATTATCCTTATCAATGCCATTCCATTCCTATCTAGACCAATGCATATTTTTAGTCATCTTACCAAATCCTATTTTGATCTTGGTTCATTTGGTTCTTCCCACACCTTTTGTGATATTTTTTGATCAAGTTTCAATAATTAATCCAATCTGTGTTTCAATGATAGTCTATGAAAGTAGTGTGACATTTGATCTGGCAATATATCTTTCATCCTATCAAGTTTGTTTATGTGAGCTTGATTATAACCGCCTATGGGTAAATCAATGTCTCACTAGTCTTGCTATTAATTATAACTACCTATGGGCAAATTAGTATCATTGAACTATGTCATTGTATCTTATAACTATCTATGGGCAAATTAGGGGTAACACTTATTTATCATACATTGCTGCATCACCTTGCCTTCACTGTTTTCATTTGACTGGCCATTTTCTACATTTGAGAACTTATTGGACCTCATTGGTTTTTCCCCACCTTTTGTGTGGAGGGAATTACTATAACTTAAGGTCATTTTAGTATTGTGTGGGTCATGCTCAATTCATGTTGAGGTCACCTCAGTTCTCCTTTCCATATGCTCTCACCATTTTGTGAGCAAACTAAACCAAATGCTCTCACTATTTTGTGAGTAGGTATCATGTCATTATTGATCAAGTTAAGATACCTCAAAATGCCAAAAACATTTATAACATTTCAAAAATCCAAAAATATTTATCATGTCTAAGGCTAGTCAGTTATCCTTGATCAACCGTACTGGGGCATTATCATTGTTAGGATGCTTTATTTTGCTTTTGTTTTCAAGCTTTCTATGTGCTTGTTTATTTTAGTTTGTTTTTTTATTTGTTCACTTGCCTGTTTGTTTGCTTCAACATTGTTACCTTGAATCAATCTATATGTGTTCATTAGGTCATTCCTCAAGCACATTATTCTTAAGTCTATCCATATTCATATGTCAATATTATCATCATGGTTTTTATCATTGGTGTATTATTTTTGAGTGTTTATTAGATATCAGGAGTTAATCCTTATGCATATTTTAGCCAAGTCTTCATGATGTTCTATCATGAATCCTACCATCACATGCTATAGCAAAAATTAACTTCACGAAGGTCTATAATCAATGGATCCATAGAAGTTTCTCTTTGGTACCTTAGCAAATCCTTCCATCCCACCCTTGATCAAATTAACTCATTTGACCATTCTAGTTGTATCATTGCTAGTCAGGATGAGCATCTCCTCATTGACAAGTATAACTAAATCATTATACTAATTAATATTATTCTTATATTCATCCATTTCATCACTTTACACCCACTCATATTTGATCTATATTCCAGGTTATATCCTTGAGTTATGTTTACTAATCAACCCTAATTCAGGCATAATCATCTTTAGCCAATCCAAGTATCTTAATGATTATAACCACCTATGGGCAAATCATTATTTTGAATTTTATTCCTAATTATAACCACCTTTGGGCAAATCAACATACATTTTACATCAATGCATGCAAGCATTTTCTCATTTGGATTAATCTCACCCATGGGTTAACTCCACCTTTCTTCTTGTTTCTTTTCGAGGGACCATCCATCAACAAATGTGATGTCCACTCCCTCAAGGGGGCATCATCATAGGCTTCCAAAAACCATTTGGAGATTTGTTCTTTGACAATCATCTTCTTTTTGGCATATAGACCATTTCTCATTATTTGAGAAGACATTTCTTTGCCTATGGTTTGCAATGCCTTCCCAAACAGGGGCAAACTATAGACACCTAAAACTGGCCATCGATAACCTCCAACCAAGCTTTGACCAATTTTTACCCAAAATGCACAATTTGGCCTAAAAACACTAAAACATGTTAAATGATATGAAAATGACATATTCAAATGCTGATTTTGGCCAGGGTATCCCTAAATGGGGTAATGCAATTTATGGGCTAGCTAACTTTGATCAGATCATTTTGAGTTAAAATGCCAAATTTGCACCTATGTGATTTAGACTACTCTTTCTTATCAAATATTTTACATAAGACTCGTGCCTTTATTATTTATTATTGAAAACATCTTAAATGGGAATATACATCCTATGCATCTAACGTGGACTTCCAATTCCAATCCAGTCAAATTTAGGACCAATAACAAGGCATTCTAATCAATTTGGGTAATTTGTGCATAATGTGCTTAATCATGCCTAAGAGTTAATTGACCCAAATCAAATCCTAATAAAAAATTCCATGGAAACTTGTTAAACAATTTGTTTTGGAAATGAGTATTGAATATTTGCATCATCAAGTGACCTTATTTCTTGAGAAGACATCTCTAGGCCATAAATGCCACAAATATTAGGATTCATGCCTCCCATGCCTCATCAATGCCTTCCATGATGCCCTACATGCCTCTTAATTTCCCCTTCTTCCAATGCCATGATGAGGATAATTACAAACTCAATTCTAAAAATTGAATTAATCCTCAACCACACATCTCAATCTTGAGATGAACGGTTGAGGTTGATTTTGATCAAATCTAAAAATCTATAAATAGGAAGCCTCACAACATCATTTCTAAGATTAGTTAGTGAAAAGTTATAATGAAGGATTGGTTTCTAAAAGCTTCAAGCAACTAGTGTTATAATGCCAAATTAATTCGAAGCCAAGCCAAGCTACAAGCCAAAGGTGCCAAGGAGAGATGGAGGTTGTCAAGCTTCCATTCCCAAGGACTTCATGAGCACAAGCCAAACAAGTCACCACAATAAACATTTTGGAGCATCCAAGGAAGGTAAAAGAGTTTTATTTTTCATTTTAGTTGTATGTTTCATTCATGATTGTTAACTAAGCTCTCCTTAGTGTATAGGCCTAGAGATGTTATGCTATTAGTGTGTTTATTTCATCTTGTTTTCATTTTTGAACTAAATCCATATTAACCATCCTCTCTTGAGTCAAATTCTTTGATCACACCTACTATATAAGAACAACTAGAAATATGAGGAGGTGCCAAAATCCATAAATCATACACTATGTGAGGTAAAACAAACATATTGACCTTGAAAACTATCATAGAGTAAAAAAAATGTTGTTTAGACCATATCAAGAACCAAAATAATCATTAAAAAAAGATTCTAAAACATGGCTCTCAACTTACCTTGCACATTTTAAAATCATAGAAAATACAGAGGCCAATTTCATAGTGCAATTGCAGAAAAGGTAGGGTGATATCAAAATTATTTCCACCCATATGTAATAAGTGAAAAATATGATATTTGACATTGAGAATGACAATGAATTCGATGAATGTTTTGCTAGTAATGATGAATGTGATATTGATACTGATATGAATTAAATTATAAAAAATAAAACAACAAAAACACAACTACAAATCAAGTTCAAAATAATTAAGTAACCATTTCTAATAAGAAAAGAATGACTACTTCAATTTGTAAAAATAATTGAACTTTGAACAATAAAAAAATGTTAAAGATGTTATAAAAAGAAAATAAATTACTCCAAATGAAACAATTCACTTGTTTTTAACAAAGGAAGTGAAACAAGAAATATATATACAACAAAAGTAATTTACCAAACACTATGTCATTTCTACAATAGGCAACCTAATAGTGACCCTTTGAAAGCCAAAGGCATTATCATTACATATACTGGCACAACTTCCTATAATGTGAATGGTGTAAATGCTCACTCCATTTTCTAATTTCCATACAAAATCTCAAAAATGCTTCCACTAGATTCAAACACTCTATATATTGTCACCAAGTACGGTCACCTTAATGTAATGCTTATTGATGAGGTATCTATAATAGGTAGCTAAATGCTTTATAACATAGAAAAAAGGTTACATGAATTCATTCTCACACTGACAAATCCATTTGGAAACCTGGATGCCATTTTTTATGGTGATTTCTACAAAACATAACATATTCTCGATAATTAGATATTTAAAGAACCTAAATTCAAAGTGAAACAACACCATACACATTTTGGGTTGACAATGTCAAATAATTTCAACTACAAAAAGTAATGAAGGAACCAGATATCAAATTTACCTCAATTCTAAAATGCACAAGAACCAAAAATACAATAACAACATACATTGAAATTTTAAATCAACACTGCCATATAAGTCCTCCACTTAACCCAACATTTTCATACCTATTTCATAGAAACACAAATGTCAAAATTCATAACAACAAAATGCTTATTATTTTACAGGGAGAAACATATATGCTAATTGTAATTGACCATATATAAAATGAAAAAATAAAAAAGGAATATATATAAGAAAAAAATTTGGCCAAGAAAATATCTCTAAAAAAGTATCCTAGTTGAGTTGACTGCCAAAAATTACAATACACATGATGTCTTAGTGAATGCTGCATATGTTATTTTCTAATATTACATAAGCACATCACCTAACATTGTATGGATACAATTCCATAATGCCAATGTAAGTAAATTACAATGAAAACATGAAATGCTTATACACTATAGAAATTAAAAAATCATGGAATCCTATAACAAGAGTTATAAAAAGAATAAATGGAAAGAAAAAAAAAACAATGCAAGAGCAATTTATTATTTAAATAACATGTGTAAGGACAATTCATAGGTCACAAGGGATAGAAATGAATGATTTAAATTTAGACCCCCATGGAATATACCACCATGGACTTATTTATACTAAACTATCTCAAGTGAAAAGCATTGACTCATTGTACCTTGTACAAAAACTAACTAACAAAAACTTTGTAGTCTAAGACAAAGTGCAAACTAAAATGTAAAGGATTTTAAACACTGCACAATGGAATTTTCTATATGATGTTACCCAAAAAACCTCTAATTGTTTCACCATATGCTCTTGGAACACTAGCAACTTACAAATACACTTTAAAAATATAGTACAAGATTACCAACTCATGGAAGTAACTATCTTATGTCTACAAGAAACTCAAACAATAACAATCCCAAAGAGCAAACTACTCATTGATAACTTCAATTATTTTACTGTAATAAATATTCATGATATATTGACATGTTATAATAAAATGACTTCACAACAAAGCATTCAAACATTTACAATAAAGAACATAGAAATAATCACAATTGACTTACCTTTTTTAAATATGTCAATATGAATATCAAATATCTATTTGGTGCTAAGATCCCCTCTTTTAGACCTATTAACATTTATACAAAAATCAATTCAACTCTACAACCAAACATGAAAATCATTATAGTCGATGATTTAAACATTGACATTTCATAAAACAAAATTACCCAATAACATTTGCACCACTTCATGACAAACCACAATTTATTTCTACTCCCAAGTGAAACAACAATAGAGGCAAGTATCACAAAATACCACTTCTAGATAAATATTGAGAAAGAAAAAATACAATTGACTTTGTTTCATGCATACTAGACTAATCATAATGTAAATTCAATTACATTCAACATTCCAAACTAAAACAAATAAATTATACGAATATATATTACTAATCAAATTAAAAAATGCAATAACAAGATAAACCAAACATCTAATTAAAAAATAATTTACACATGGATAAAGCATATTTACATTGACAATGCATAATTTATGTTTTCTTTTCATGAACTTACAACTCATGTCAACAAAGGCAGAACAACAAATTGAAGCTGAACCTACAAAAAATGACACAACCATGCCAAAAAAGGTAAACATCTATAATTTCATTATTATAATCATACTTTGATGTTAAACAAAAACTACACCTGCTTACAATATCCCTCGTAAGTTTACTAAAAATTATTCAACTACTGAAGAAATGGATGCAACTAAGTAATAAAAAAGGTATGCATTTATAATTTTTTAGCTATCAAAAGCAGAGCTCAAGAATAATCAAGTTAGAACAACACACACTCCAACATCTAATACACCTTGTATTTGGCATCCTAGTTGTTTTATTTTTTATATGTATGATTTTAGATCTTTTCTCTTAGATTTTTTATTTCTAATTCAACATTTATCTGCTGAAAATTGAATTTCTGACTACCTTTCTTCATTTTGGGTATTGACTATGACCTCCAACCTTTAATACAAAATTGTGTATTTGACATCTCATATTTCTTGTTGTCAAATGATTATGGTGATTTTTGTTGTGAAATTTCTGATTTAATTTCTACTATCAATTTTTGTTGTAGATTTGTGATAGTAATTTCCATGATAAAATTTACATTTTTAAGTTTTTGTTGACAATTTATGATGTAATTTTTTCTAATATCAATTCCTATTGCTTGGTTATGCCAGATTTGTTTTATGCTCTTGTCTTCATTGGGTCCTCATGAACTATAAGTTCCTTTCCTATTTTTGGCTTGGTTCTAGTAAAAATAGAAACCTTTTGGTTTTCATGGATGATTAACATGTTTTGGAGGACAAGGACAACCATATGAACTTTTCTTTGTCTATAGAGCCAATCCTATAGTGTTTTCTTCCTATACTCATTGAGGAAATTGATAATTCTCCTTTGCTATCATCTCTACATTATTCTCATCATCTTAACCATAAGATACCCTGCACTCTTGAGCTAGTTACCCACACACCCCATTACGAAGATAAGTGCTGATCTTATGGAAAGAAATTAATGGGAACTTGAGTTTTGAATATAACTAATTGATTTTAACCAAGTAATAGGAAATTTAAACTTTTTTGATGTATGGTAGCTTACTTTAGACTAGGTTTTTTGTTTAAATCAATTATAAAAAATCTACTCGAAAGACAATAGACAAAACATTAAGAGGGAGGAAATTTGAACCAATAGCCAAATTAAGAAGGCCATTGCAACATAAACTTGATATCTTTGGAAATAAATTTGATCACAATAGGTTAGAGAATTATAACAAAGAATAGTTGCTCATGCTGCTGAGATGGGTACTGTAACTGGAAATGTTGAAATGACCTACCATTAGACAAATTGATTTCAGTTAACATCTTGGTAAATTTATATTGTAATTGTAGACATAATAGAAAGAAGCAACATATGACATTTTGTGATAAAAACTACAAATTATTTTGTTGTCTTTTGTTTTGTGTTATATTTTTCCTAATATTTAAATCATATTTAGTTTTAGAAACAACATTAACACAAAGCAAAATTGATACTTGTTCTTTGACTATGTTTGACTGTGCTGTCTACTTTTATATCATGCGGGCTTAAAAAAGGATAAAACATGCCCCTAACAATTGATGACATAAACAATTACTATTGAAAATTTAATTTTCACCCTTGAGGAAATGCTCAACTCTCCTCATCCAAGCAACAAAATGGAATCATCTCTTTTTTTGTGGGTGATAATTTTGTTGAGATGAATCTCTAGATTAAGGGCTAGCTCCCCTTGATGCACCTTTAAAGTTATCTCCAATCTATCAATTGTGTATAAAAAGGTTAAGGGAAAACAAATAAGAAAATAAAAAATGGTGATGCACCAATGAATAATGTCCTCCTAATTTGATTAAAAACACACTACTTAAAGTCCAACAAAGCTTCTTTCACATAAAACTCATAACTCTTTGTGCATTATCACATCAGTGTTTCACGTGTTAGATTCAAGAAGGCACTTGACATCCAGGAGAGAAACAAACAATTCCAATAAGGAATATAGTCTTAAACCACTTCTAAAATATCTATACACTTTAAGAAGGAATTCAAGTGAAGTCAAGTCTAAGAAACAAAGCTTTTGAGAGAGGGGTCAAGTGAAGGGAAGTCAAAAAATGACTCAAACATCTGTCAAATTGAGATTAGAATAGTTATGTTGCATTCTTTAAGATGTTCTCTTTATGGTTATGCCAATAGAATCAAGATATTTTGAATTGCATTTTGCCATAAATGGATCCATTGGTTGGAATTTCATTTGGATACTAGATGCTCTTTATTGGCTTGTTGAGCTATGAAATGATGCAACAACTTGAACCATCAACCTACCTATTTATGATTTTTGTGCACCAGATGTTTAAATTTTTTCTATGTGTGACTTTCACATTTGTCTTCAGGTTCCCATGCTTCTTTGATTCTAATGACTATCTTTCATAGTTTGAAGTTGACATTTTACGGGCTATCATCCTTGGGTATTTTCTTCAGATTTCTTATCCTCAAAACTTATCTTCAAAATTTTTGTCTCCTATTTGATTTCAAATAATTTGTCTATAGCTATTTGTCTTTAGCCTTTTTGTTTTTGATGTTTTTCTTTTCCTTTGGGATTTTTATCTCGGCATTCTCTACAGACAAGTTTTTTGAAAGAATTCTTCAGACAATCTTTCTGAAAGAATTATTTTGGGATTTTTGTAAATGACCCTTAATTTTTTTTTAAAATACCCCTTTAGGAAGTTTGAAAAGGACTCTCCTCTTCTGACTTTTGTAGTTGTACCTTTTCCTATGGATAATTCTCTGAACAACCTTTCAAACTTTTTGTTTGGCCCTTTGGATTTGTGCAAAAGATCCCTTCAAAATTCTTGAAGTGCTCTTCTGAAAGGAACATACCCTTTGGAAGAAATTTAAATTACCTTTCAAAAAATTGTAGTGATCCTTTGAAAATACAAGTACTCTTTTGGCTTTTGAAATGATCCTTTTGGCTCTGTTTGGTCCACCTGCTGCAAAAACAATCTTATGAACTTTTGAAAACACCCCTTCGAGAAAGTTTTCAAGTAAATTTGAAACTTTGAAACAACCCCTTAGATTTTGTGTAAATGACCCCTTCGACTTGAAAGTGGCCTTCAAAAAAATTGCAAGTGTCCTTTGGAACTCTGGAAATGATCTTTTTGAAAAAGTTAAAATGGACCTTTTGGAAAAGTTGATTCGGACAATTTTCCTAAAATAATTCCCCTTTGAGAAAGTTACCTCAAAAAATTTTCCCAAAAAAATTCCTTGTAGTTAAGCAAAAAAACCTGAAAGAATTTGGCAAAAATTCTGAAAGAAACACTTGAAAAAGCACCCCGAAATAAATCTCTCAAATAAATTGAACACTTAGTCAAAAAAAAAAGACCCAAAGGCTTAACAAAAGACCAAAATAGACTTTCTGAAAGAATTAGACTTCTGCATTTGTTGTGGGATTTGTACAAGATACTTGTCCTGAATGAAAACTTCATTATTGGGTCCAACCAAAGATATAGATAGGTGGTTGAGTTTTTGAATAGGGGTGCCCAATTTTAGCCTGAAAGGCCAAAATTTGGTCAACAGTTACATAAGTGGAATTTTTTTTGAAGGAGACATTATTTTTGTATACAATATAATGCTTGATAGGTAAAAGGCAAAAGAGATACTCCAAATTGACATGATATATTGAAAAGGCAAAATGGAAATAACACTAAATTTAGCTAACACATGGATACAAAAACATGAATAAAACCTTCTACCAAAAAATTAAATATCTATCAAAGACTTTTCAATTGCTCCAAAAAGTGACTATGACAAAGGCAATTAAAATTTAATATTTATAGTAAATAATAAAACCATAATACATTAACTAAGTCTACTTTCAACATAATTTCATTCCTAACTCCACAATACACCAACTTCTAAGTAAGACATAACACTATGTCATTACTAAAATAACAACTATGTATATATTTACATAGAAAATAGGCAATAAACTTACCATGGACATAACAAATGGAAACTCACCAATTGACACAATAAAGGTAAGAAAAAATTTGTATACCATAATTTTATTACAAAAAACACATTTCATAACTTCAACTTCCAAAAAAATAACTCCTTTTATATTCTTCAAATAACAGGTGTATTTGTTCCACACACTCATGCATGAGTACAATGACAGAAATAAAAATATGCAAAAAGGAACTAGCTATTTTCCTCTTTAAAAAACCTTTCAAAATGGGCCCAAATAGAAGATAGAACACTGTGGAGTACCTAGTCCATAATTATCACTTCTATCAATGTGAACACGCTTTCTAGCTCCTACAATCCCTCATCGACAAAATAATCCAGGTATATTTTCTTATATTTAGATTTCTATTGTAATTAGTTGTTTTTAGGTGAAATATTAGATTAGTTGGTGGATATCCTATTTCATCTAAATTATTAGTTCAAATTTTGCCTCACTATAAATCATTATTGTAAACTATATCTACAAGACATGTAATGTATTTATATTTTCTTTGATGCTTGATAACATGTGTAATATAGTTAGCTACTTATTTAATGGGTAGAGAATGCTAATAATAAAATCTTCCATTGATGGAAAATCAGGGGTATGGTACTCTATCAATTGCAAAGGCATATTCAACACCATTTAAAAAATATTTGCACAAATTTCAATCTAGTGGTGGGCTACTTTCAACCCATGCAAGAATCCACAACTCACTGCATAAACTATAAGAAATAATTCCCATACTTCTACTCACACTGGATCCTATGCAATATAAAAATCAAAGACAATAGTAACCTAAAATGCATTTCAAAAGATCAAGTTCTAGACAAATTATTGCCTACATTAAGGAAAACAACATACCAGAGTATCTACAAGAAAAAGAAGGCATGATCTATCTGTTACCAGAACTCACCATGTAAGGCATTTTAAAAATTGATAAAACTAATTTGATTAAGCATGTTGTTTCAAAAATTAGCAATGAAGGTATGCAACTACCTAGTAATATACCACAACTATTTGTAAAATCTTTGACATTGATAAATAATTTCATTTGTACAAGTAATACTCACATATACATTGCAAATGATATAGGATTTTTCTTTTCCCAATAAAGTATCCATACAAGCTCAACTCAAACCATAAAATATCCATCCTTGTAAAGGTAACCACACTTTGAAAATGTCCAATAGAGTTATAACATTATTTGGTAGTAATTTCTTAGTAACTATTTGGGGTAGTTTTCAATCAGAGGTCATGGTTTTGAATTTAATGGAGTTGGTTTATTGTTGTGCTATAATTTACTTCACTCTACTATTATTACCTACAACTTTGGATGTTAAAGCATTTTTGGAGGCTTTAATTCATTTTCACATGGCAATTTCCTCTATTGGTAGCTAGCGTTGATCAATCAAATGATAATATATCTCATTTTACTATCTGTTATTTTGATCATCTTGTGAGCTTGAAGTTTTTTTTGGCTAAGGTTCAATTTTAGAAAAATAATTAAATGGTGGAATTTTCATTATTGTGCTATAATTTAATTCACTCTACTATTTTTACTTGTAACTTTGGATGTTAAATCATTTTTAGAGGATTTAATTTATTTTGGCATGGTGATTGCCTTTGTTGGTGGCTAGTGTTGATCAATCATTTTGATTGTGTAGGTGTTTTTTGGGCATCAATTGAGTTTTTGTTATTCTAATAGAGATAAGATAGTGAATTTTTATTTTTGATGCTATGAAATTTTCTTCATGCATTTATTATTTTGATCAGCTTGTCATCTTGAAGTTTTTTCTGGCTAAGGTTCAATTTTAGAAAACCAATTAACATTTGCAATAAAGAACATATAAATAATCACAATTGACTTACTTTTCTTAAATATGCCAATATGAATATCAAATATGTATTTGGTGCCAATATCCCCTCTTGTAGACTTGTTAAAATTCATATAAAAAATCACTTCAACTCTACAACCAAACATGAAAATTGTTACAATGATGATTTCAACATTGGCATGGCACAAAGCAAAAGTTCCCAACAACATTTGCACTTCTTGGCAAACCACAATTTGTTTCTAGTACCAAGTGCAGTAAAAATAGAGGTAGGTACCATAATAGACGACTTCTCGACAAATATAGAGAAATAAAAAATATAATTGACTTTGTTTCATGCATATTGGGCTGACCACAATGCAATTTCAATTGCATTTAACATTCTAGACCAAAAAAAACAACTTATATGAATATATATTACCAAGAAAATTCAATAACATTATAAAGGCAACATCTCATTGAAAAAAATTTACACACAGACATCATATTTACATTGGCAATGTGTAATTCTAGAATGCATATTTTATGTTTGATTTTCATGAACTTACAGCTCATGTCGACAAAGGTAGAACAAAAAATTGAAGTTGAACTTGTAAAAAATGACACAACCATGCCCAAAAAAGATAAACATCTACAATTTCATTATTATAATCATAATCTACTGTTAAACACAAACTACATGTACTTACAATATCCCTTATAATTTTACTGATAAGGCTTCAACTACTGAAGAAATGGATGAAACCAAACAATCAAAAAGGTATAAATTTGCAATTTTGTTAGTTAGCAAAGGTAGAGCTCAAGAATAATCAAGTTACAACAATAGACACTCCAACCTTTAATACATAATGTATTTGGCATCACGGTTGTCTTATTTTTCATATATTTGATTTTATATCTTAGCTCTTAGATTTTTAATTTCTAATTCAACATTTATCTACTGTGAATTGAAGATCTGACTACCTTTCCTCATTTTGGGTATTGACTATGACCTCCAACCTTTAATACACAATTATGTATTTGAAATATCATATTTATTTTTGTCAAATCATTATGGTGATTTATGTTGCGAAATTTCTAATTTAATTTTTTCTATAAATTTTTATTGTGCATTTGTCATAGCGATTTCTGCAATAAAATTTATGTTTTCAATTTTTGGTTGACAATTTTTACTATAAATTTTTTTGCTATCAATTCCTACTATCTAGTTATGTCAGATTTGTTTTATGCTCTTGTCTTCATGGGGTCCTCATGAACTATAAGTTCCCTTCCTATTTTTATCTTGTTTTTTTTTAAAATAACAACCTTTTAGTTCTCATCGATGATTAACATGTTTAGGAGGACAAGGACAAGCATATGAACTTTTATTTATCTATAAATCCAATCCCATAATGTTTTATTCCTATACTCATTAAGTAAATCGATAATTATCCTTTGCTATCATCCTTATAGTATTCTCATCATCCTAACCATAAGATACCTTGCATTCTATAGTTGGTTATCCACACGTCCCATTGTGAAGATAATTACTAATCTTATGGTAAGTAATTCATGGGAACCTGAGTTTTTAATATAATTGTCTGGTTTTAACCAAGTTACAGTAAATCTATTTTTTTTGATGTATGGAAACTTACTTTAGACTATTTTTTTTGTATAAATCAATTATAACAAAGCCAATTAGAAGCCAATATCCAAAACATTAGGAGGGAGGAAATTTGAACCAATAGCCATCTTAAAAAGGCTATTGTAGCATAAACTTAATATCTATGGCAATGGATTTGATCACAGTAGGTTAGAGCATTATAAAAAAGAATTGTTACTCCTGCTACTGAGTAGGTTACTATAAATAACAATGTTTCAGTCAGCTACTATCAGACAAATCCATTCCAGTTAACATCTCAGTAAATTTGTATTTTAAAATGTAGGCATAATCGAAAGAAGCATCCTCTTATTAACCATATGACATTTAGTAATAAAAACATACAAATTATTTTTTTGTCTTTTACGTTGTGTTATATTTTTCCTAAGATTTGAAGTATGTTTTTAACAATAGCATTAACACAAAATGAAATTGATTCTTGTTCTTTGACTATGTTTGACTATGTTATCTACTTTTATATCATGCAGGATTAAAAATGGAGAGAACATGCCCTAACAATTGATCACATAAAAAATTATAGAAGTGGAAAAGGTTTTGAAGGAGACATTATTATTATATAGATAATGCTTGATAGACAAAGGTCTAAATAGCTACTCTAAATTGAAATGAACAATGCAAAATGGGAAATGACAATAACACTAAATGCAGATGACGCATGGATAAAAAAACATGAATAAAACCTTCTACCAAAAAATTCAATATCTATCAAAATTGCTCCAAAAAGTGACTATGACAAAGGCAATTCAGATTTCATATTTCTAGTAAATGATAACACCACAATATAATGCAATGACCAAGTCTACTTTCATCATATGCTTATTCCTTACTCCACAATATACTAGCTTTTGAGTAAGATATAACACTATGCAATTGCTACAATAGCAACCATTTGTATATCTACATAGAAAATAGGCAATAAACTTATCATGGACATAAAAAATGACAAATATCCATCTGACACAGTAAAGGTAAGTAAAAATTCATATATTTTAATTCTATTACTAAAAAACATTACATCCTCACCTTCCAAAAAAATAACTCCTTTTATGTTCTTCAAATAACAGTTGTATTTTTTTTGTATACTCATACATGATCAAAAAGACATAGAAATAAAAACATGCAAAAATGAACTAGCTATTTTCCTCTTAAAAAACCTAGCAAAATGGACATAAACATAATACAGAACATTGTAGAGCACCCAATCCACATTTATCACTTCTGTCAATGTTAAAAATCTTTCTAGCTCCTATAAGCCCTCATCGACAAAATAATTGAGGTAAATTTTCTTATATTTACCTTTATATTGAAATTGGTTATTTTTAGGTGTGATATTAGATTAGATGATGGATATCCTATTTCATCTAAACTACTAGTTCAAATTTTGCCTCACTATAAATCATTTTGAATCATTACTGTAAACTATATCTGCAAGACATGTAATGTATTTATCTTTTCTTTGATGCTTGAGAACATCTATAATATATTTATCTACTTATTTAGTGGGAAGATAATGCCAATAATAAAATCTTCCATGGAAAAAAAATTAGGTGTATGGTACTCTATAAATTACAAAGGCATATTCAACACCATTTGAACCTATTTGCATAAATTTCAATTTGGTGGTGGATCACTTTCAGCCCATACAAGAATCCATAACTCACTACAATAACTACAAGAAAGAATGCCCCTACTTATACTCACAATGGCTCTCATGAAATATAAAAATAAAAGACAATAACAACCCACAATGCATTGCAAAAGATAAAGTGCTAGACAAATTGATGCCTTTACTAAGGACAACATATGCAGATTATCTACAAAATAAAGAAAACATGATCTATCTACTATCAGAACTCACCTTGAAAGGCATTTTAAAATTTCATAAAATTAATGTCATTAAGAATATTGTTTCACAAATTATAAACAAAGTTATGTAACTGCCTAATAATTTACCATTTGTAAAATCCTCAGCATTGATAAATAATTTCATTTCTACAATTAATACTCACAGATACATTACAAATGTTATAGACTTTTTCTTGTCCCAATAATGTAGCCACGTAAGCTCAACTCAAACCACAAAACCCTCATCCTTTTAAAGTAAGAACTCATTGAAAATGTCTATTAGAGTTATAAAAATTTTTTGTAGTAGTTTTTCTATAATTATTTTTGGGTAATTTTCAATCGGAGGTCATGGTTTTAAATTTCATAGAGTTGGTTTGTTGTTCTATAATTTAATTCAATCTACTATTATTACCTACAAATTTAGATGTTAAAGAATTTTTATAGTCTCTAATTCATTTTTGCATGTCAGTTTCCTCTGTTGGTGACTAATGTTGATCAATTAGAAGATAATATATCTCATTTTTCTATATGTTATTTTGATAATCTTTTCAACTTGAATTTTTTTCTGGCTAAGGTTCAAGTTTAGAAAACTGATTAAATGGTGGAATTTTTGTTGTTTTACTATAATTAACTTCACTATAATATTGTTACCCACAATTTTAGATAAATTATTTTTGAGGATTTAATTTATTTTGGCATGGTAGTTACCTCTGTTGGCAGCTGGTGTTGATCAACCATTTTGATTGTGTAGGTGTTTTTTGGGCATTAATTGAGTTTTTGTTGTTATAATAGAGATCAGACAGTGAATTTTTATTTTTCCCCTATGAAATTTTCTTCATGAATCTATTATTTTGATCAACCTGTCAGCTTTAAGTTTTTTCTGGTTAAGGTTCAATTTAAGAAAACTAATTAAGTGGTGTAATCTCAAGTTAATGATTTGTCCAATGTATCTAAATTATCCATGTTTTAAAAAGGAATAATTAAATCACTAAATACATATGAAAGGATTATTAAACTCACAAATTATTAAAAATGTTCGTAACTACAACTATAGTTCAATTTGCAAGCTAACCCTTTTAAACAATCTCATACCCACCTTCACCCAATATATTTGCTTTTGGAAAGTAATATATAACAATATCAAGATATTTTAGAGTGAACCAATTACCCCATCCAAAATGTGAAACTTGAATCATACCACTCATAAGTGAGAATGTACTCATTGTATAAGATGAAGAGTCTCTATAAATAGAATGTGCCCCTGAGCTTCCCTCATATCTTGATTGTGGTTTCCTCCCTTTTGTTTAACCATAAAAACACCTAGAAAAATCTTATTTGAATCCTTATGATTCTTTACCCTTACATGATTAAAATCCTTATCTAAATCTCTATCATGAAACTTTACTTGAATCATAAGGAGAAGACCAACTGCTATGGGAAAATTGTTAGTCTAGAAAAAACTATAGAAAAATTTGTAAATAATTCAAGATTTTTTAATGACAATCCCATAGGCCTTATAAATATACCATAGAAGTAAAAAATTAACTTTTTTTCACAAAACTTAAGTAAATTATAGATCATGTCATTCGTATTATTATTTTTCAATGTCTTTGGGAGTTTTCTCCTTTATCTATTTAGGATGACTACCTATCTATATAGATTTTATACTATGATTGAAAATTATATTTAATCAATGGTTCTTCATGTTTCAATCATAATTTAGTGCAGTGTTTATTTTCTACTTTATGTATTTATATTTATATATCTCATAAAGCTACTTGTTTAACATGCTTTGATGCAATCTTGAAGTGGCTGGGCTTTGGTGCAATATTGAAGCAGTTGGAGTACATGCAGGAGGAAATTATAAGTTTAGAATTTCATATCCGATTATATGAAAATGTAAACATTGTATAGTTTGTTTAAATACAAAAAATACATTTAAATTGTAACATACATAATAGTTTTTTAGTTTAATTGCCTCTATTTTTCCAGTTTGTATAAATAGCAATAGTTCATAGTATCTTCCATAATCGGAAGTGTAAAATGGTAATACATTCAAATGTGAAGCTTATAATTATTTAACAATTTTTTTTATTTATCAAACCTCATGCATTTTATCAACACATTATATACAAAACAACCTGCCTACAGTTTGCAATATGCAAACCATCACATACTATAGTTGTTCAATGACACTTATTTATTATTTAAATATGTTTTAAAATTTTATAATCATGTTTTTAATAATTATTTAGGTGGTATTGTGTATTATAGTGGTATTATGTATTTAGGTATTTATATTTATGTGTTTAGTAATTTGGTATTTAAAATTTCATGGAGTTTATATTTTTAATGTTTTTGTTTATTGTTCGTCATTAGTATATTGATTATGGTTGCTTATATCCATCCTCCAAGGCATAAATCCCTCTAGATACTTGAAGTAAAGAATCAAGTAATTAAGATCAAGGTCATGCCCTAGGTTATTTTGATGATGTAAATGTCCCTTACTTGTAGCCAAAGGAACTCACTAATTTGGATCTATGTTTACTTAGCATTGTAAATTTGCTATATGTTTATTTTTGAACTATGGCTAGAGATGTTGACATTATAAGTAATTCAATGATTCCATGTAATGCCTTAAAGCATATAAAAAAAGTGAGATTATTGTTATCCCATGGGTCATTTATTAACTAGTTTATATTTATTAGGGTTATCATAATTGTGTCATTATGAAAAATATGTAAAGTGTCAAATAAAAACATAATTTTCATTATCAATTTTCATTCATCATTATCAAAAATATTAAATAAAGCCTATGTTAAAAGGGAGTTTCCAATAATCCTACACACTCCTCAATGTACACTAAGTCAAACTTGGGTGGGTGGGGGGGGGGGGAGCGGGAAAGGGGTAGTTAAATGGGGAATATAGATATAATAAATTTGTGTAATTTGTATTTACCCATGTGTGCATCAAGGGGGTAATGTTAGGAAAATAAGTGAGTTGATATTCACATTGGTGTAGTTTATACCACATCTGTGATGTGTGTTGTAATAAGGCTTCTCAAAGCCTATATATGTAATCTATATGTTATTGAATAAAAATAGAATTGTGATTAACAAAATTTATTATTTATATAATTGATGTTATACTCTTCACCAATATGGATGTGAAACTTCAAAAGGCTAAAAAAAACATAAGTTCTTAATATTGACAATTAAATAAATACTCATATAGGGAGGCAAGTCAAGTCTAAATGCATTCTTTCCCACTAGTTCAAAAATTTTAAATGGAACATACCAAAGAGGTTTAACTTTCTTATTCCTACCTTTGAGTCTTTTTCTACTCAATTACAACCCCACTTTCCTCCAAAAGCAAACTATGCCTAGTCCTAAGTTGATCATGCCTTGATTTATACTTGGCTTGAGACGTCTTCAACCTCTCTTACACTTGGAGGTAAATTTGATAAATATTATCAATGAAACTTTAAACATTATGGATCTATAATGGATCCACATTCCTATTTTATTTATATCAACATCTCAAAATAACAAAAAATTCACATGGAGGTAAGTATAAAAAACAAGTTTCAATAGGATTTTTTCTAGTAGAAGATATTAGAATAATTAATTATAATATGATATAATTAATTATTATAATATTATTCCTTTAATTCATCATAGTCATAAGAGTAAAAGAGATAAAATTACTAAATGCCTCAAAATTTTCATGTGCAAGTGACTTCATGAAGACATTTGCACACTGATCTTGATTGGGAAAAAACTAGTGTCGTATGTTGTATTATTGAATGTATGGTTGCGTATAAAATAAAATTAAGCCTAGATGTACTTTTTGCACTCACAAAACACTATATTATAAAAAAATTGTAAAACACCTTGATTGTTAGAGCACATAATTATTGTTTATCCCTATAATACTCCTAATCCTGAAAGTATGTGATGTAGCCATATCACTTTGCAGACAACTCCTATTACTGCTTAATATTTTGCCTTTGTGGAAGATCAAGAATCAAAGTTATTCTCCTTGCTCCCCCATGAGATAGGACTATATCCTATAAAAATAAATCTAGATGTGGATTTCTTGTCATCAATAGAGCTTACATGATCTACACCTATGTATCCTATTAATAAAACATTATGATTATTATTATATTATAAACCATGCTCTAAATTACATCAAATATATCATAATAGTCACTTTGCTTCTTTTCAATGACTAACCTTTGGTAATTACATGAATATTGAATTACAACTGACAACATAGTTGTTATTTGGCCTAGTTTAAGTTAAGTAAATGAGATTCCCAATCAACTAACAATAGTATAGAGACATTTACTTATGGTGATGGATATAAATGAGACAAATAAAGTATTGTATCGATCATAATTACAATAGGCTTACAGTCCACCATCCTAAATTTCTTAATCATAGTCTTGACATACTTTATTCGAGACATAAAAATATGATGTCCCTTTTTCCATACACCAAAACCAAGATAATAGTGTCATAGCCTAAGATATGTCATGTAAAATAATATCTTGAGATCATTATTTTTTGCATAAATCATACTCACTAAGATGCTAGTAATGACTATATCGTTGAAATATACAATTAGAATTAAAACCTCCCCCCATTGTTCATTGAGGTAGAGGTTTGGATAATATAGAATCCATGTTGAATGAGATGCTCAAAAATCTTAATATAATAGGCTTAGGTAGCCTAATTGAGACCATACAATGACTTGATGAGTCTACATACCTTTTATTCTTGACTAGGTGTGACAAAACCCTGTGGTTGGGTCATGCATACTTATTCTTGTAGATCTCCATTTAGGAATACATGATTTACATCCATTCGATGGACTTTACACCCAAGATATGTAACTATAACAAATACCAATCTAATATTCTATATCTTATCTATGGGAACAAAATTTTCCTCATAGTCAATGCCTTTTTTGTGCATAGCCCTTTCCTACAAGTCTTGAATTATAATTTTCAATGCTGCCATATCCACTTGAAACCAATAGGATTCTTTCCTATTGGAATATAAACAAGTTTCCATGTATTGTTATTTATCAAATATTTATACTTTATATCCATGGCCTCTTTATAAGGTTTTGACTCTTGGGATTCATGAACCATTTAGGGCTCAAATAATTGTACAACTATGCTCATAAGAGTCAAATTTGCCTCTTCACGAGGCATGCTACAAGTAATTGGTCTTGAAGTTGATGTGTTTTGGATTCTCTACAATTTTTCATCTCAAATTATACTTATATACCACTTAGGTATACATTAAACTTTATTATTAGGTGGTAGAGCAGGAGGACATGACTGATCATCATCATTGTCCTCATCCTCACTAACATTATCTAAATTATAAATGTTTATAAGATTAATGCATGTATCAAGTTAATGTGTAGAGGGTTGATTGGATTCACCCTTCTCATCAAATACAACATATTTTTTGATATATAACTTTTTGGTCTTAGGATCCATGAGTCAGTATGCCTTCAACTCTTCACTATACCATACCCAAGAAATATACAGTCTAAATAGTTTTCATGTAATTTTTTATTATTATTTGGAATGTGCACATGTGATTTGAAACCAAAAATACAAAGATTAGAGATTGAAGGCTTATTACCTAACTATGCTTCTATAATAATAACACCATCGATAGTTTTGATGGGTGCATGGTTCCATAAGTAAACTTCTATATGATCTACTTTTGCCTAATATAGACATGTTAGGTGGACATGATTCATCATACATCACATAATTTTGATAATGGTATGATTATATCACTTAATAACACCATTTTTGTGGTAAATAAATAGTAATTAGCTGATGGTCAATTCCATCTACCTTCAAAAATATAAATAATTAATTGCTAGTGTAATGCCCCCCATAATATGAGTAGATGATATGTATGTGAATGACTAGATTATCTCTGAACAAAAACTTTGAATTATATGAATACTTGGAAGGTTTTATCCTTGGTCTTCAAGAAATATACCTACATTTTTCATGAGTAATCATCAATAAAGAGCTAAAAATATTTAAGTCCACTAACACTAGAAGTGAAATGTTTGTATAGATCGATGTGCATAGATCCAATGCACCAATTTCCTGATATGTATTTATGCTAAATGGATATATATGTTGTTTTCCAACTAAATAATTAGAGCACATATGAATAATTTTCTTAAGTGATAGAATACCTCTCACCATGATGTGTCTATTTAATATAATCAGGTACCTAAAGCTCAAATGACCATATCTCATGTGCCATAAATTGGCTGAGTCTACATCTTTGACAATTAAACCTTGATTGTCTTTGAGGACAACACCAAGTTTTAAATATTTTGGCTATATTGAAAGCCTACTTGAAACAATTTTTGAGCTTCAAGACCGATAGGTGTCATTATCATTCCTTCATTTATCCAATTGATGTTGGTATCATTACTTACTCGGGCTAGTGTCTAAGGTTGTTTGTAGCAAGGTATTTATTAAGTTTATCTAATAGTGTTGGTTGGGGGGTTTTTGGAGTTGATCTATCTTAATTTTCTACTCCCTAAAGTTTTAACTAAGTGCTGAAAGAAACACACTTGCTCAAAAATTAAACACACCAAACTGAATGAAATGATTGAATTAAATCACACAATGCTATTGAAAAGTAAACAAACTAAAATTGAAGATCAAATCCACACTTAAGCTAAGTTACAGAATTAATATTATTGAAATTCAAGAAATGATAAATGTTCGTTTAAATTATAAAACACACAAACACATTAATAGTCTATTTGACCTATAGGTTATCAATCTAATTAAACAAAGTATTTGTATTAATTATAACTAAAAACAAATAAGAAAGAAATTATAAATAAAAAAAGTACACATGTCTTATCTCCTTGGGGAATGGGCCTTTGCTCACCCTTGGATTTAGGGTCAAAACTCTTTTCCACAAAATATTCTTATATTTTGTATTAAAAATAACAATTATTAAAATGCTTCATACTCTACATATCAATAAAGGATTTGCATTTTATTAGATACAAAGGAAACTAATTGTCCCTAAATACTAGGTAACAACTTAACTATCTAAACAAGAGAATATTCATAAAAGTTGGTTTATATGGCCAAAATAGGGAAGAGTGTTACAAAAAGATGCACACACGGTTGGGTAAATCCTCACGGGATTTTAAATTACTTATTCCAACCATATTTAGTTACCAAATATCATATACAATGTATTCATATCATCTTATCCAAAGTTGTAACCTATATCTACTAGCTTCTAAAAATGAAAAGCTACATATAGATAGAAGTCTATAAATAGATATATGCAAAAATAAAAGTATCTAAAATATATATGGAAGAGTATGGATCATCATGGAATAGATGAAGGATCCTTTGGAATTAATTAGAAACATGTTTATACGAGTTCATATCATGCTGTGGAAGTCCATAACTTGGCTATCAAAATCCGTAGCTACCTGCTGAGGTTCGTAGAATGCATAGGAAAATATAGAGCTTAACTATAATGATAGGTTTATGACTAAGGTGATTCCTTGTCTTCATGGAATAATATCAATACTCTTATTTAGATGCTATAATACCTATACATATCATAAATGGAGGACTAAACATTCAGAAATAATTAAAATATTATGTAAAGAATGCTAACTCAGACTCACATAAGCTTAAAGAGACAAAAACATTCATATTCTATCTTAGTCTAGTTATAAAAACTAAGACTAAATGAAATTATCAACATAAATTTCATATTAATGGCTGTGAAGGATGATATATTATGGTTATAATGAGTCATAGAGTGGACTTATCATTTCCCCCACACTTTACCTTTTGCAAGTCCCATTGTAAACTATCTTCTTCAGTCTTCATAGATGAGGATTCTCTGTTCCAATATGAAGTTGAGATCATAGGTGGAGTATAATTATTGTCTTATTATCTCATGAGAAGGAGTGAATCACATACCCCTATTAAAAAATTGAATCCAAAGTGCAAATTGATCCTTAGACTAGGGCCCTTTATTCTACCATGGAGACATGGGAGAAAACAATAGGGGTGGTCTGAATCTCATTCCTATCCAAAATTTATATTCAACTTATTAAAGTACATTGGAAATGATCTAAATTATGGCCTTAGCTCTCCTAAGGTTTCATATGATATTAATGGGAAGAATAAATTCTATTCTTTTCAAAGGATTTGTCAACGGATTCCATCATCGACTATGGGTGGTTGTAACTTGAGAAAAGAAGTGTTGAACAAACAACTCAAAATTGTTAACACCATCATATAAATAGTGAAGATAGTGGTCACTAAAATAAAAACATTGAAAGTAAAGGCTTTTGAATTTTTCTAACACTTTCCATGCATAACCAAATTGAGGTCTGATGCATAATCAAACTTATCTTGCCGTACTCACATGATCATTATATCTATCTTGCCAAGATATTTGGTTCAATAGGTAGAGATAAGGGATCTCAGTTGTAACTCACAAACAAATAGGTTGACCAAAAAATCATTAATTTCTCCAAAAATAATATCACATAAGTAGAATTCACATAATAAATCTTATCTTTTAGGATTAATTTTTTGATAAACTGCTAAGAACTCTTCACTTGTATTGATATCATGTGGCAGTCCACAAGAGGTTTTAAGTAACTACCATATACAAAATTGTTCATGAAAGAACAAAATATATGAGGGTGATGTAATCCTACAAGATAAGAACTTATCACCAAGATGACAAGTAAACTGTATAGTTTGTTTGGCCTAATATTTTTGTGTGTGTTTGTGTAAGATCTTATTTACAACTTCTGTTTCTCTTTTTTAAGCAATTTATTTTGTTCCTTTAATTCTCCAAAATTAAAACAATTTCATTCCCAATGAATTTTGACATTAGAGTAGGGCATAATGGTTTGACAACCTTTCTCTACCATAGGTATGGGGGGCATAGGGTGAGAGCTGGAGGCTAATTATGCTTTCATTGTTTTATTCTATTGTTTAGATCTAAGAAGATTATTTCTTAAGAACATATTGACTTCTTCAAGTTCCTTAGTATAATTCCATAGATCAATAACTTCATTTTTAGATTCATCCACTTTCATATGCAATGATGCTATTTATTCACCTTTAAAAAAATACTAAAATTTAATGTTCTCTATATTTTTCAATAAAAGGGAAATAAAAAAATCCTTACATTGAACTAAAGATAGTAGATGAGCAATTACCTCTATATGCTATTTGACTGTAGCCTCAAGATGAGACAATGCCAAAGTATGATGAACTTTTACTTATTTTGTTACTTTTGATGGTTTGGATTCTTTAACAATCATGGGATCTTTACCCTTATCAATGTATGGTTGTTTTGGGGTGATGCAAGGAATAGTTTCTTAAAAAATATCCTGTGAGAAAGGAGTCTCCACTTCTTATTTATCTTGTGCCACATTAGAATTGAGTTATTTCCATAATATATCAAGGGTTTTTGTAGAAATTACTTCATCATCATCAACAATCAATACCAAATTCCTTCTTCTCTTCTTAGATTGAGTGGGAGGAATAGTTTCTTCATGTGAGGCCTCCTTATGCACTGATGTTGAACAAGGTCTATAGTAGGCTCATCCTTTATAATATGAATGAGTTATTGTGTAGTAGTAGGCCAAGAAGATAGTTTAAGGATTTTTACTAGGAGTCTAGGTATTAATTTTATTTTAGGATCTGGTGGTACAACCACATTGAGGGGAATTATAGGACTAAGTATAGTAGCCCTAAAGGTTGACCTTGTATTTCAGACTGATTCTGGAGTGGATACTTTGGAGGAGAAAGTATTTTGTGGAGCCCTAGAGATAGAATTAGAAGGTTCTTATGGTTTTATCTTGGTAATACATAGGTGTTTCCATTTATTTACCTCATGACAAGCTATCCATTCTTCTATGCCCTATTTTTTCTTAAGAAAATAGTGTTGGATTATTAGCTAAATAAATCCATGATGGTGGATAGAGGATGGATTACTATGATACCTCTTGGCCATTACTTATATAGATCTTAATAGAAATAAAGGTAAGTTTATTCTATGCTAAGGGTTTTACTGACCATACCTTAAATGAAACAACATCCTCATTACAACCAAATTCAATACACTGCATTACCCATCACAAGTGTGATATTTAATGAGGTAGAAAGATACATACCTCCATGGTTATATTAAGGTGTCTTTATTGAATTCTTTGATATTTCCATTGCTTTCTTAAACACATTCTAGTAATGGTTCTCCTTTACCATGAAAAATGTGTATGAGGTCATTGAAAGAATATCTCCCTGCAATCTTGACTCCTTCATCCATAATTTTAGATAACTCATTGATGACTTACCTGTAAAATGGAATTTTCACACATTTTATAGTGGAGAAATTAATCTTTAAATGGAGAACATAATTTTTGACAAGGGTTTCATCAAAACCATGAAATTTCATTAGAAATTCAATCCACCCTGTAGCTTTAAACATGGTTTTTCTTGCTCATCCCCAAGAGACCTTCTACAGATTTTGCGTTAGACTTCTTTTTCTGTCCATATATAATTTTTGTAATTCTCCATAGATCAAAATAATTTATAGCTATGCTAAGGAATGAAAATGGCACTTCACTGGGTTCTATCAATTGATTTTAGAATAATGGTACCCTTTTTGTCTTGATTATTTGAATGAAGTCTGAAACTCTCCAAGCATGTGACGTGATGATGACAATGTAAATATTATCACATCATGAAATGATTAAAAATTAATCATTATTAACTTTTGACTCATTTGTAATCATTATGTCACCAATCCTTATATCCACTAATTATCTACATGAGTCATTATTTAATGATAAGGACAAGGTTATCATGGAAGTGCACTTACTTGACAAGATAAAGTGTGTAACTTTTAGTCAATTACCAAAAGGTGACATTTTTTGAAGATTCCCTTCTAACATGGGGACACCCTAGTAATATGTTCACATCCTTAAAATAAAATACTATGGAGGGCTTAACAAAAGAATGATCATATACTTATAGACTTAGAAACTAACCCTTATCAAGATATTAAACACTATACCTCCAAAGATCATGATGTTTTCCTTGATTATATTTTATTACATATTATAACAAAAGGAAATTACATGGATTAGTTTTAATAATAGTACAAAATAGGACAAACTCAAGTTTATTGCTTTTGGGAAAACGAAGATCAATCAAAGATGATGATTAATCCTAAATTTTTGAACTCACTTTTTTGATATTTTTTACTTTTGCCCTTGACCAACCATTTATTGTTTTTCTAGTCAAGGCTCATTTTATAGTACATGATCAACCAACAAATCTAGTTTTCTGATGATGACTGTCAATAATGTCCCTAAGGATTTTCATTTTTGATTTTTACTTTTTACCTTTTTACCTTTTTAGAGAAGAGTTGAATCCCTTTCCTTTATTGAGATCATATTAAATTCAAAGATTAGTTGTCATAGATGTTTTGAGTTCTTACATGAGACCAAACTTATTTTTTACCAACTGGATGAATTCTTCTTTGTTACAAGGTTTTTGGTATAATGTCAACCTATGTCCATTGACTAGGAGCATCTTATGATTACCATCTATAGGCATAAATTATACTAAACCATTATCAAAAACCTTTTCTATTTGAAATGGTCCTAACCATCTAGTTTTCAACTTATCTTTAAAGTGCTGGTACTTATAATCATACAAGAATACCTAGTATCTTTTGTTAAACTATATTTATTTGATGTGCATATCATGCCATTATTTTCTTAGGTACTACATCATCTCTACTTGCTGCAAATATTTTGTCCTCATCTCATCTAGCTCATTTAGTTATAAAATTATCTCTTTATGTGTTTCATTTAAGTCAATACCTATTCTAGCAGAGTACTTAGAGTTTGCATTTCAAATTTAATTGAAAGAAGAGGTTTCTTACCAAATACCAATTCATATGGTGAAAAACTAGTTGTGGTCTTCAACTTGTGTTGTATTCCCATACAACCTCTAGAATCTTGGCTACCCAATTTTTCCTTTTGCTACTGACTATCTTGGTAAGAATATTATCTAACTCTCTATTGGTAACTTATACCTATCCATTTTTTTGTGTGTGGTATGGAGAAGACTTCCTATGGTTGACTTGGTAGATTTATATGAATGCTTGAATCATTTTGGACATGAAATGGGATCCCTGATTAGACACTATCTCTCTAAGTGCTCTAAATCTATGCATGATCCTAGAGTATAGAAAATCTGCTACTACATCTTCTATTATAAATGAAAGAGCTTGTACTTCATCCAATTGGGCCACATAATATGTACATATCAATAAATACTCCTTACCTTAAGAAGGTGGATCAATGGGCCCAACAAAGTCCATGCCCCACTTTTTAAAGGGTTCCAAAACCACTTGAGGTTGGTGGGAAATTTCAAAAGAAAGTGTAGGTTTACCTATTCTCTAGCATGGATCACTTTGATATACGTACTTATTTACCTACTTATGAAGATTTAGCCAATAGTAACGAGCTCCAAAGATATTATGTACTATCCTTTTAATAGAGTAGTGTCCACCAAGTTCATCATGGAAAGCAAAAATGATGTCATACACTTAATTTTATTTCACACACCTACATAATACGTGATTAGGCCCATATTTAAATAATATACCATTAATACATTTAAAACAAGAAATTTATTTAATCAAACCTTTATTTTCTTTCCTATTTGAACTGAAAATGAAATTTTTGCATAACCAAAAAGTTTGATATATCAGTAAACCAAAGTGATTGTGTTACAACAATAAATATTTGTTCATCTAAAAAGTTATCTTCTATAGGTCCCTCTTTATTTGCATTATTCAATATAGAAATAAATTCAATAACCATATTGAACTTACTAGGTTCTTCAATGATATTTATGTCAAATTCCTAAAACAGTAATAAACATCTTATTATTTTTCCTCTTACCACTGGTTTGTTCATCAGGTATCTGATAGCTGCATGGTTTGTATATACAGATATTTTGTAACCAGTGATATAGTGTCTAAACTTATTTATGGCATAAATTATAGCAAGGAATTACTTCTCATTGGTTGTGTAATTCCTTTTAGTAGGATTCAAGTTCTAGCTAATGTAATATATGACATACATTTGTCCTTATTCATCTTTCTATCCTAAAACTACCCCCATAGCATGATCAGATGCATTAGTGTAAATATGGAAGGGATATGACCAAGTAGGTCCTCTTAGTAATGTGTTATAACTTAGTTTTTCATTAATAGTCTTAAAATCTTGTTGGAAATATAGACTCCAAACAAAACCATTCTCTTTTGTTAGCAAGGCAAACATAGGAGTGATAATTTTGCTGAAATCTTATATAAACCTTTTGTAATATCTTGCATGGCCTAAGAAGATTTTGATATCAATATGGTTTCAAGGATTAGGTAAGTTTGAATTGAATTGAATTTTCTTTGGATTCACCTAGATTCCTTTTATATAAATATGATATTCTAAAACTATCCCTCCCTCTACCATGATCAAACATTTTTCATGTCTCAAAGATAGATGGTGTTATTCACATATTTTTAGTACTTTGATAAGATTATTCACACTTTCATAAAAATATTCTCCATGAATGGTGAAATAATCCATGTATATTTACACACAATCATTGGTTAAATCTAAAAATATGGCTAAGACTGCTTGTTCGAAGGTAGTAGGTGTATTGCACAAACCAAAGGGAAATGTCCTATGTTTAAATGTCCCCCCATGAACAAGTGAAAGTTGTTTTATCCTGATCTTTAAGTACCACTTTTATTTGATTTCACCCATTAAAACCATCCAAGAAATAAAAGTATCTTTTCCCTGCCAAGTTGTTAAGTACTTAGTCAATAAAGGGTAAAATAAAATAATACTTCATTGTTGCTTTGTTTAGTTCCCTTTAGTCTATGCATACTCTCCATTTACCATTTTTCTTAGGAAAAATAACCAAGGGAGAGACACACTAGTTGTTAGAGATAGGATAGATGAATCCAACTTCTAACAACTTTTCTATTTCAATTTTCATAGTATCTCTTAAGGTAGGATTACTTTTTCTCTGAGGTTGTCTGACTGGTTTAATGTTATCTATGTAGATATGATGGGTGCATACACTTGTATGGATTCAATTAATTTCTTGATATTCCCAAACAAAAAATTTATTATGTTATTTAAGTACATCAAATACTTTTACTTCCTAATCATTTATTAATCAACTATTTATGTTAAGTAAATTTCTTGGTGATACTCTTATTTACTTAGTGTCTGGATCAGAAAAATCTATTTGTTTGAATTTAATCATTAAAGAGTTGACATGATAGGGATGTGGCAATAACATATGGATTGTGACATCTTTGGCAAATTTTTCTCTTAGATAAATCACTCCAGCTAGAGGACAAAAAAAGGCTGTCAAAAAAGTATTTTGACCTTCATGTGCCCATTGCATAATGATGTGTTGGATGTACCTATGGTCATATATAGTGATGGAAGAAGTGAGAAAGGACAGATGTTCAGAAGATAAGAAGAGATCTCTTTATAGGGTCCTTTATCAAAGTTTGTAGCTGGACTGACAAGGTCCATAGCTAAATTGTCAAAGTCTATAGCATTCTTGATACTTATTGTTAACTCATCCTCTATTTCTTCCACATGACTAGTTATTGTGACCATAGCTAGAGAGGAGATACTATCACATTTTTATTTAGGTTTATTTACCAATAACTATTTTAAAAGATTAATTGATGGTCATGTATGTGGATATAGAGAAATTCACTTTGTTTTAAGACCATTTGAGATGGTTGTATCTCCTGATCTACAGTCAATCAAAGCTAACAATGTTGCTAAAAAAGGCCTTCCTAAGATCAATGGGTATCTAATTTGTTTATTTTTAGGCTAAAGAACAATAAATTAAAATGGGTACGCCCATGAATTTATAGTTACTATTATATCCTCTATGATGCCTATGGTTTGGTAGTGGAATGATATGTCATTTATAATATTGTGGTGGTGGGTTGCATACTTAATAAAGAGATATATTGCATGGTATCAATAATCATTACATTAATATCAACTCTTAAATATACCAATACATTTGGTATCTCTTTTTTTCCAATCACTATATAAGTGATAAGACTTCCTTGGTCCCCATACTTGGGTATAAGTAGTTTATTTGCTAATAAATCAACAAGCTTGCCATCTACCTATATAGTATTATGATATTATCTTTTCCTACCAAGTGTCTTAATGCACATAATTTTGATTACTCAATTGATTTATGGAATGTCCCTAATGACTTGCAACAATGGAATTTATCTATTGAGTTTTTTGAGCTCTTGAATCAATTCATATTCCCTTTTATCTCCCACTTCCTTCAAATGTTTTGGAAAGGGAACAAGTGGAGGAGTTGTGGTGACTTCCTATATTTTTTTAGGTTTCTCTCCTAACTCTTCCTGTTTAATTGGTTGAGTTTGTTGACTTGTTTTCTCATGAGGCATTTCTATGATGATAATCTTAGGTTATTGTAATGTTTTTCTTGACTTGAGATGTATGTCTGCACATTCAATAACACCTAACCCTATAGTTTCACCTTGTTCATTAACATAAACCTAACTATTCTTTGGATTTTATATTGGATAGGTAGGTATCTAAGGTTAGTTTACTTGTTCTTTAGAATTTGATTGAGTTTTTGGAAGATCCATCATTTCTTGTTATTGTGAAAACCTTCTTTGTTATTGTTTATAGTTTGGGTTAGGGTTCTAATATTGATTTACCCATAGTTTCTGATGAGCTTAGGGTATCCAAGTTTTTTGAATAGGTTGGGGCATCATTCATGGTTGTGAAATGAATTCCTAGTTACCCCAATGAGATGGTGCTACCCAAGCTTGTGGAGGTGCATGCCATTGTGTAAAAGGAATCCTTGAGCCAAAATGCTATGATTGATTTTGTGGGAAGGCATTTCCTTATCTTTGCACATATTTTACTTCTTATATGGTCTATATATTATGTTTAAGTTGGTTCTTAAGAGTAGGAATGTGATTATAATTTTTTTTATCATGATCCTGAGCATCACATATTCCATAAATTTCTATTTTATTTAGAGAACAATCTTTGAGTGCATGTTTTAAACTTCACTTTGGAAAATAGGTTTATAGTGATTCAATTTTAGATTATATTTAGATTGTAATCCATCTAAAATTGTGTTTATTTGAACCAATATATCTATTTGGAAATTTTCTAGTTCCTCCATGAGTTGGCTCACATCTATAGATTTCCCTAGTTTACCTCTCCTTCGGCTAGGTTTTGTCCTAGAGTAGTTAGTACATAATTGTGTAATATTTTGGATGTCTAGTTTATTAACATATCCCTTCCCCATGAGATTAAACTAATAATTAGATGAAGCATCTAATCCTTTAAGGAAAAAAATTTGATTACTTCCTCAAATAGCTCATATCCATACCTATTGTGGGAAAAAGGAAACTGATCTAGATAATCTTCAAGGTTCTAATCTTCATTCTATTTTATCTTGGATAATTATTATTTTCTATCCTTGAACCTATAGTAATATTGGTATTTATTTAAGAATATTATTTCCATCTCTCTCCAAGTGCTAATAGAGTTTCTTGCTAAGCCCATAAATCACCTCATTGCTCCTTCATTCAAGGTAGAGGGAAAGAGTTTCAACTTTTGATTTTTTAAAGTGTAATCATAGGTTTGGCTAAGAAATTTGAATTCAAAGAGGAATTGGTGTATGTCTTCAGTGGGAAGACCTCTAAAAGTAGGTATATTTGATGGGGAAATTTTTTTCATTATTTTTCTATCATCATTGTCAAAGATGATGGGGTAAGAGAAAGTCCTCTTAGGAAGATTCTTGTAAGGGTTTTCAACATGACCTACATTTTATCCCATAATAAATAAATTTATATTGAGATGAGGGGATCCTTCAAGGTCTTTTGGCTGTTTATTATCTAAAATTTCTATTTTTGTAGAGGAAGATTCCTCTAGATCCTAGGATGTATCAAAAGACTCATTTATGTATTTATTCAAGCTCTCCATATTTTTTGAAAGTACCTTTATTATCTCCCCTAAAGGATGAGTATATTTTGGAACAAACCTTCCTTGTGAATCCATTTACCTACTCATATACTTGTATTTAACAAGAGTGTATTATTTATTATATTTTTGGTTTTTTACTATTAACTTAAGATTTTAACTTACTAACACTTTATAATAAATCCCAAAAAATGATGCCAAAAATGATGGGTGTCGTTGTCATCCCTTCATTTAACCAATCTATGTTGGTGTCATTAATTACTAGGGACAATGTCCAAGGCTATATGTAGTAAGGTATTTATTAGGTTCAGCTAACAGTGTTGGTTGGGGCATTTTTAGAGTTGATCTATCTTAAGTTTATACTCCCTAAAGTTTTAAATAAGTGCTTAAAGAAACACACTTTCTCAAAAAGTGAATACACCAAACTAAATAAAATGCTTGAAATAAATCACACAATGTTGTTGAAAAGTAAACATAGTAAAATTAAAGATCAAATCCACACTTAAGATAAGTTTCATAATTAAGATCACTAAAATTCATAAAATGATAAATGTTCATTTAAATCATAAAGCACACACACACATACGTTAATTATCTATTTGACCGGCATGTATTCAATCCTATTAAATAAATTATTTATATTAATTATAATTAAAAATAAATAAAAAACAAATAAAAAATACCAAAATTAGACACATCATGTCTCCTTTGGGAGTGGGCCCTTGCTCACCCTTGGATTTAGGTTCAAAATAATTCAATCTATAGGAAGCAATATTGAATAATACATAGAAATGAAAAAGTATTATTTGCCATAAAATCTTATTGTATTTTGTATTCAAAATAAAAATTCTTATAATGTTTCAAAATTTTGAGATCAGGGAGGGATTTTCATTTTATTGGATACAAAGAAAACTAACTATCCCTAAATATTAGGTAACAACTTAACTAGCTAAACAAGAGAATATTCATAAAGATTAGTTTCTTAGCCAAAATAGGGAGGAGAATTATAAAAATATCCATACATGGTTGGGGAGATACTCATGGTATTTTCAATTGATTCTTCTAAATGTATTTGTTTACCAAATCTCATATACACTGTATTCATATCATCTTGTCCAAAGTTACAACCTATATCTACTAGCTTATTAAAATGGAAAGCTACATATAGATAGAAGTCTATATATAGATATATGCAAATATAGAAAGTATATAAAAGATAAATGGAGGAGTCTAGATCATCATGGAATAGATGAAGTAACCTTTAGAATGCCTTGGAAACATGATTTAGATGAGTCCGTATTGTGATGTGGAAGTTCATAGCTTGGTTGTCAAAACTAGTAGCTACCTACTAAGGTCTATAGAATGCTTGGTAGAGTCCATAACTTCACTATAATGATAGGTTTATGACTAAAACCCTTCCTTATCTTCATGGAATCATATAAAGACTCTTATTTAGATGCTATAATACCTATACATATCAACAATGGAAGACTAAACATTCAAATAGTTAGAACATTATGTAAAGAATGCTAACTTAGAATCACATAAGATTAAGGAGATAAAAACATTCATATTATACCTTAGACTAGTTATAAGCTCTAAGAATACATGAAATGATCAACATAAATGGCATACCAATGGATATGAAGTATGATATATTATGGCTATAATGATTCATAGTGTGGACTCATCAAAGACTTGTCTCAAATGAGATATTATTTTTTTCATTTTTTTAATCGAATTCAATTATAAGGTTGTGATCAAGAAATTTATTTATAGAAAATAGATTTTTTGTTAGTCCTAGAACAAATAGGATATCAAAAATTGTACATCCATGATTACCAAGTGGTAATGAAATGCCATATATACTTGGACACTATATGATGGGTCATCTTCAATAGATACATTACCATAATATGATAAATAGTTTAAAGTGGTGAACCAATATTTTTAAGCAATAATGTGCCTTATGGTACCATAATACACATACCATATCAAATTTAGAGGAGGAATTCCCTTAGTTGTCTGTGTAGTGTAGATAATATCCTCATACGAGGATTCATTATCTCTTATAATGTTCCCATGCTACTATTGTGAGGATTTTTGTTTATAAGTATGTATAAACTATAGATTTTGTTATTTTTATCTTTATTGAGAGTGTATTTATGTAGGATTATTTTTGGTAGATGAGCCTTGTGTAAATGAATTATACTGATAATCCTTTAATTAACGACTTGTCTTTCCATAGATGAGATAGACCCTTTGTGAACAAGGTTGGTTCCCTTGTTGGTACTATTGATTATTCTGTTTAGGGGATTATTTTGAAGGATTCATGGGAATTTTGCCTTTATATCACAATGCAATTGAATTTTATTCTTCATTCAATTTTGTTGTGTGCATGGATTATCCGATTACCACATATTAACCAAAATTTGAAAAGTTGGTTTCATCTATAAAATTTTGAGAGTAGTAAAAATATATTTTAGGTGGTGGTAGGGGGCTTGTGAGGTGCACAGGGGGTCATGGTGGGTGTTGCAATTTCAAGATGATAAGTAACAAGGAGCCATTTGACACTTCTTCACCCAAACAAGGGCTACAATGTTGTAACTATTGATGTTCTAGATTATACCCTAGCTAAGCAGAGGATTATTCAGGTCCTTTTACTCAAATATAGTCAAACATGGGATTAAACCTAGGCTATAGGTATCTTATAATAGGGTCAAACCTCTAGATAAGGCTGCATTCCTTCTAGATATATCACCTAAACTAGCAATTGCTTGGAAAAGGGAGAGAGATTAACAATAACTTCTAAAAAGCATATGTAAATGTGGTGATGCACCAATAATTTAAACACTCATGCTTTCAAAATACACACTATAGGATGTATTCAATACTTGAAAAAAATCACTCACATAAGTATTTCATAAAAAGGCATGAACCATCTATTAATCTAGCATGGGAGGGTAACTATCCACTTTCAAACTGACCAACATACTATATTTTTCACTTAGAATGACCTGTGAGGATTGCCAATATAGTTCATGAAGGTGAGATAATTTAGAAAAAGGAAAGTAAAGAATACATCCACTTAACCAATTGATGAACTCATAAGACACACTTTAGTTCCACTACAAAGGACAAAATTTAGTCTCTATTATATCAAATAGGTATTGTAGTACAATTTCAATAGAGTTTATTCATACAAAAAAGAGGGATCTATTTCAAGGCATGAAAGCCTATATTTATAGAAAAATCAAAGAGAGAGAGAGAGATTTGCATTGAAAGAGACCTAACTACTTTTGATGGATTATCATTATCGAGGATGCTGAGTCATTATTTTATCAAGAAAGCATGTCCTCATAAAATAATTGAATGCTCCCTTGACCTTTATCCAACCACCAGGTCTCCATCTCGAGAGTTTACACCATCTTCCTAAGGACCAAATCTTTATACCTTAGAAGTAACAAAGCCATGCTAGTTCTACCTTAAGCATATGTAAATATCTATTTGTCTAGGAAAAGTCCATGATGAAGGACAAAAATCTTCACATTAATTACATATCTACCCCAAAGAAATATATAGGCACAAGTTTCATTATAGATAAATAACCAAGCATATTTATTGGTTTTCCTATAGTTATCATGTTGATGAGATGGAGTTGACCAACTATTTGATCTTGCTTTGACAATAGTCACCAACCCTTAACCTATTTTAGGTCTTATGAAGACTTATTTTTTTTCTATTGAGTTTTAATGGTGAAGATTGATTTGAAATATAAGCCCAGGTTTGATTCAAGACTCTTATTCGAGATCAAATCCTTTATTTTTACCTTACCTGGGTTGAAAAATGCTCCATTGACTCCCATTAAAATATTCTTAGGTCTACTTTTTTTTTATTGGCCATTAAAAGACTGATCCAGATCATTGACATATTAACAAATCTCTCACACTATTGATCTTGATTTGCATAATCAAGCATGGGTCATTAAATATATCCCTAACTTGTCAACCTTATTCAAGAAGGAGCTACTTGGCAGCGCTACATTTATTCTCAAGATCCTACTGTCAGTCTGTCTATGTCTATAATTATGCCATGTGTTAGCCTCACACTCAATTTGAGACTTGTTAGCTTCTTGTCCTTTCTAACCCCTACCCACCGTTGGATCTAATTTATGATTGAATGCATGCTATTGAGCTGCTTGGGTTCATTATTCTATCAGTCACCGCTCACCATTGGATATTATATACGATCAAACATAAATCATTGATCTGAATATTTAAAATACAACTATTACTTCATGAGACCTTAATTTGATTCTCACATGCCTATATTTGATGCCTGCATGAATGTATTTGATGTCTTCATGAACATCACTACATATTTAAAAATAAATAGTCATTTTCTAAGGTTTAAACTTGATACTTGCATGCCCATATTTTGAATTTTGCACAAATGTATTTGATGTTCGTGTGACCATCAATATTTTTCTAGAACATAAATTCTCTGAGTCATTTCATTTGGACTCTTATTTGTAGGGTTTTTTTTTGGCCAATGTCCTAAAAGAATTACCCTTTGAGAAAATTGTATAGGGCACTTTGTCAAAGAAATGACCCTTTGGAACTTTGATTTGAGGCACCATCTCAAAATAAATGGCCCTTCGAGATTTTGATCTGAGGCACTTTCTTGAAAGAAATGACCCTTTAGGATTTTGATCTAAGGCACTTTCTTGAAAGAAATGGCCCTTCAATATTTTTTCATCGTACCACTTGGTTGTGGAAATGACCCTTTAGATTTTCTATGTGGACAGTTTCTCAAGAAATGACCCTTCAGGAAAAATGTTTTAGGAAACTTTACTTGAAGAATGCCCTTTGAAAAAAATTAAATGACCCCTTCAAAAATTGAATTGAGACACTTTTCTTAAAAAATACCCTTCAAAACTTTTACTTTGGAATACTTTCCTGAGAAAAGACCCTTCAAGACTTTGTATTTGGAGCATTTTGTCAAATAAATGTATCCTTTAAAATTTATATCTAAGGCACTTTTCTAAAATAAAAACTCTTTGAAACCTTGTCTTAGACCAAAATGTCAAAGAAATGACCCTTCCACAAAATTATTCGGACAATTTTTCTGAAAGAATATGCACTTAGGATTTGGGTCTTTGAGATTAAATATCCTAAATAATTCCCAACACTTATCCAGAAATATCTGATACAATTTTTTTGAAAGAATGAACACTTATCCAAATAAAAAAGGTCAAAAAGAATTAGTCAAAACAAAATCCTAAAATAGTTGAACTTAGCCAAAACAAAGCTCAATATAATTTTCTACGTCAAGACTTGGACAAAAAAGGGGTTTTGTACTTAGACTATCCAAGGCCTATAGGCCTTTCTTAACCATGTGCCCAAAATTGTTATTTGAACTTTGAAGGATCAAACACTTTAAAAATCTATTTAGATACCTACTCTTTGCAACATCCCTCAAATGTTGACAAACATACACTTTAAGTAAACTTAAAGTGTTTTAAAGGATTTAAAAGATACATGTGATCCTTAGATCACTCATTCCATCCAAAGATATTCTCAGCTCCCTAATCCATTATTGATATCCAGGACATAACATTGCATTTAGATAAAGTTTTATATGTGGGCCAAAACTAGACAATAGTAACATGTCGAAGAAAACTTTCTAAGTTTTCACTTATCTTCAACTTGAGTTAATGAAGTTGGATTTGTAGAAAAAGAATGTTTTTTTTGTTTTTGGCATCATAGATAGTGTTGATTTTAAAGGGAACTTGTGAACCAGGGCCTTATCCTTGAGTTTGTGGCATGTTATGAATAAAAGGCAATTATTGCGTGATTGGTACTTGTGGAATAGTAAAACCTCTTGGTTACATGAACCCCTATTATGAAGTAGATGATTGTAGAGTGTTCAACATTTACCATTTACCAATGGAGATATGTTATTTATTAGACATAATTTGTGATTGTAATGATATGTGGGTCTACGATTGAAGAGGAACATTTTTCATCATCTAATGAAGTAGAACATTAGTTGACCCCTATTGAGGTGGTGGAATGTAATACCTCTAATTTTTTAGTATATTAGAATGTGCTTGTTATTTTCAAATGTTATTCATCACCTGTTGTGGTGGAGTAACATTCATTATATTTTTCTAAGACATGGTACTAGTCATCGCTTGACTACTTAATCCTTATAGTTGTGTGCTTGAAAAAGCTGGTTGAGGATTAGAGGTAGTTTATTTTGGTTGGGAGGTATAAGTTCTTTCCCCTTGATATTGTGATCCAATCCTGGTGTTAACTAAAGGCACATTTTATTGTGGACTAGTTATTTATGTAGTTAAACCACTTTGGTCTAGATTGGATGATACTTATGTATTCTCCACTATGTTTGGCTCATTTGTATGTGTAAAAGTAGAAGACACTTCTTCAATAGTTAGGGCATTGAGCATATCCCTAATTGAAGTAATTTATTTGAATGGGTCTATATTCAAGTTGTTTGGATTTCTAATTTGATTAAAACTCCTATTTAAGGAGTTAGCTCGATAAGAGGAGCATCTGACATGGTCATCTTATTGAAATTACATGCTAAGTTCAAATAGGTCTGATATACTATTTGAATTTGTATAAAATGGTCCTCCATGAGGAATTTTCCTATGACAAACATATGTGGGTCTTGATATGGAATCAAAATTAGAGCTTGAATATTTCTAGAAGAGGTTTATTTGATGTTTTGATTATAAGGTATGTTGTAAGGCACTTTAACTAGACTTGGCAAATTTTCATGGGGTAAGTCTGCTAGAAACTTGGCCCCTACCTCAGAGGATCTAATTAAAACTTCATCCTTATTTTTAATCAAGTGACAATAAAATAAATAGGGGTCATATGTTGATGGCATCATGACATAGTATAGTTGTTTTTGAGTTTGATATAAACTGAAGGTACACTAGTTAGGTACTGCATTGTTTATTATTGGTACTACTCTGAGTATGAAGGCATGTTAACCAAATAGTGAGCTATAGGATATTGGATTTATTCCCCTGATTGAGTGTTTTAAGGTGGATAAATATCCATAGCAAAAACTATGTCATCACCATAGGGGTACTGAACAAAGTCTTATTGTGTGACCCAATTATCATATCCTGAATTGTACATGGCTCCACTACGAGTATAATGAGACATATTCAAATCAATGATGAGTATTCCAAGATAAAGGGATTATATTTATAAAAACTCTTAAAATAATGTCAAAAGGACAAATGGTTTGATCTTTTTCCAACTTGGTCAAAGGATGGATATGTATATCTGAAAAGGTTTACGCTAAAACTTGGTACAAAATAATCTAACATCAAATGTCTCACATAAAATGTCAACTAGATAAAATAAAATGAGAATTCCAAACTCTAGGTTCATAGCATTCTAAACAAGTCTAATTTAAGAAAATAAAAGTTTCTAGGTCTTTTATCTAAATGCAACACAAAATCTAGGCTCAAACATGCATGTGCTATGTCTTTTGGAAAAGGCAAAAAATCTAGACTTAAAAACAAGGTAAGAGATTTAATCTAACAAATATGAAACCTTTTGACATAAACTAAGCATTCAAATTTAAACATGAAATTGGTCAATTGGTATAATGCATGAAAAAGGCATAAGGAAGATAGGTTATTTCTCCCAAATCTAGGCACAAAAAATAGTTTTTAAACTGGGTAAAGAATTAACCTAAGTTGCACAACCCAAAAGCAAAAGATCAATGTCTAGGCCAAAATTACACAAGGCATAAACAAAAATCAGTCAATGTTTAAATTTAAACTTGTCAAGGATAATTAAAAACTCAACTTAGGAAAACTAGTATTCTTTAAACAAATACAAATTTAGATAAAACTAAATGGCATAATGACACAAGGTAAAGATTAAAAAGTAACACATGGCTTGAAATCTAGAATTGGAATTCAGACACATGGAAATTAAGTATATGAAATGATTCGGGTAGTGTAATGAAGTTATCACACTCTAAAGATGTAATCAATGTTTTTTTCAAGATTAAAAGTCAAAAAAGTTTTGAAATTAATTGGGTAGCATAACATTACCCTTTTCAATTAAATAACACATACAAACACAATTTGATGAAATACTAAGGCAAAGGTATGGTGTTAAATGGACGTCATAATACTTCTTCAAATAATGGAGTAATATATACACAAGACATGTTTTTCATGTGGTATAATAAACTAATAGTTTAGACGCAAAAACCATGCAATTTAGGATAAAATGACATAAACACCTAATTGTAATGTTCTAGATCCTAAAACTAACAAGGTTACATAATAATGTAAAATTCTATCAATATACTTGATATTGGGAGGATTTTAGGTGTTAATCTAAAAATAAAAGTGCATGAAAAGTAATGTTTTTTAGGCCCCTCTTCTCCTAATAGTTTTTACTATGATGTGGAACTTCAGGATACTCACCCTGCATCAATAGTATATCTGTGGCAAGTGGGGTTATTATAATATATCAATTTTTGCACATTTTTAGATGGTCCCAAGTATGGATAACATAAAGAGATTATCACATCATTTTGATTTAAATCAACTAGATTATTGTGAAAGGTTTTGTCATTTTCACAACCACTACATCCGTTGCTTGCTCAGTTTAGTGTGATGTTAGAGTTTCCCCTATGGTCTGAGGTAGTATTTTACTAATAGAGCTTATTTAACAACTCAAACAAGAATCCTAGTAAGTCAAACTCAATTTATATATGCCATCATGGAGTGGGATTGAAATGATGCTAAAAAATGAATTCTAGGGTTAATGCTTCTCTAGAAAACCCATGAGAAGGTGATGAAATCCCATTCACAAGCCAAAATTCATGAAAATAAATGATAAGTGAAAATACATTAGGGTCGTGTTTAGGTCACCCAAACCATATGAATTTAAGGAGGGCCTTAACGATGTTATTTTCATGATTTTAGACTAAAGCAACCAAGGCAAAAAATGATCACTTTTAGTTACCCAAGTTCCCTAAAGGGGATGGGGGGAAAGCATACACACATCAATTATTTTGCTAAAATAAAAAACTTCAAGAAATAAGCAAAAAATGAAACTTTTAAGAGCATTTATCTAGTGTGAGAGTTCATTTTAATCACCAAAATGAGATGTGTTATGATTTTTTTCCCCTTGGAATTAGTTGAAAAACTTGCAAAAGTTTGAAAAATATCTAAGGCATGAAAATGAACTAGGTTCATTTTAAACACTAAAGACAAAGTGTGCAAGATTTAACCATGTTTAAAATTGATCTTTTCCACCTTAGGACCTACAATTGTTAGTGGGGTTTTACCTGCTTAGAATCCCAAAGATGAGTGAGAAAATAACATTTTGGATTTTGTTCTTGGGTTTCTCTATTTTTCTATCTCAGAGATCGATGTTGATCCATGTAAGAATCGACATTGGCTCACTAAAATTGGCATTGATCTGTCCACAAAGGGATTGATGTCAGTTAATAGAAATTGATATCGATTATTGTAAAAACATAGAAAGATAGAATAAGGTTTAAAAAAAAAATATTGTTAGCCAAATGAACTTTAAAACCATTAAATAACACTATATCCTATAGGAAACTAGTAAGTCAAATAATATTAAGGCCCTTGACATAAAAAAACCAAAAAACACAAGAAACACTTGTTAAACAAATTTTTTCTATGCTCTGTTCTACACACAAAGATCGATGTTGATCTTGGGTAGATTGACATCAGTTCTAGTAGGGTTGATGTTTGTTCTATTAGGATCGATGTCGGTCTCTCTGTAAACTATGTCACTAAAAAACAAAATACGTGAAAAATAAAGTTAAAACTTGAATTTTGAAGATTCTTAGGCATTTATTAGCAAAAATAACAACAACATATAAATATTTTTACTTGTATGGGATGCTCAATGTCCCACCAGGCATGCCATTTATGATCATAGGAATCCAATATGGGATGTCAGTATAATATTAGTTCAAATAACAAAAACTCAAGTAAAACACACTAATACTTACACTCCTAGGCTAGATCTTAGGGAGAGATTAGTAAAAAAATCTAATTGAAAGCACAAATAAAACATAAAAGACACAAATCCTCTAACTTCCTTGGGAGCTCTAAATGCTTTATTGAGTGGATTTCTGAGCTTGTACATCGAGAAGTCTTTGGTAAATAAAGCTTGTTGGCTCCTTCTCTATTTGGCACCATTAGATTTGATGTGGATTGTGATTAATTTGGCTCAATATTTTAGCATTATAACACTATTGAAAATCTTGTCTCTATCCAAATTAGCATTATAAATTTATCTTATGAGAGCTTAAAAATTAAGAGGCATGTCATTGTATTTATAGACTAAGGATTTAACTCTCACCCAAGGTGAGTTATGGTTGAGTTAAAGCTTGATATGTGTTTAAACTAAACCTAGGTGAGTAAATTATAACTCCAATAGAGTTCAAAATTTTCAAGTAATTATGATTTACAATTACTAGGCATGGCTCTCAAAACTGGATATTTTAAGATATTTTTAAAGAGCTTGACAACTCATAAAGGTAATGATGAAAGGATATGCTATTTTGAATTTTTGAATTTACTTTTTACTTTTTAACTAATTTTAAATGGATAATTCAACTAGGCATTTAATTTGGTTTGTCTTATTAATTAAATTTGATGATATTTTTTAGAATTTACACTATTTGATTTAAGTGTGCAAGTGCCCCACTTAATAGGTCCATAGGCAAAACCAACTATTGCAATGCTGTAAGGTGATTATGGATGAATATGTGAGAGTTTATTGTTGCATACGATATAATACCCCAATTAGGGATGTCTCAACATGATTATGAGCTTTGATGAATGATGCATAAGTAAATTTAGGATATTTAGTGATTCTGAGGCTTAATTTATAATGGTTGATAAGAATCAATCTAAAGTCTGATTGGAAGCAAGTTGTCACCAGTTTTAAGTGTCTACATTTAGTAGCTTTGGCTTATCAGTTACATGATTTACTCTAAATTTTGACTTTGGTTATTTGTTCCTAACACATTTTTCAACCCATCTATCCAAATTTCTAGGTACATCTTGTTTACATCATGCAAGTTATCTTGGCTTTCCTGCATTTGTTTATTTTTCCTCTTTAGTTCTACATCCTTGGGTTTATTGAAAGTAGTCTTTATGCCTTGCATGATAAAAAACAAACATAACAGACAACCATACAACAATAAAGGTAAGTCAAGGTATGCATACATTTAATTTTTCATTTATTTCCATTTCAGTCATTCACTTTTAGTTATTTTATACTTTAAAATATTGAAATTTTTTAGCTTCATCATTATGTGTTGATATGTTATTTTATTAAATCACTATCCCATGTTGCATTTGTATGACACATGATCAGATTCAAATGGGGCATATGTATCCACATAATATTATCAAAATTTATTAATTATTGATGATTTATCTCTTATAAGAACCTATCAAGTCTCAATCTCTCTGAGTGCACACCTTAAGGGGTACATCAGGAAAGGGGTGGGAAGGCCATTGGTGATTCTTAAGATTTTTATCCCTATAATATCACTTGTTATCAATCCAATCATCTCATTAAAACATCCCCTAAGCTTTGCCTCCTCTTTTCATCTTCATCTAGTGATTTTATTCCTTCATTAGGCCTTCCCTAGCCAAAAACCCTTTCCAATAATTTATAGTACACTATTAACCCCATCAAACCTATACTCTAATTGACAAAATTCATTTAGGGTCTAGGTTGGCCCTAGCTAACCTAGACCAAGGCCTAAATTATTTTTGTTAATAAAGATACATAGTTGATTGGGCTGACCCTATCAGCTAAACTTTTAGAAAGGTATAGGGTTAGATTCAGATATATATACACATTCATTTCACCATTTCTTAGAGGCAATAATATTTAATCATTCATTTTCTCTTCTTTACAATTTTATCTTCTTCCATTCTACTTGAGGAGTCATAGCTTAGGGTTTCTACTTGGAGAAGAACCTTGTCCTATGTAAACTTATTAGATGATTTGGACTTTTTTAATGATCCTTATAAGCCACAACAACCTCTTGCAAAACACTTTTGGCCAAGGGATAGATCGAGTCTCGACAAGTTCATATTCAATGTAAGTATCTCTAACTTTGCTCTTCTTTTTTAGTAGATGTAAGTAACATAAGTAATGGATTTTAGATATATTGATCTCTCCATACATTAGGGTTTTACTTATACATATTTTAATTATGATTCTCTTATACATGTTTAATTTTATGTTTACTAAGCCCTCATTTGTGCCATAAGATTTGGTGAGTACTAGATTAGGCTTTTACTTTGCTTTTTCCATTTATACTTTGTGAATATGAAAACATAGGACCTAGTTAGGGTTATTGCATATTTTTGCTTGACTGGAAGCTTTGGAACCCTTCTTAGTGATTTTACTATGGTAAAAAATCCCTTGGCTAGGTCTAGTGGATCTATCTTAGTCATGACCCTGAATATCCAATGTATCAACGATCATTAGTGTAAGTAGGATTTATCTTCTTCGAGCTAGGACTAATTTATAGATAATGTATTTGCCTTTACATACACCTACATCTATTCATATTTTATAGTATAATGTCATCCTTCATATTGGCATATATACCTACATCTATTCAATTTTTCTCGTATAATGTTGGCTTTCATCTTGCTATATATACATGCATCTCTTCATATTTTATGGTATAATTTTGTTCTTCATCTTTCTACATATAATTTTACTCTAAATATGATTATAGGTATCTACCAATACTTTTATCTCATAATTTTACAATGTATGTGTTTATTCAATAATGAAGAGAAATAAATGTAAAAGTAAAGGAACCAATGATCCTCTAAAGATAAAACTGATTTATATTTGAGGATAGATTGTAATGCAAGAAATCAAACTTTAGGTGACATCCATTTATAGGAATAGATGTCAATTTTTTTAGTGATAGACATTCATTTAATATCTATGGTTTTGATTCTCTGTAGCTTCATAGATTCCCAATCCCATTCACCCAAGAGATTTTGTGAATAAATCTAAATTTATCCCATTCACCCAAGAAATTTTGTGTGTGAAAGTCAATAACTATAATGAAATTTTGTGAAAGGCATTTCATTATAGTTATTGACTTTCACACACACACACACACATCATTGTAGTTTTTAACCATTGACTAATTTCATATGAAGAGGGTTTCTTTAATTTTACATCCTATGTTTTGTGATCCTATGGAATAGTTTGATTGTGAAATATGCACAAAATGAATTTCTTGGAAAATCAACTAAACAAACTTTCGAAACATTGTAGTCTATTTCATAATATTTTGTATTTTATTGATTGTTTGACAAAATGCCTCACATAAATGTGACTACATGGAATAATATGATTGCATAGTATGCATAAAATGAATAAATTGGAAAATCAACTAAATACACAATCTAAAATTTGTAGCTTAGTCCATAATATTTTATACTATTTTTATTGTTTGAAAAAATGTTTGACATAAATGTGATGTAATGGACTAATGTGATCTCATGAGGTAGTTGGAATCATTTAAAAAAAATAATTTAAAAGCATATAATGGTGGAACACATGATTGATTTTCTATTCTCATATGACACAAAATAATTTTAGCTCTACTCAAATGCTCACATGAAATTTTGTGTATCCTCACATAATTGATTTCAACCATACTCAAATCCAAACACTTGAAGCTGATTCAAAATATTTTCACACTATATTCCCACTTTCACACCAAACACCTTCTCAAAATACTATTTGAACATGGTGCATATATAAATGTAGATGCATATATTATATTGAAATCTAGAAAGGGGGCATAAAAATATATGGAATATTATCATCAAAATGCACAAACCCATGATTTTTGTTTTTGAAAACATGTTTTATGGGATAAAAACCTTCTAACTTTGGATAAATGGATGTTTGTCAGTAACATATCATACAAAAATAGGACACCCAAGAAACTTCTGTTCAAGGTCTATAGATCCTTATTCATAGAAACTGTTATTGGTTTGCATCTTCTATAACTAATCTATCCAAATTCTAATAAAAGGTAACATGATTTGATCATAATTTATGTTTGGAAGGTAATTGGGATTATTTGTTTGCCGATGATACACACATATATATTTCCATTTTTTCCAAAAAATATTTTGAAAGTCATATAATGGTCCCATAACCATCTTTTACACATTCAAAAGGTTTTGCATGGGGATGATTAACCTCACCATAATTAAATATTTACCTTTTCCAAACCTTGCTACAACCATATTGATAATCTACTTAAGGGAATTAAGAACTCTCCTAAAAAATTGAAAGACCAAAAAGTATTTTATCTAACAATCCAAACATTTTGAGAATTTGGGGATCATTGGAGTCATCTACATCACAAGTAAAATTTTCATTTAGAGGAACATTAACAACATTATCATGGGCAAGATCAACAAAACTATTATTGACATAATCTTGAACAAGCCATAAATGGATGATTATACACAATCCTATGAAATTGATTTATAAAATAAGTAAAATATGGAAAGGTATAAATCAATACACAAATAATACTTACATGGGAAAAAAAATTACTAGTTGAAGAAAATAAAACATTACTTCTTGAAGAAAATTTCTATCCCAATTTCTTTCTCAAATCACCACATTTCAACATGTGCTTGCACACATGGCCTTGGTTTAACCACATTAATTCACACATTGAAAAATAACAACATACCATTCTATCCTTATAAAATATGTCTTCCTTACTTTGGATTCTTACCCAAGCCACATCAATGTAAATATCACTAAACACCACATTGCCATTAGGTATGCATTGTGATTTCATCCATAACTTGTTATCTAATTGATCAAGATTGAATTTCCTATAATACCCATTATCCTTGCACATTTGGATCCACTAATTACACATAAATACAATGTACACAAACATATTCACCTACCAATCCACTCTTAAATGGGATGAAATTGTTATTTCATTTAGAAACATACACTTCATTTGAGAGTGTTATACTTATATGGCATAATTTATATCTAGACCCACATGGGGCATTGTATGCAAACATCTTGCTCACAAGCCAATACTATCAAACCATTGATCTTTATAATAAATGTTGAATGATTCTTGAACCACATTTTTTACCATGAATAAGTTCACATCATGAATCATTTCCTCCTTATTAGGATATGTGTGCATGATAATCACCTAATATTATAAATGTTGTTTACCTTATTTCATTATCCTTTACCTTTGAAATCAAGTTTTTTAGCTACACTCTCATCACATGCCAAATGTATAGGTATATATTAGATTTAAAAACTTATCTGGGCTCATAAAGAAAATGTAAAAGTAACAAAATTAGGAAATATTTTTTTTTTCAATTAAAATAAATAATATTTATAATATACATGGCTTCAAATTACATAATACAAACATTTCAACATGAGCATCCTCCATCATGAAAACATATGGTGTCCATTTTAACATATAACAATGTGTACTAACCACACCCATGATGTCAATCATGAACAATAGCCATCAACATCAAAACTCATGTAATAGGAATTATATTATACATACTATCAAATAAAATAATCATGCATAATATGAACTACATCAAAACATATAAATGTAAGTATTATACAATAACAAGTATAAAGTTTAAAATTTAGAGATACAAAATTAACATCCACACCTTTGTCCCATATGTGAAGTCATTTTAAAGTATACTATTATGGATATGATTCAACATCAAATCACATGGATGAAGAATATGGAGGCATAAGCCAAGGGTTGTTCCTATATTCATATTTCTTCAAACTCTTCATACACAAATACATTTTTATAAAATTTTATGACAAAGTTATAACACTATCCATGTCATTGGGGTCAAATTTGTATTCTAATGCTTTCATCCTTTCCTAAATATTTTAGATATAATCTTTGGTCATGAAATCATCCTTCTATATCTAACCATCAAACAATGTTAGTTTTTCATGGAAAATTTCATTACAAATTTTGTGAACAAGTTCATGGGTTAGGGTCAACAAGAATAATTTCTCCACCCAATCCTTCAATGCACCACTAATGCATGGAGATAAAGTATAATTACTACCCCTAAAGTCATTCATCTATTTCACATGAAAAACCATGCCCCCTCACCCCCCCTCTCCCACCAAGTCCATATTTCCCATGTTGTTATATTTAATCAAATCATGTTATTACTTCTCTATCAACATAAAAATAGAAAAATGACATTGGAATCCATGACATAAATGGTTACAACTAGGTCGACTACAAGTACCAACCTTCAAATCATTATAAATGTCATAATGTGAAATGTATCCAACATTATAATCCTCAATGCCATGTGTACACTGATAACTAGATAAAACATACATAAATTAGAACATATTCCAATTAGTATTTAAAAAAAAAAAACTATTACAAGACACCATACTCTCAATATGTGTTTGAGAGATCTATCAATCCTAATTTATTTGAATTAAAGTTTCACATGATTGAATGTGTTATCATCAATATGAAAGGTGATAGGATACTTCAATCTATTACATTCACCACTTTTAAAATATTTTATACAATCTATTCTTATTTAGGTGAAAATATCTTTATCATTACCCAAATTGTACTTCACCTCACTCCACTTCAATTCATTGGAAAAAAAATCCTTAGGAGGCAGATTTTGCATGGTAAGAGATAACAAACACTTATACTTAGACATTATCTATGAAGCGGGCAAGCAAAAAAGTTAAACCTATAATTTATAAACCCATCAACTTTGCATTGAAAAAAGGCAACTTACATGTTAAACATCAAATGACATTCTCATACACTATGTTTCATGTATAATTTGAACTTATTAGATGCCATATATGAACTAAACAAGTGAATGTTTTTTTACTAATTAGTTTAGAGGACCATTATTGTTGCATTCAAAATAATTAACTTACAAGTAAAATTAGATGTTGCAATCTCATATACTATATTTCATATAATTAATGGTCAAATATAGAATATGGTGTTAATTTTCCTATTTAGTACTTAATTTAACATGTATTCATGTGTACATTTATATTTTTAAATTTAGTCAAGACCAGTTAGTCATGTGTACTCAATTTGACATATATTCATGTGTAAATTTTAATATATTCATTTAAAATTTCAATTCAGTTCTAAAGATATAGGAGGATATTGACTAGAAAAGTGTGTCAACACCATTAGAGAGCCTCCATAAAATCATTCATATATCTATTCATCCTTGAAGTGTTTATGCATCATCTTAAATAAATAAATTATTAAATTATAGCAAGTGTTATGATTCTTGTTATTTTATAGCACCTCCATATTTAAATATAACATAAATCTTATTGTAAAATTTTATTTAATTTATACATATATGGAGATTATAAATAGATACTATGACACTTGAATGTTTGAACTATAAATTTGACACTAGTGATGCCTTTTTGGGGCCATTAGAAATTTGTTGTATCAGTGAGGATGCTTCGGGGAAAATAAGCTATTTTTAATACAATATATTTTTAAGGCTAATTCAATACCATCAAACTACTTGTTATATTGACAAGGATATTTTATGGTAAGTGAATTCAATTCAAGATCACTAAGATAACACCTATTCAGGGTCAGATATGAAAACGCTGATGGAAGTCCCAAATTAACAAGCCCAAATTATAATGGGGAGTAGGTGATGAATGTGAGGTACACCTATCTATTGATAGGTTTAGTGTTGGTAATAGTCCACATTATCACAAATTTTAAAAACTTTAGATTCGTACAAACCTCAAAGCTAACATATTATATATATTTTAAATATGTTATGTATATGCATTTACATGGAAGGAATTTCATTAAAATTTAATAGATCTATGTGTAAATTTATGCATCCCATCCTTTTCATTATTGATAGACATTTAGAGTGATCACATCTAAACATTAAGTTCCAAACATACATTGGAAAATAAATTACTTTGTGGTGATATTTATTATATTTTAAAACAAAATGACAAGTCCTTATAGTGAAAAACTAAATTGAAATCATCGAATTCAAAGGTTTTTAAAAATCATAAAAAAAGTTTTATTCATTTATAATATTGATTAAAACTTGACATGGTAAGTAATATTTACCAAGAGATATCCCTTAATTAATTGGTTATAAATGTGTTATTTTGTTCCTTCCTAGTCCCCATGAAATACCCCAAATATTATACACAAAATACATATTATGAAAATACTAAAAATAAAAATAATTAGTTACCATAAACTAATATGTATGCCATCTATAATACCCCTAAACTAAAAAATATAGTTACATATTAGGCATATCACATAATCTAATCGACCATTATTAGAAACATGGCATGATCCTAGTACCAATGTGATGGTATGTTATTCCTGGTTTGTATTCAACTCTAACTCAACAAGTGGAAAAAGAGGCTTAGTAACAGGTGCAAAACAAGGATAGTAATATTGGAAGATAAACCACCACTAATTGGATTACCCCACTTCAAAAATTATTTTAGATCCCAAACATCCTATAGATAATTGGTATTCACATTGAAAAAATGACACATAAGTGGCATTGCCTATGTATGAAGTGTTATCATTTTATCATCTCTTACCCAAAAATTACCATATTTTTTTCACACATTTTTTTAAGTTGCTTTCAAAGACAACATTTATTTACATTATGATCAAGAAAAGTGATAAGACCATGAATAAGAATAACATTATATTAAATATTCATTCTTATAACATCATTAATTAGACCAAAATTAAAGGTTATCACTTCTTTTTTAGGACCATAAATAATAGATACATATTTAAAGCACACATTGCTCATATCATAAGAAATAACTATATGCAAGACACATATGTTGTCCATAATCTTATAAAAATTTAAAAAATAATCATAAAGCATAGGCATTGATAAAAAATCAGCATGATAAATAAGAATAATTGATAAAAAAATTAACATTAAAAAATAAGGGGCATTGATAAACATATGCAAAAATAGAGAATAATTAGCAAACACATCATTGATATGTTGTCCATAATCTTATGCATAATTCAAACAAAGGGCTTAGAATTTTTTGATATCTAAGGAAAGAGATGATGATATATGAAGAGGATGGGGGACGTGTCAAAACCCATAAAAATTAAACAAAATAAATCAATAATACCTACATGGAAACAATAATTGATAAGTACACAAATATTTTAGAAACATGTAATTTACATTTTAATACATACCTCAAAGTGATTTTTAAGTTTCTATAAGATTAAAAATGTTGGAATCATTTTCTAATAGCAAGGTTTGACCTAAAATTATTGATATACAATTTAATATATGGAATTATAAAGGCTATGCCATGACAATAGTTAATTTGACTGAAAATGTGTTTGATGATGAATTTGTAATGGTATTTTTTTTTTTTTGCTTTTTCTTCATATTTTAACAACATTAGATTCCTAAATTATTGTGTGGGGGCATTCATGCCACTCTATAATTAGTGAGTGGTATCTTGAGTGGTATTATATGACCACATCTTATATTCATGCACACAAAATGTTAAATTGCATAATGTTTTGTGTTATGTAAATTATGTTACAAAGCAATGTATTGAGTCATTCCAAATTGAGTTAGATGGATTCCTGTTGAGATTTTTAGTTTTTTAGGTCTTATTTCCTCCATGAGCAATGCCCTTATTAATAGTTAAATTTTAATATTTATTTTAATTTTTTGATTTATTGCAGAAGTCTAAAATATATAATTGTATAATATTTTGTTTACATGAATGCAAAAATTCCAAGCACTATTACTGTCTAATGAATGAATATTATAAATGATTCATTATTAAACCACTTCAATTTTCCCCCTTGTGAAAATAATCATATCATTCAAAATATAAAGAGAACTAATTTATTTGTTTATAAACCTGAATGATATGCTATTAGATTTAAAAATATTTAATAATGGTAATGTATATATATATTTACATTCGTAATGTAATGTGGACAATAGAACATTATGGTTAGTGGGAAAATTTTCCTCTTTGATGACATGTTTCTACATGTATAACTTATATAAAAAATCTTCTAATCATGCAATTTTTATATTTATATTTTTTGTGTAATTTTTTGGAGGACATGGGTTTAAATGTGCTATTTTACAGTTTTTGATAAATCATAAATGTGCTTTCTCAAAAATACTCAAATGAATAACATGGTAAGAAGATTTATCTGAATATTATGCATCCATGAGTAGTTTAAAAAAACATGAATGGTAAAATGGTAAACCTTATAATAATACATCTACCTTTGATTTGGAGGTCATAGAGGGTTTGGTATTAAGTAATATGAATACTGAATTTCATTTTGGTTATTCAACTTGCAAATGTATTAAGTGGCTTTTTTTGGTCTCAATTTTCAATCCGTAGTGGAAATAATTATTGGGGTTAGCTAATCTAATGGGATAAAGGGATATAATAACACATGGGACATAATGTCCCATTATTTTTATGATTTAACTAGTTGAATCAAAGTGTTGAGAGATTTCAAATAATTTTGTATTATCCTATAATTCTTATTGATGTTCTCTTAAGTATTTTTATTTCCTTGTTCACATAGGTATTATGCGATAATATAATGAGTATAATATTCATAAAAAAAAAGATAAAACAAGAGAGAAAGAGTAGGGTATGAATTTAATTAGTTCTTGGATTGAAAAAATATTGTTAATGCTAAAAGTTGAAAGCATGCTTGATCATAATTAAACCATTGTGAACCAAGTCTAACTATAGCACAAACCGAAACAACTCAATGGGAAGGATTATAAGTAATTAATTAAACATATTAATTTGAAATTATATTAAATAAAATCATATGAAAGGCATGTAGCTACTATACATAATGGCTTGACACAACTTGAAGTTAAACAAAACATAAATTTAGAATTCATTAAACTAGCTATTGCACAATCTTATTGTATATTCAATAGTAAACAATCATTGCAATCTCTTCTCAATATTAAATAATTATGTTTCATCAAGAAATTAATTGTTATAATAAATAAAAACATGAATTTCAAATCAAACTAATATCTAATTTAGTTTATATTACAAAATCATTTAGTTATGCTCTCTAGGTAGACAATCACAAACCAAAAAAAAATAAGAAAAAGAAAAGAGGACTAAGTCTATCATAATTTATGCATAGTTTTGGTGCATAATATCTCCCCCACATAATAATAATAATATAGGCCACATTTTATATAAAATAGAGTGGAACTCACCTCCTAATATCACAAGGCTACCACTCCTAGCCATGATTGCCATCTTAGGTTGTTACAACTACATTTGGTTAGAAAATTCCCTCTACTCTCATAATAGGTCAAATTATATTTGTCTTTTCTTCATGGTTATGACACTTTTTTAAATAAAATGATCCCCCACTTCTCCCCTTGGACTAATGTTTTTGAATGATACTTCAATTTTGCCTCCCTAGTAGAATATTTAGGTCAAGAAACCACTAACACATTCAATACATCTCCTTTAACCAGTCATACTCCTTAAAAGCCTACTCAACTAATTATTCTAATGTTTTCCTCAATTTATCTCACTATAACATTTTGATAGGCCATCAAATTTAGCTTCATGTCCTACAACCATCATTGAGCTCCACATACCTTCACTTGATTGTCTATAATGATTCAACCAGATTATGTGTCTATCAGGTCTATTTTTATCTCATTTGCGGTCTCCTAGGCATATTCCTCACCCATTCCTAAATTTACTTTCGATCTCTAGACCCACTTGACATCCACTTGTTCTTCCTAGTCTCTTTCCTCCTCTCTCTATTTGCCTTGAGATTATGGGGTAGTGGGATGTAACCACGTGGTGTAATCCTTCTAACCTAAAGGCCTAGATCTTTATGGACCACCCTAAGATGATGGGTTAGAATGATGTTTTTAAATGGTGTAATATCGCTAATATAGAGGCCTAGATATAGTATATATCTTCCCAACATTATTAGGTAATAGGACGTCATCACATGGTGCAAACCCACTAACTTAGAGGCTTGGGGATATTGACTTACAACCTTGACCATCGGGTCCTTAGGTTATTGAGATCATGTCATGTAGCACCATATCAAAAACCTAGAGGATCAAGGACATGAACTTATATATAATCCTTCAAGTCCTCAAGTCTTTGAGATGGTTCCATGTGGCATCATCTTGGTGACTAGGAGGCCTAGGGACATTTGGCTATCGATTACCTTCTGAATCATTGGGTCCCTAGGATCACACATGGCATGATATTGGGACCCCTAAGGCCTAAATTTTTTCCAATAATTTAGATAATTATTTTATTTAGACATATAATTCTCATCATTGCTATGTAAAAATTTTAAGTATGAATGAATTCCCATAATAACACATACAATAGACAAAAAACAATCAAAACACATTAATTCACATGTACACATCATGTCCAATTCCTAATTTATGTCAATATGTCCTTCATTGGAGCATTACCTTATATGCAATTGTCACCATCAGCCAATTCATCTCAAGTAAAATTTTGACCTAGGAAATTGATATTTTTGACCAATAGTACAAGGCAACTCATTAAATTCCATGAATTACAAAAAACCTGATCAAACTCACATAGCTAAGCAAATCCAATTGAATGATTAAGGAAAAAATCCATGATTAATTAATAAATATCTAATTTTGGTAAATTAAAATTCATATATAAGTCCATGAAATCACCCATGACATCATTAAAAGGGTGTCATGCACCAAGCATTAATATAGATAAATATCTAAATTAAGGTTAGCCATGCCTTATTAATGCTCCCTCTTTCAAAATATTAATTACTTATCCCTCCAAAATTTAATTCATTTGTTACAACTCATCTCATTCTTGGTCCAAAGTCCATAATTAATTTGTATAGCCTATAAATTAAAGATCCACCATGGACAATGAACAAGATTTTTAGTACAAAGATACAATATAGAATTTCTTCTAAAGCTTCAACAATTTCTTCTATTTTTATCACAAAATGATCCAAATGGTTCATGATGAGATGTTAGAGGCACTTTATCATATACATTTATAAATACCTTGATCTCCATATGTGGGCACACTCATGTTTGAGGACTATCCATGAAGAGAAGTCACTTTAGGAAGGAACATTGAACTAACTTTGATGAACAATGAACTTGACCTACTGAACAATGAACTCACCCTGATAAATGATGAACTTAACCTACATGTGGGTGATGTTGATAGGAAAATCATGAGGTCACTAATTTTTATTTCCCTATATTTTTATGAATATAATAAATGTGACTTGGACATCAACAGACTTGACTTACAATCGACTAGGATGATAGCCAAACAATGAAATCCCTAAGAAGGTAAACTATGTTTTTGATTTTATTTACTGAAAATAATGAAATAGTAATAAAAATGGCAAGGTTATCTTGATAATAAGTGAATTTACCAAATTTGTGTTTTTGTTTAATTTACAATGAAATCCCTAAGAAGGTAAACTATGTTTTTGATTTTATTTACTGAAAATAATGAAATAGTAATAAAAATGGCAAGGTTATCTTGATAATAAGTGAATTTACCAAATTTGTGTTTTTGTTTATCTCTATATTGGTGAACTCACCCTATTAAATGATGAAGTTGACCTGTGTGTAATTCCTAAAACCTTGAAACTATTGAAATCAATTTATTTAGGTTGAAACAACTATTGTTTAAATGCCTAATTATATTTTTTGTAGGTTTTGACATATTTATAAATTGATTTTACAACTATCAAAGGTAAAATTCAATCATTTTATATTTGGTTCTTAAAAATGAACAATCACTTTTGACTTGGATCTTAAGAGCGCATGATTTTCATTTTTAGCTTAAGTAATTTTTTATTTACATGATTGTTAGTGTAAATAATTATGTGTATGTTCTTCCCTTACCTAATTTAGGGATATTCAGTGGAAAAAATGATAGGTTTTCTTGTTTGCTTATCTCACCTAAAAAACCATTTTGAAAGTATGCTCTTCTCTTTTCCATATATGGGGTATTGAGAATTGGAAACAAAACATGTTTTTCCTTTATTATTTTTTTAACTTCGTGGGGTGGAGTTCATAGCCTTTCCACTAGTTTTGATGGGTGCATTAACCTAGGAAGTAACATCCTAGAGTCATACCAATCCCATTATCTGATGGGGTATATAATTTGGATTTATGCCAATGTTATCTAATTTGGTGGTTCCATAGATCCTAATTTCATCAATATCAGTTCAATAAGACCCTTAATATTGAAGTGGTCAAAAATGGACTAGATGCTTTGTCAAATATATCATAAAATATCTCATTTAATTGATGGATCATTCTAAATTTCACACATACCACAAGGTATAATGGGATCATATAAAAATGTTAATGAAACTTAGATTAGAAATCACATTTTTGTAACATTATCATTGATGCAGGGGTGAAAAATTATATACCCTCTAAGATCACCTTTTAGTAAAAAAATTTGAGATAAGGGGGCATAAAAACCCTACCAATAATTTTAATAATTTATTTAATGAAAACTTAAACCATATGCTCTCAAAGGTAAGTATATCAAAAGTACTTAGTGATGTGATATAAACCCGTGTTAGTTTATAAGTTATATTCATGATTGCTTGAGTAATTTGTTGAAATCTATGTTGTGTTCACAACCATATTAAAATAAAATACACAAAGTTCTAAAAGAAAACAATTTAAAATGTGTCCTTGCACATTTACACACTAAGGTGTTATGCTACAAAATTGTTCCAAACCATCCTTAGCCATTTTGGGGTGTTATGTGTACCAATTAAAAATAGCCTTGTCTCATTTGGTACCATTACGCTGACCATTCCATTTATGATTTAGATTTGTATTTTCTTATGATAGATTGATTCTCTAGATTCCAAAACCTTTGACCTTATTTCTAATTTCATTCCAAGTTAAGGTTAAATAAAATCCAATATTACTCCATTTTCAAGTCAAATTCCACATTCCAAGACCATTTGGTGTTATTTTAGTTTCATTTTAGATCCAAAAATTGAGCTTCTCAAGTGAAAAAATTTCTATATCTCAAACCATTTTATATAATTCTAAATTTAAAAAAAAAATCTCAAAAACCTACCAAGGACCAAACCGCTATTTAAGCTAGAAATCTAATTGAAACATGCCTAGGTACATGGGAAGTGAGGCTTGTTACAATCCTAACTTTGAAGAAGAGTTATACAATCCATTGGGAGACCTATGAAATTATAAATACAATTAAGATAGTTTATACACATAATATTTTCAAACTTTATCAATTACTGCTGCTTTCTCTCTTGTAGTAACCCATCGAGTCACAATCTCTCTGAGTGCATGCCTTAAGGGGTGCACTAGGAAAGGGGTGGGTAGAGCATTGGTTCTTTGTAGGCTTATTATCCTTAATAATAATTTTTAATACACACCAATATCTTAAAAACATTCCCCTAATCATTGCCTCCTCTTTTTCACCATCCTTTAGTCACTTTCTACCTTAATTAGCCCTTCCCTTGCCTAAAATACTTGTTGATGATTTGTGTTACATTTTCAGCCCCATATACCTTGTAATATAATTCATAAAACTTATTTAGGTTCTAGGTCAGTGCCTGAAAGACCTAGACCAAGACCTAATTTTTTTATGTCAATAATGATACCAAGAACTAATTTATTTTTATCAATATTGATACAATGTTGATTGGGTTGACCTTACCGGTTAAACTTTAAGAAAGGAATAGGTTTAGATCCATATATATAAAAAAATCCATTTCATAATTTCTAAGAGAAGATAATAAGAATATATATATACATACATATATATATATATATATATATATATATATATATATATATATATATATATATATATATATATATATTCTTATCCACTATTCTACTTGAGGATCATATCTTAGGGTTTCATACTTTCTTTGAAGATACAGATCTTGTCTTGTGGAGAAGTCTTTTAGATGCATTGATAGATTATGTAGCCTAGAGATGATTTATCTTTGTCATCCTTACATACCATAAAAAAATATTGTGAATAACCTTGGACAAGGGAGAGATTGAGGCTCAGTGGGTTTGTATTCAAAGGTAAGTATTCCTAACTCTGTTCCTCCTTTGTAAGAGTAGATAGATATACATTTCTGCTTTTCTCCCATGCATTAAGATTATGTATACATTGACATGGTTATATATCTTCTATGCATGTTTAATTTTAATTTTTATTACCCCCACTTTATGCTGCAAGCTTTGGTGAGCATTAGATTATACTTTAGTTTACTTTTTATTAGTTTAGTGAATATGGAAACATAGGACCTAGTTAGGGTTATTGCATAGTTTTTCTTGACTGAAGGATTTGGAACCCTCCCTAGTGAATTTATTGTGGTAAGATATCCCTTGAATAGGTATACAAGATCCATTTTGGTCATGAAACCAAATATCTAATGTATCAATAATCATAAGTCTAAGTATGAGTTATCTTATCTGACCTATGACTGCTTTATAGATCAGTTGCATTTTCTTTTGCATACATTTTGGTGAACCCAATGTGAATATAACCCTTGAAGGTTTTATTTTATGTCATCATTTTTACCATTTAATTAAATTTCATTAATGTATTGAACCAGTTAGTATTATCTAACTTTTTATGTGTAAATTTAACACATAGTCACTTCAAAATGACTCTATTTTTTCTATGCAAGTATTAATCAACTACAGGTTATTAGATCGAATAGTTTGACATAATAATCCTATTCATTTACATATTATCTTACACTATCAAATAGTTTGTATCTATTTTATAATTCTTTATAGGAACATATAAGTCAATGAACACTATCAAACATTTTGAATCCTTTGCTTATTATTCTTTAGCATACAGGGTTTTACATAACTTTATCAAATTAGTCGACCTAATTTGCAAAATTTGAAAGCAAAAACTAAAGCATTAAAATATAAAATTTGAAATTTAAATAATATCAAGCCCACCAAGGTTCCTTTTTTCCCTCTATCATTTTAGTTCTTCTTTCTGTTCTGTTCTTCACAAGTTATCAGTCTTCAAAACTACAAACCTACAACTAACTAGGTTCACCTGGTCGACTTAGTTCTAGGCTCTGTCTTCTGTCTGAGAGACATAGTCAACATGTTTAACTCTATTATTAAAGACCTTGATTCTATAAAAAATAATGACCTAGTCGAATATGTTTTATACTATTTGCATATAATGTTTCCTAAACTGACTTTGTACTATTCTTAATCATGGAATTAACAACTATTTTCTAGTAATTAATTCACATTTCCTTTTTAACTATTTACATGCTTAAAGTAACTCACATATTCTAAATAGGTGGTTTTTCAAAATTTTATTTTATTTACACTATTTAAATCTTTTGAACACACTACCAAACCATTTAACATTCAAAACACATTTAAATACTTGTCTTCTCAAGGCCTACCTACATGGATTTCATCACCAAGGGAGAATTCGACTTGGTTTTTTGGCCAAGTATAAATACATGGTTAATGGTATGTATTGTCAAATCACTTGACACCCTTATCTATGTAAAATTGTAAAATGAGGGGGCAGGCCCCAATACCAATCCAATACCATTATGAATACAAATTCCTTCCAGTCTAAACATATTGAAACCAACATTAGACTACTTTCCAGTTCCTTATTTCATCCAAATATTTTATCACATTAAAACCAAAATTTCCTAATAATATAATAACACTTAGGGTGACCAAATAGTTAGAATTTACTTTTTAGTTGATTACTTTCTCTTCGATAGCTGTGTATTGTATTGAAAAAACTTGCATTGGCCAACATTGGTGAAAGGTTTTGTGTTATGTGCCCCAATTGGATCAACCACATTGATCCAATTGTTTGTATGTTTAATTTCATTATTGCTTCAATTATCTTGAAATTTTTTCCCCTTATTTGAGCACACTATCAACTTAATCAATACAATATCTTAAAAACTGTGCTTTACCCTTTTGTTAGTAGTACATAAACTATCTATTTAACTGTGTCTTCTTATTCACCCATTTAGTTCTCTATTCAATAGTACACAATTGACCTTAATGATTGTGTATCTTTATCAACCTATTTTGCCTTCCTATTTGTAATACAAAGTTGACCTGATTGACTCTGTATTCTTCTCTACCAGTTGGGTTACATAACATAGTCGATTGATTCAACTTTATATCTTACTTGCTATCTTTGCCTTTGCATCATTTTTTCCTTCTTAGCCTTTTCCTCTCATCATGAAATTCCTTTTTGAGGATAACATAGATTTTAACTCAATATATATAATGATATTTACCAATCTTAATATGTTTTCCCATAAATAGCTTGTAGATCCTACTTTAGATGAAAGTAATGTGCATGTGTCCACTTTCAATATAAATTATGGAAATCTTCCTCATACATATTTAGTTCGTAACCTTATATTCTCCTTAAAAGATTAACCTGAATTAGAGTATACTCTGGAAATGATTTTCTTCATTAATGAATTTCCTCAACATCAAAGAAATGATCCTTCCACTATTTACAACCTTAATATAACTAGTAAAAAAAAAGAAACCAATTCACCTTCCCCCACATTTTCACATTGATTTGGGGACACTATCTTCTTTGCTTCTCAACCGCTTCCTTATCCTTTGACCCCTTCTCATACTATGACCTTTCCTTCCTTTATTTCCTTAACCTCCATGCTAAGTATCTCTACTAACATGGTAGGTTAAACTTCTAGTGGGCCTTTTTCAAGACCCTCTATTATTAGTTCCTTCACTAATGCATCATTTACTACCCATGGTAATCATGTCACTAGTGTTTCTTCTTCTTATAATCCTTTTACTAGTGCATCTTTTGGAACATATGATAATCATGCCACTAGTGCCTCTTTTCTAAAAACACCTCTCAAGTCACTAATAATATGCATGACACTACTCACAATGGTATGTAAGCCACTAATACCAATGCTAATGCTTTATATGCTACACATAACACCACTCAAACCCATGAAATTTTATTTAAAACTCAACAAAATAAACACTTTCCAAGCTAATAATTCCAACCAAATGAAGCAAATGTAGAATCACCTTATTCATCTCCAAAATAACCCTCAACAAGTTCCATGGGGAGTACACAATAAAAATATGCCCCCACCCCCCTTATGGATTCCAATGGAAACCTTATTCTTCAAATACCTCTTGTTAACAAAACAATTAAACATCTTAAAGAACCTCTTATGCATCAAATTGCTAACATAGATATAGGAGACATCATCCCTAACATTAACTACAATAGGTCAACTGATCCTACCTTACACTTAAAAACATTTGGAAATATTTACAAAGATTGGGTCAAGTTAAAAACTTTTATTTCTACCAAAATATTATAAAAAAACCTTCATTGGAGATTCTTTAGTTTGGTATAACCAACTCAAGTCTCATTCCATCACTAGTTTGGAAGATCTAGTTAATGCTCTATTACAAGAGTTTCAAACTAGTGACCTCCCTAAAAAATACTTTGGCTCATTTTATTAATTGTAAGTAACTTGAGATAGAAACCATAAAAAATTTCATCAAATGGTGGAAAACATTATCTAACAAGTGTGAATGTAACATGGTGGATGATAAGGTCTTTCATATATTCACCAATGCTCTCTATCTAAAGTTATAATATTAGGTCCAAACTTTCAATCCACTAACTTTGGAAGAGGCCATCGACCAAGCCAAGCACTAATATTTTATCATGCATTAGTTTGAGCCATCCCAACCTCTTGTGGGCACTCACTTATTCATCAAAAATAAAAAATTTCATGCTACTAATGTTTATGTCACTGATTCTTATGATACCATTCATAATATTCAATCTATTGTTTTCAACCATGCTCCAAAATAAGATCCCTATTTAAACCACATCCCTAATCCTCAATTTTTTACAATAAGAAACATTAATGTTCATAAGCCATTATCCTTAGTGGAACTCTAAAAATTTCTACCAAGGCCTCTTCCATGATAGCTTGATCCCACTTGCCCTATGAAATCATGGTATGATCCAAATCAATTATCTTGGTTTCATGCTAGTTGGGGTCACTCTCATGAGACTTGTAAGCAATTATGTAAACTATCTATGGATTTCTTCCTTGGTCCAAATTTTGAATGTGATTCCATCATTCTTAAATGTCAAAAAACCTATGACATTGCCTTCAAATATCATGAAACACAAATTAAAAATCAATATTTAAACCAGGTTAATGCTCATCTAGAAATTTACAAAGACTATCTTCCAAACCATCAAGACAATAATGATAAGCCTAATCCTTCCACCAATAACATTGATAATCTTATAGATCTAACTCCTAAAGAAAATGTGGTCAACGTGACTAATATGTGAAGGGTACTTGCCTTCATTTATTCTCATCCTACCCACATGCACCAATCATATCATACTTTGGTGTTATCCAAGATTCTTCCCCAACTCACCTAAATATGTTGGGGTAAAAGGAACTTATCTATTTCAATGAATAAATTACAATACCTCAATTAGATAACACCTGTCATACCATTTCTATAATTTCTCCAATCTCTTTACCCATCACCAATGATATTTAACCTTCTACTACCACTCCTTCAAATCTATCAAAAAATAAACCTCTGTTAACTGCTTCAACATATCATGATAATCAACAAATTTGTCCCACAATTAAACCCCCTGCATCCTATCAATATAAATTTACATGCAATTCTAATCTTCTTTCTGAGGATCTCCTCCAACATTATGCACCTATATCTAATATTTTATATGAAGGGGATCTTATCGTAGAGCTTGATAATCTCCCATCTCAAATCCCCTTTCTCAAAATTATACAAAATTTTCCACATCATAGCAACTAAATTATGTAACTCCTATTAGAAATGAACATCCCCCATCCTCCCTTAGTAGGACGTGAAGCTACCTTATCTAGGTCATAAGATAACATCTTAAAATAGTGAAAAGATATGTTTATACTTGTTGATGGAATAATGGATACTTATCTCTCTCTTAAATTTCTTATTGCTTCCATGATTCCAGATGAGGTTCTACTTCATGTAGATGATCCTCCCCTCTTTATAAGAATTTAAATCAATAACATAAAATTCAAGCATGCCTTAATTGATGAGGGTTAAGGTACCTATGTTACCTCCATTGAGTTCATTAAAACCATTGGATACTCTGAATGTAATATTAATTCCACACATAACATATGTGAAGGTTACAAATGAAGGAAAATGCCTCCCCTAGGTTGTGTGTGGATCCATATTACCATCCCACATGTCACTATTAGAGTGAAGGTTATGATATTCAATATTCATCTCTCTTATATTATCTTTCTTTATAGGCCATGGACTTATCACATGAGGACTGTCACTTCTTCTACCTTCCAATGTGTCAAGTTCCCTCACAATGGTGAAATATATAATATTCAAGGTGACACTAACCCTTAGAATATTTAACAATTCCAAGATCATGGTGTATTCAAATTTCTAAGCCTTGAACCCTTTCCAAGTATTCTATTTTGAGGATCTCAACATTTTAATTTACCTATCAACTTTACTTGAGGTTACCATGGTCACCCCAAACTCATTGAGAATATACCACCTAAAATCTTAGAATTTAATGATGATGATCCTAATGATATCAAACTCAAGATAAAAAATTTTGATCTCTCTCCTCACATCATTTCCTATAATCCACCTTATCTGAAGTTGTATTGCTATTAACCATCTAATGATGATATACCCATAATCTTAACTAAGACTTGAAACTATATTCATCATGCCACCTCCAATGAGAAGGTCATCCCTAATTGTACAATTGATATTCATACACCTGACTATGATGATGGTTATACCTTAGATGACCCATTTTTAGGAGGTCTTTTTTAGGCTCATGAAGCTAAGATCCTTCATTATCATTATTATTTATTTTAGTCTTTTCATTTATCTTATCACATTTCATCTTATATAGTTCCTAAATTTAGTAGTATTCTTCTTATTTTTAGGGTATAGATGGTGTGTTTGCATGACATACCTTCAATTTTTGAATAACCTCTTAGGAATATGCTTATGGATCTTGCTATGAATAGTCCCTATTACTTCACTAGATACCAAGATCTTTATAAATAACTTGCCCCTGAGATGCTTTCTACTATCCTTAAACCTTTTGTACACCCTGCTCCTCCCTCAGCTAAGCCTAGTCCAAATATTATTCAAACTTACCCTTTAATTGAGTCTCTTCCTCCTACTAATTCTAGTTCTCCTTCAGTCAAGCCTCATTCAATCTCTACACTAGCCCTGCCTCCCCTTGGTAATGGCCTACTTCCTTTACCACTCCTTTCTCCTCTACCTACCTAATGGGATGATTAGATATACTATGGAATTCATATATTTTCCTATCATTAGAATATATATTATAAACTACACCATCCTTCCCAAGTTTTGATTCTACTCCCTTTATTAGTACACCCACAAAGTCTACTAACAAATGCATCTATTACTTCAAATACATAGACAATCATTCATCCATTCATTATCAAAAGCTTTGATAATATATAGACACCTTAAATCTTGTTCTTCCTCAACCTATAGACAAGGTTATACCTCCCCCTAATTTATTAGCTGAATATATTAACAAATATGGAGAGGCATATTGTTTATAGAACCAATACAATACCATCACACTGATCATTGCCACATCCTCTAGCAGCATCTTTAGAATCACCTTATGACCATTATATTGCCTAATATCCCTCCTCCTATAGGTCTTCCATGCAAGAAGGCTCCTACTTATTTACCCATGGTTCCTCCACCTATAGTTCCCCCACATGTGGTTCCTCTAACCATGATCCCTCCACCCATGGATCCTCTATCACCTATGGCCCCTTATCTACCAGTGACTCCTTCATGTCCCATAGATTCCACTCATATTCCTTATCCTAAGTATCCCATGCATGATGGCCATCATGAGCATGATATTTAAAGCATGCATAGATTTCTGTTGAGGATATTCATTGAGAGGTATTCTCTCAACTTTATCTGAAGATCAATGAGACCCTCACTGTAGTTAGAGTCCAACGCCATAGAGATATATAATATGTTATAAAAAAATGTTTTTGGACAAATTTACCAGTATTTATGAACACAACATGGTGTTCCTTAATTTTTTTATTCATTTTGGATTGGACATGTGCTCTAAGTTTATATTTATCTACTTTATATCATTTGACACTATGCCAAATTCTTATATATATATATATATTACATATCTATTTATATTTCATACTACATGTTGTCTATGGTGTGTTATTTTATCATGATTTTTCTACTTTATATCTATAACATGGATAATCATTATTGTCACTTGGTTATACAAACCTTTCTCCCCTTAGTCATCCTTATTTACAATGTGATCAGTTAGCAAAAAATTCATCTCATTATAATCTCATTTTACTGGTCCATCTTGAATCTTCATTTATTCCCCTTATTTCCTTTCAAAAACTAAGAATACACATGGTTAAAAATTTAGATAACATGTTGGTTCATAGCTAAGCCTAAGTGTTCTAGTCAGTCATGTCTTTGGATACTTAACTTCCTTTAGGCAAAGTCTAAGGCTCATTTATGTGTATCAATATGTCTCTCATGATTGGTCATTCTAAGTCTATATGGAGGAGGAATATTAAAATACATACAAATTTAAAATCCAAATCATTTTAACCAAAGGCAATGATACAAAAGGCAACATTAAAAAATTCAAAATTCAAATCATAATAAAAGACGCGATTCAAAGCACATCTCCTTTTTATAATCAAAGTTAAAACTCCACAATTGGCCTCATGATAGAGTCAAGGTCCATTGGGGTGTGGTAGGATATTAGATTTGTAAAGGAGAATAATTTTTTTTAATGCTACCTACTTTCTCATTTAAGTACCCAATCTTCATAGTAGACTAATGGTTTTGTAAGAGGTCCTAAGGAATGGGGAACACATTGTGGGAAAGTATGATCATTTTAATTTAATTTTTAAAAAAACCAACATGAGTCAATATTAGTATCTCACTTATTTTCATATACATATTTGTGCTTATTGTGAATGAGTATCCTTTGTATATTTATGATCACTAGTCACTTAGTATCTTCTCTATGTCCTTAATGTGTCTCATGTTTCCTAAGGTCTTCTCATAGATGCATACATTGTGATTTTTACATTCCCTTTTTCATTTCCCACAAGCTTAATATTTCCCCTTGAGAATTATTGTTTTGTTCGCTGATCACTTCCCCCTAGGGATTCCATTTGTAAGTTACAGTGTAAGACCTTGGATAGGACCAAACATTCTTCACAAATTACCAAATTACCATTCCAAACATTCCTTTTAACATACATTTCCCTTTGTTTCAACCTCATTGGTGTACCCTTTGTGAGTTTCAGTGTAAGACCATGGATAGGACTAGGCCTTCTTCACAAAATTTTCCAATACCTAAGTCACAATGAAATTACATGTGTCAAATTTGAGATAAGTAGTGATTGATAATGAGTTACACATCATTAACATGCTTCCAATATTGACATAGTATGTTTTATTCTTACTTTATTTATCTTTCATTTTTTATCTTCTTGTTTTCCGATTGCATGTAAGAATATAAAAAAAATTCTTAAGTTTTTCATACTTCCCATCTTGAATTAGTGCGATCAATTTAAGTTCATTTTTACATTTTTTTTCTTTTATACTTCCCAACGTGATTTAGTATGATTGATTGACTTAATTATTGTTAGGGTGTGGAGCTAAAAGCTTCAACTGTTGCAGACATGGAGAGGATGCTGAAGTTCCATAAGTACTGGCGTCGGTAGTATGACCGACGTCAGTCACATACAGTGCAGAATGCAACCGGCATCGACAGGGAGTCAGCCGACATCAGTCAGCACCAGACAGACAGGGACCAATGTTGGTCACCTGTGGTGGTTCCAGAACTGCTGTTGACAAACAGTCAGTTAAGTGAAGTGAGTGTTTGCATGATTAAGGGCTAATTATAGTCTCGAGCTGTGTGTCTAATTATTTTAATTAGAAGTCTATTTTTTTATGCATGGGATCCTATTTAAAGACCCATGAGGCAAGTATTGTAAATCAAGCAGGCAAGTAAAAGCATTGAAGCAAGGTCAAGGAGATCTATAGGTGTAAGGTCAAGGAGATCAGCTGAAGCATTCAAGGAGGGGATAACAACTCAGGTTGTTGAGTTGGTTGTGGTTGAGCAAGAGAGAGAGGGAAGAAGGTCTTGAGGTGTGGCAAGCCTTTGAGGTGGAAGAAGAAGTGGCATCTTCTTTATTGTATTTTCTTCTAAGAGTATTTAATACAAGATTGTGTATTGTCTCTCAAATTCTTTGCTGTTTCAAGTTTCTAGTTACTTAATCATTTTGGTATAATTCCATGTTTAATTTCTTATAAGAAAAGTAATCAATTGTGCTTCCTTGGAGGGGTTCCTAACAGTTGGTATCAGAGCTACGTTTTGCAGGGATCAGGTTATTGTTTGATTACAGGTCATTCATAGGGATTTTTGTTTGAGTGGGAGTATAGAAATGGTAGAAGAAAGTAAGCTACGAATGGAGAAGTTTAATGGAAAGAATTATCAACATTGGAGGATGCAGATAGAGGATTATCTGTATCAGAAGGATTTGTACTTACCGTTGGGTGGGGTTGCATGCAAGCCCACAGATATGAAAGATGAAGAATGGATTGTTCTTGATCGGAAGACTCTAGGATCCATAAGGTTGAGCCTTGCATCATCTATGATTTCCAACTTATCACAGTGCAAGACAACAGAAGAGTTGATAAAATCTTTGGCAAATTTATATGAAAAGCCCTCGGCTTCAAATAAGGTGTTTCTTATGAAGTAGTTATTTACTTTGCAAATGCAGGAATGTGGATTGGTACATACTCATCTTAGTGATTTCCATGGTTTGGTAAACTAGTTAGCTTCAGTCAATATTGTTTTTGATGATGAAGTAAAGGCTCTCTTAATTTTATGCTCTTTACCTAAAAGTTGGGATAGTTTGGTTATGGCAGTAAGTAATTCTGCGTCTGCTTCTAAAATCTTAAAAGTTGATGATGTTGTGAGTGTAATCTTGAATGAAGAGATACACAGGAGAAGCACAGGTGAATCATCAGGGAATGCTCTAAGTGCAGAAAGTAGGGGAAGGCAAAGAGAGAAGGTCGAGCAAGGGAAATCAAGGTCGAAGGTGGGAAGGAGATCTGAATCCAGAAATGGAAGTGTCACCTACTAGTTTTGTGGAAAGAAAGGACACACAAAGAAAGAGTGTTGGTTGAGGGATAAAGAAAATCAACATGAAGGTAATGAAGAAGCAAAGGATGCAAATATTGTGGTATAAGATGCTCTCATACTTTCTTTGGATAGTCAGGTAGGATCATGGGTTTTAGATTCTGGTTCTTCTTTTCATGTATCCCCAAACAGAGATTTGTTCCATGAGTATGTCCAGGGAGACTTTGGAGTGCTTTATTTAGGGGATGGTATGCCTTGTCAAATAGTTGGAAAAGGGAAAGTGTAGCTGAAATTGTAGATGGACAACACATGGGTGTTGAAGGAGGTTATGCATGTCCCAGTTCTGAAGCAGAGTTTGGTTTTTGTAGGAAGGTTGGGTGATGAGGGATGCACAATAACCCTCACAGCAGATTCTTGGAAGGTTACCAAGGGTGCATTTGTTTTAGCAAGAGGTAAGAAAGTAGGTACTCTTTATCTATCTACTTGTATTACCGATTCTACTTCTGGTTTATCTACTTCAGCTGTAGATTCGAAGATGTGGCTTAATAGGCTTGGTCACATGAATAAGAAGGGAATGGACGTTCTTGATTCAAAAGGTATGAGTTCATATTTGGAAGGCATAGATAGAGTTCATTGAAAGAAAAGGAAATTTGATGCTTTTGACAAGAACAGGGAAGCCTTGGTGTTTATGGAGGAGATGAGGGACAAAGATCAGTCACAGGGGATGAATAATTCTAAGCAAGGCAGTATGGATAGGGTTTTGATCCAAGATGAGCTCGTGGATAAATAATACATCACTTACAGGAAAACATAGGTACCGACGTCAGTCCCATGGCACTGACGTTGGCTAGGTAGGTACCGACATCGGTCATGTGCAGACCAGCAGGGTCGATAGAGTCAGGCAGGAGAAGTCTGACATCAGTCAGGAAGGAATTGACATTGGCAGAGGGGACACTGGCGTCAGCCAGGGAAATGACGTTGGCAGTCAGGGTCAGTGCAGGGAACTGACATCGGTTGGGAGCAGACTGGGAGATGGCCAAGATTGGTCACTGGAACGGATGTTGGGTGGACAACAAGCTGTCAAGGAGTCTCAAACACCCATATGGAGGTCAGAAAGGGTAAGTGAACCTCATATTCATTGTTCACCTTCTTTATATTGCTTACTGATGGTCAAGAACTAGGAAGATGTGAAGAGGCAATGCAGGTAGAATCCAAAAATAGTGGGATCTTGGCATAGATGAGGAGTGTGAGTCCTTGGAGAAGAACCAAATAGGTATTTGTTGGTGGAGTTGTCAGCTAGAAGAAAGCACTGGATGAGGGATGGATTCCCAAGTTAGAGAAGAGAATGGATGGACACGTGAGACAGAAGGCTATGGTATATGGTCTTGAGTAGGCTGCAGGACAAGGGAGGTTTGACCATTGTATTTTTCTTTACCAGGTTGGATAATATTAGCTACATTATCCTGTTACTATATTGTGTTGCTTGTTGCAGGGTTTCATATACAGGGAGTTTCTGAGCTAAGGGTAAAGTTAGTTCAGAGGTGTGTCATGAAGAATTTGGGAGCAACAAAATTCTTTTGGCATAAGTGACAGGTATAACATTACAGGTTTTGTGGTGGTTGGTCTTCAAAAGTGATCTTGAAGAGGGATACAGAGCCAAGGGAACAAAGTAGATGGTGTATAGGTATAGGTACAGTTGCATCTGTTTATCTCCAAGTGGGAGATTGTTAGGGTGTGGAGCTAAAAGCTTCAACTGTTGCAGACATGGAGAGGATGTTGAAGTTCTAGAAGTACCAGTTTTGGTAGTATGACCGACGTCAGTCACATACAATGCAGAAGGCAACTGGCATTGGCAGGGAGTCAGCCGACATCGGTCAACACTAGATAGACAGGGACTGACGTCGGTCGCCTGTGGCGGATCCAGAACTACTGTTGACGAACAGTCAGTTAAGTGAAGCAAGTGTTTGCATGATTAAGGGCTAATTATAGTCTCGATCTGTGTGTCTAATTATTGTAATTAGAAGTCTATTTTTGTATGCATGGGATCCTATTTAAAGACCCATGAGGCATGTATTGTAAATCAAGTAGGCAAGTAAAAGCATTGAAGCAAGGAAGCAAGGTCAAGGAGATCTACAGGTGTAAGGTCAAGGAGATCAGCTGAAGCATTCAAGGAGGGGATAACAACTCAGGTTGTTGAGTTGGTTTTGGTTGAGCAAGAGAGAGAGGGAAGAAGGTCTTGAGGTGTGGCAAGCCTTTGAGGTGGAAGAAGAAGTGGCATCTTCTTTATTGTATTTTCTTCTAAGAGTATTTAATACAAGATTGTGTATTGTCTCTCAAATTCTTTGTTGTTTCAAGTTTCTAGTTACTTAATCATTCTGGTATAATTCTGTGTTTAATTGCTTATAAGAAAAGTAATCAATTGTGCTTCCTTGGAGGGGTTCCTAACAATTATTTTGTTTTTTATACCATTTGGTTTTCTTATGCCTATCATTCTATTACATGATTTTCATAATTCCCAACGTGATATAGTGTGATTTTACTTGTTTTAATTTGGTGTAAATATTTTCATGGTTTAAAAACATTTTATCTAAATTTACCATTTTGGTTTATTATATTTAGTCATCTTTTGTTATTACACATTTTCCATCGTGATATAGTGTGCAATACATTTGTTTTGATTAATTGTACTTTTCCAAGTCATTTTTTCATTTTTATTTTTAACCATGCATGTGTATCACATAATGCTAAAAAATAAAACACTCCACATATATTTCCCATAACATATATAACAAAATTAAATACATGTTCTAAAAATAAATATATCCATGCATCAACAACCAAAACCAAATACAACTCATGCAATCAAATCCAACTGTCAAAATCAATATCTATATATATAATGTGTTTTATGAAATATAAAGTACAAAATGCAAAATACATTGCTTCAGTTCTATGGATGGGATCCATCATGCCTATCCTATGGCCTAGCCATGCTACCTATAGATACTTGGGATTATTCCATATAAATGGTACACTGTAATGAGGTAGTATAGGATCTCAATACTATTACTTATCCTTGTAGGTTGTCCACCTAGGCCTGTACCTATCCAAATTGAACCATAGTATTCATGTGTGCTACTTTATATTGAGCCAAGGCCTATCAAGAATGTACCTCTCTAACTCCCACCCCTATTATTGGATGAAATCCATCCCCATGTTTTTGTAAATACCTCAAGGCCTCCCCCACTAGTCCAAACTAGCCTACCTAAAATGGGGTAGATAGTACCAAAGGATCATCCAGCGTGGTGGGGTCATATGGTGCCAACACCCTATCCGCAATGTCATGGTACATGGCCATAACCATGTATTCCCATCTAACCTCCTCTATCATTAGATCTAAAAAAAAACTATATAGATATTAGATAACACACACGCACACACACACACACACACACACACACACACACACACACACACATATATATATATATAAACTCTATCTATCTACTATAATCACATGTAGCTAGTATTCTATATCAAAGCTTAAACTTACAACATTTTCATCAATCCTGGTGTCACCAACCACTATCTCTCTATTTGTTCATCCCCCAAGCACGTCCTATAAGGATTTCCTCCCCACTAGTGTAAATACAAGAGTCACCACTTGTGCATGCCATGACCTTATCTAGAGATGTGTATTTATTGACTAACTCTATCCTAGAGTGGATTTTAGGTCATCATGTACTATCACCCTCACCTATTCCCACTCTTTCTAGTAGTGGTTCTATCTATGGTGTGGTCTAGGTGGTCACTTATGATCCTATTTTGGTTTTTATTGTGGTGTTTGTTGTGTTCTTGTATCCACATCTATGTCATCTCCTCCTCTAATCACCTATTACTATGCTTGATGAGTCTATGGTCTCACACATTACATCCTAATCTTGGGTCTCTCGACTGATACTCCTCATCCTTTCCCCTTTAACTATATATAATTTCATGCAAAAAAATTAGGTATTACTATAGGGGCCATTGGGTGTAAGATTATAAACTAGCCTAACAAGTATGCCATTGGTTGTGTCTCTACCCATTACATATAGTGACCCATGATCTGAACTCAAGCCAACCCTATCACCATGGTTGACCAACTAGAACAAATAGTAGTAATGTGTGTGTAAGAATACCACACAATATCCCTTTGTGTGATAGTCTACAAAGATAGCACATGGGGCATGGCCCATGATACTAATCTTGTCTCTCTCTCATCACCTGAGGTAACTTGTCACCCACCATATGAGGCTACCTAACTGGCTAATACATAGGTAACCTATAATATATCTAGGAACTAAATAAAACCATGGGTCTCATGGTCTTATACCATATATATAACATCTCATAAATTATCATGCATGATTTGGATGTAGATGACAACCCCAAATTCATACATTACTCCCTATTCAAAATTGACTGACATAAGGCTATCATGTATAGTGATACCTTACCATCCAACTTGTGACACAACACTCATGCTATCATAGTTCGATTAATTTTTTTTTAGATACCCATAATATATGTGATATATATATCATATAGACTAACCTAAAACCCTTAGTATATCTTATTTGAACACATCACCCACCTAGCTAGTGCTCATCTCTCCTCTAAATCATCTAGTGTTCCTATGATCATCGGTGTCCCTCCTATTGGTAGTCCCAAAAAGCATGGACATATTCTAGCATGAAAAATAATAATAAAAAATGAATTATTTTTCACCCTATTTATATTTACTATTCAAAATTATTTACCTTTCAAATATTTATTATCAAATTTTGTATTTAGATCATTCTTTGTCTCTACGATCTCTTTTTCTAAATTGTAAAATGTTATAGAATCCTAACATCATAGAGAATCTTTTCACCTATTATATGTCTATGTTGTATATTTTTTTTTTCTCTCTTTTTTATAAACAATTCAATATGTGTTCTTACACATTTACACACTAGGGTGTTATGCTATAGAATTGTTCCAAACCATCAATAGCCATTTTGGGGTGTCATGTGTACCAATTAAAAAATAATATTATCTCATTTGGTATAGTTATGCTTCCCATTCCATTTCTGGTTTAGACTTGTATTTTTCTGTGCCAAATTGACTCTCTATATTCTAAACCATTTGACCTTGTTTCTAATTTAATTATAAGTTAAGGTCAAAGACCAACAAAGGTTACTCCCTTTTCAATTCAAATTCCATGTTCCAAGACTATTTTGTGTTATTCTAGTTTCATTTTGGATCCAAACTTCAATCTTCTCGAGTGAAAAAAATTCTATATTGCAAACCATTTGATTTAATTCTAAATTTCAAAATAATTATGTCAAAAATGTAATAAGGACCAAACCATTATTTAAGATATAAATATAATTAAAACATGCCTAAGTACATGAAAAGTGGGGCTTGTTAGGACCCTAACTTTAAGGAAGATTTATATGATACCTCAGGATACTTATGAAATTATAAATGTAATGAAGATAATTAGTGTATAGACATAATATTTTCAAACATTATCAATTATTAATTATTTATCTCTTACAGGAACCCATTGATTTTCAATCTCTCTAAGTGCATGCCTTAAGTGGTACATTGAGAAAGGTGTGGGAAGACTATTGGTTCTTCATAGGATTGTTGTCCCTTATGACCACTTTCTAGATACACACCCATATCATAAAAAAATTCCCTTAAATTTGACTCCTCTTTTTCACCCTCCTCTAGTCATTTTATACCTTCATTAGCTCTTACCTATCCTAAAATCCTTTTTGATGGTTTATGTTATAATGTTGGCCCCATCGACCTTGTAATCTAATTGATAAAAATTATTTCTGGTCTAGGTCGACCCCTAACTAACCTAGACCAAGACCTATTTTTTTAAAACAATAATACAATTTCAATTGCGTTAACCTTGTTGATTAAACTTTTATAAATGACTAGAATTAGATCCATATATATAAACACATCCATTTCATTATTTCTAAGAGAAAAGAAGAAGAAGAGATATATATTGTGCATCTGCTTATCCACCATTCTACTTGAGGAGCATATCTTAGGGTTTCATACTTTCTTTGGAGATATAGATCTTGTCTTGTGGATAAGTCTTTTGGATACATTAATAGGATATGTATCCTATAACTAATTTATCCTTGTCATCCTTACATACCAAAACAACCTCTTGTAAATCACCTTGGCCAAGGGAGAGATTGAGGCTCGATGGGTTAGTATTCAAAGGTAAGTATACCTAACTTTGTTCCTCCTTTGTAAGAGTAGATAGATATGCATCTATAATTATCTCTTATGCATTATGATTATGTATACATTTATGTGAGTATATGCATTCTATGCATGTTTACTTTTAATATTTATTACCCCCACTTTGTGCCACAAGTTTTGGTGAGCACTAGATTAGACTTTAGTTTAAATTTTATTAGTTTAGTGAATATGTAATCATAAGACCTAGTTAGGGTTATTGCATTATTTTTATTGACTGGAGGATTTGGAACCCTCCCTAGTGAATTTATTGTGGTAATATATCCCTTGGCTATGTCTAGATAATCCATCTTGGTCATGACCTTGAATATATAATGTATAAAAAATTAGAAGTGTAAGTAAGATTTATCTTCTCTGAAATAGGATTGATTTATAGATCAATTGCATTTCCATATTCATATAGTCAAGACCATCTTAATGTGTTCAAATAATTCATAGGTTAATTATAATAAAAAACCATGTAAGATAAGGATGAACAAATTCTAAGACTATTATAATCTAGAGCTAAACTCCCAAAAGACTTCCTTATGGACTAGTTATGTAGTCTTGTTCACATAGAAGAGTTACCTCAAGAAATATTTATTACACAAAGTTAACCCCTTATTATAAATACAAAAATAGTGATTACATCATCTAATAAATGCAAGTCATAGCTTGTTGACCCATCCCAACATGAATAAATCACTACTTTTACATACAAAAAATTAACCAATGATACGTCGATCAGTTGGTAGCTGATTTAACTACTTATTTAGTGATATAATAATTTAATAATGCTAATTTCATAGAGAAAAACCAATTTCTTGAGAAACCATAATAGCCCATAGAGAATTCTACATTTAATATAGACCCATTGGCTTCAAATGAACATGCCATTATAATGAATACTATGCAACAAGTTACATTTGAAATGCAATATACCTTTTTAAACCACCATGAAATCCTATCTAATGCATAAAAAATACTAAATAATGCACAAAAAGTGACAAATATTACACAATGGTTATAGAAAAAAAACAAGTTCCCAACAATTCAAAACAATAAGTTGTTAACAAACCACCACCATAACAAGCATTGGGAAGTTCCCAACACATATAATTTATTCAAATTTATAATAACATCACCTTATTGTGAAATAACAACAAGTTCCTCAATACCAATAACTAATTCTTCCAAACCAATAATAGATCCCGTACAATTCACAATAATAGTTTCCTGTAAACCAATAACACGTTACCTATTCCAATATAAATATAAATGAACATTAAATCCCTCGTCAATATTTGAATACAAGTTATCGTGTGAATATAAATAATAGAACCACACAAAGATAAGCCATTATGAATTATTCTTATACCAACCAAGGACACCAAAGACATCAAAATACATTTCCTTCTTCAAAAAATGCATCAAACAACCAAGAGTGGAATGTAATGAAGGAAATTATTTTCATACTTCAATAAGGTAACCAAGTGCCCAAGAAATAGAAATTTAATGAAAATTTACATTATATTTTTTACCTTATCTTATTCCAATTACCTTTCCCCCTTATTTTGAACTACCAAAATTTGATAAATACCAAGGAAAAGGTGAGCTAAGATAACATTTAAAAGCATTTTTCATCACATGCCAAGAAGTATCTTACCATAATATATTTTTGCTTCACTTGTTTCCATCTAGTTTGGGTGGAGAAGATTTGTAATGGCTTATCAAACTACCAAAAATGTTGGTAACCACTTTCAATGACTTGTTAGAAAACAATATTAGCCACTTACCTTATAATATAGAGCACAAACTAATAGTAGTAAACTTGTGAAATGCCAAACAACAAGGAGAAGAACTATTCTTAGCATATTTATAAAGGTGGAGATCCCTAGCTAGTAATTTTTTTCATAATTTATCAGTTAAATATTTATAAAGTGTTTTCACATAAAACTTAAATGTTAAAGTTTTGCAGAATCTAAGACTTCATTGTGAAAACACATTTTAAGATATAGTTAACAAAGGCAAATTGAAAAATCACTAATTAATAAAGGTTTTGTAAACATATATTATCAATCCAAGTTTCCAAACCAAAACCAAGTGCCAAACCAGAATCAAGCTCCAATTCAAGCCAACACAAATTAAAATCCAAAGACTTTTGTCAAAAATAAAAACATGCTCAATAATGGAGTCACATAGGCAAGACATGTAAAAATAGTAAAACCACAAACTTCCCAAAATACCCCACCTAACCTTAGTTCACATTATAAAGAGCTCCCCTCAACATTAAGATATTATAAAGATAGATTTTTCAATGACCTCGAGGAACCCATTAAGGTTGTGTTCTAAAAGTTAACAACAACTAATATGATTATTTGTTCTATTCCAAAAACCTCTCCAAAAGGTCAACCCAAGCCAACATGGTGTCATAATAATGAGTACTATGAATATCATTAGGTAGTCCACAATTTAATTTATAGATGCATGCAATTAAGGCAACTATTTAAATATTTGCTTGAAAATGGGGAATTCAAGTTGGATAAAATATCACCCAACTTCGAGCAAGAGATGGGAATCTACAAAAAAACCTTTCACAAGAACTAAATAATCAGTAGTAAAAGAATAATCAAAACCAAAGATAGGTCCAAAATCATCATCAAAGACAAGTCCAAAATCAAAACCAAGCCAACTATAATCAGGGTCATGACACCCAAACTAACTAAGTTGGCCATTGAACTGTACCATATAATTATGGTGATGTCGTAGGGTGTGTTTTCAATATCTACATCACTAATGTCAAAGGCATTCCTCATAAATGGTATAAAACTCTAAAAAGTGTTGGAATTTCTATTTTGGGACCACCACCTTTGCTCATATGTAATTCTAACACGTGTTAGAGTAATTCAATTATGGCTTGACTATCAAGAATTACTATTCCTATACCACCACCGAATTAATCTAATTTGGGTAACTCTTTCATGAATCAAAATTATGTTATTAAATATAAATGTATAATATCTAACATTATAGGCCATTTTCCACCTTCTAATACTAATACAAATTTTAATCAAGACACTACCCTACCAAAAACCAAACCACACAACCCTTCTTTTTAGAATCCATATAATATTGGTGAATAACTAAGAAAAATGTCTCCTCATATTTATATCCTATATCTCTTATGTATGTCTAAATTTCATCATACAATATTAAATGAATTTATCAAATAATTTAAGGTCCCCAACGACATTGATCTAGCTCATTTCTAAGCACTTCTGAGACATTTATCCATTTATCAACAACTCAATTTTGACTAAAGTGATATGCCATCCCTTGATCCTAGTTATAATAATTCATTGTATATTGAGGCCATCATTTCCCACCAAAAAGTCAAAAAGGTTATTATAGATAATGGTTTAGGGTTAAAAATAGTGTCATTAAAGTTAATCCAAACCTTGGGATACATAACAACAGATATGTGGTCAGATACTATTACAATTAAGAACTATGATAATGCAAAGATAATATTTGAGAAACATTTGTTTGTTTGTAATTATTAGACCTATCACTAATGACACCCTTTTCCATGCCATTAAAATTTAGCTATCCTATAATATACTTCATGTTTGTTCTTAGATTCATGAATTCTGATTAGTCCCTTTCACCTTGCACCAATGTCTTAATTTCCCTCATTCAAGATTAGAGCTCATTATTATGATTATGAGAACTATAATTATTGTCCTAATACTAATTATGTAGGAAATAATAATAAAGGAAACATTTTATAATCTCCCAAGTATAATTACATTGGCCTTAGTGACCTCATGTCCACTTCCTTTAACCCACCTCGTGAATCTATTTTTGCTCACTTTACCATTGAAGAGGTTGGAATTTCCACATATTGCATAAAATATGATTTTCATTTTGATAAATTTCCCAAATCCCCTCAAACCTATGGAACCCTAAAACATACCCCTGATAGGCCCAACATGATTTATAAAAAGAAGTCCAAATTTGCTATAGAACAACCACCCATATTTGTAAAATACATGTCACCAAATAAATATCAGGCCACCAGTGCTCTAGGAGATTGGTTTTATGGTAATGAATTTGATACTTTCTACTAAAACACTAAGTAACTCATTCCCAATAGGATTATGGACATTCAGGACTATATGGGAAAAGGTATAGTAGCAAAATCATAAGAAATTATTGAACCTAAACCCATGATAATCCATGTAGGAATTCAAGGTCTTGGATTCACACTACTTGGGGGTACCCCATAGATTTAGAGAGTGATAATACCTAGTTGACTAGTGAATACACTTATATAAGTAACACAATGTCCCTTTATATCACCTATGATAAGATTGTTAACATGAACCTCTTTAATACCAATGCCATACTATTACAACCAATTATCTTCTTTCCCTCCATAATTTTATCTTAGTTGATTGGGACCAAAAAGACTAGATTATACCATTGGATTAATTAAATAATGAATATTCCATCACATAATTCATGGGACTAAAAGATAAATTTACATCAAGTGATCATAAGCAAGACTTTGATTTTGTGGTAGACCATGTTGCCTATTTGTAGAGCATGTGAACTTCCTTGGTCATAAACAAAGTGAAACATTGATATCCTCTGGTGAAAATATCTTTGAGGCACCTTTGGATCATGCAAAAATTAAAGATAAATACAAGTACTTAGGTGAAAACGTATTCTAGGCATATTAATGTAAAGAAGTTCACTCATCTCTTTAGGAGGCCTAGTGTCTTCCAAGTCCAAGTATTTCATATGTATCCAAAATTAGTGAAGAAGATCATAGAATATTTTAAAAATTATTATAATAATTTACATATAATTTCATTAATTGGCCACTATTGTATATGGCTAGTTATGATTCTTCTTATATGCATGATCCCTGTGGCTCACAAATAATTAAAGTAGATTAGTTTCCATTCTTGCCTACTATTATTAAAGATGGTTCTACACTCCTTGTAGAACATACCATGTAAGTGAACACCAAAACCTATGATTACCATAAAATAATTTACTTAGGTGCATCCATCACTACTGATTAATGAAAATTTATTATTGTCATCATAAAATACTTCATTGATATCTTTGCCTGGTCATATTTAGTCATGCTAGGTTTAGACCCTTCTCTATTGATGCATCGAATTGTGGTAAATTTAAACACAAATCCAATCAAATAGAATCTATGAAAAATGCATCTATGTATTGATATCATGGTTAATAGATAGATAGAGAAACTATTGGGAGATGGATTCATCTAACCATTGGATTAATTAGAATAGATCTCAAACATTGTTCTAGTTGGTAAAAAGTCACAGGGAATTTTTTTGTCTAATGACTTCAAAAATATTAAAAATTCATGCCCTAATGATGAATTCCCTTTACCAAACATAAAAATGATAGTTGAATCAAAAATAGGCTAAAAGATGTTATCCCTCATGAAAATATTTTCAAGTTGTAACCAAATCAATATTAACACAAGGTCTAATATGAGACAATGTTCACCACTTTATGGGGGACATTTTGTTATCAATTAATGACATTTATATTGAATAATGTCAGGGAAACCTATCAACATACCATGAATATTATCTTTCATGACATGATGCACAAAATTGTTGAGGACTATGTGTATTAAATTCTATCTAAATCTAAGACATGTGTAGGAGATCTAGAAGTTTTATAAAAGATCTTTGAGAGACTTTGCAAATACAAGGTACACCTCAATATTAATAAGTGCATTTTTGGCATAACTTTGGTAAATTTTTTATGATTTATTGTGTTGATATGAGGAATTGAAGTTAATAATGATAATGATTTTTTGAAATGCCTCCTCCTTTTACTATGAAATAACTCTATAGTCTTCAAGGAGAAACTAATCCATTTTTTGGTTCATTTCTTAATTGGCTGATAGATGCCAACCTCTTACTCACCTTTTGAATAAAGTTGTATCATTTTAGTCAGATCATATATAACACCAAGCTTATGAATAATTGAATAATTATTTTTCCAAACTATCAGTATTAATGCCACCTACACTAGGAAGACCATTACTACTCTACATATCTATAACAAACCATATCCTTGGGTCACTTTTGGCTTAGCATGATGAGTGGGGTAAATATAATGTAGTTTATTATTTTATAATTACACTTGTAACATATGAGAATAACTACACACCAATTAAAAAGGCTTGTTTGCCTAATGGTGTTCGCTTCCTAGATGTTGCGTCACTACATGCTAAATAACAAGACTATTGTTATCACCAAGTTCTACCCACTTAAATATTTGTTATCTAAGAAAAATATGACAAGACACATGACCAAATGGGTAATGTCTCTAAGTGAATTTTATATTGAATATCATAACAAAAAATACGTTAAGGGATAAGTTCTTTCAAATCACCTCACTAAAACCCGATACTAGATACACAACCACTCAGCTTTGATTTCCCAGATGAATCAATTATAACTCTAGAAGCAACAAATATTGATTCCAAATAGTGTACATTGTATTTTTATGGCTCACTCACATCTTGTAGATCCAAGGAAGATATATTGTTCATCACATTGTAGAGAAATCTCATTCCAAAGGTATTCCATATTAGATTCCATTACACTAACAACATAGTTGAGTATGAATCACTCATTATAGGAATTTGAATCACAATACAATGGAAAATTTTATATATATATATATATATATATATATATATATATATATATATATATATATATATATATATATATATATATATATATATATATATATATATATATATATATATATATGGATTCCTAGATCATCATTAATCATGATAAAATAGTACCAAACTAGAGATGAGAATATTTTACCTTACAAGAGTATGGTTTACAAACTCAAGCCTAATTTTGATACTCTTCAATTTGAACAAATACCCATGGCCAATAATATATCAACTAATGCCATGGATACCATTATATCTATAATGGAAATGGATAGTAATGTAAAGAGTACCATTTTACTATTAAGAATATTCTTCATCTAGTGCATGTTCACTCAGATTATGAGATGGTATGTGATATTGCTGGTCCTGATCTCCCTTGGTAAAAATACCCATACACCTACCTCCATGACCAAATTATTAATTTGGAACTATCACAATATCAACATAAATACTTCATCCATAAAACTACTTGATATACCTTAATAAAAAATACACTCTATTATAAGGGATATTTTTGAACATTACTTCATTATTTATCTTTGGGAGAATCTAATTTATTATTGAAAGATGTACACAAATGAAACTATGGGTACCACACTAGTGTCCTAGTCCTTACCAATAAATTCCTATGAAATATGTATTATTTTCCAAAAAAGGAGATGAACACATGTAAACATGTTAATAAGTACAACACTTGTCAATGACATAGTGATTTGATCCATACTCATTCATTACCACTCAAACCCATAACTACACCATGGATATTTTTATGTAGGGATTTGATATAGAAGGGAAAATAAACCCCACTTCCTCTAATGGCCACAAACATATTGTAACTACTATGGAGTATTTTAGTAAGTGGATAGAGGCCATACCCCTCACTTACATAACCAACAAGCAGATCTCTAAGTTCATCTAATATAACCTCATCTACCGATATGACATTCCCTCCACCTTTATATATAATAATGGTGTCCCATTAAAAAAATATGTAAAATACATTTGTCCAAAATTAAAAATCAATAATAAAAGGGTCACAAAATTTTATCCTCAAGGTAAGGGCCAAACTAAGGCATCAAGGAAAACCATTTTAAAGATCCTGAAAATGATTGTCAATGATGATGACCATGATTGGCATTTAGAATTATTCCCCACCTTATGGGATTACATAATAATACATGTACACCTACAAGTGAAAAACCATACTCTTTAATCTTTTTCTTTAAGTCTATTATCCCTATCAATATCGAGTTTCCCTCTCTATGCATTTATATACATAATATCATTGATGATGAGGAATATAGAGTGGCCAAATTACAATAGCTAGACATTCTGGATGAGAAGTGATAAAAAAAGTTAGACCATCCTAGCATGATATTATCAAAATTGGTTGAATCATACCCATAACCAATATATTCTACCAAATAATTTGAAATTGGTGATTTGGTGTTCAAATAAAATCAAAATAACACCAACACTGAGCATAAGAATAAAGGCAAATTTGAGGCCACTTATCTTGGTCCCTTTGTTTTTACCATAAATTATGTTCAAGTTCATATTATATGGCCAATTTAGATGGAAAATATCTCAAATAAACTTTGAATATAATTCATCTCGAACATTACAATGATTAACTAAAAATGAACCATTGTTTATGGGAACCCATCGCTTAGGGGCAACCATTTTCTAGTCAACCATTTCTCATACCATTCCTAGACTATTTTTATTCATTTTACCATACAATTCCATATAAAATTATATATTAATTTATAATATTTTAATATTACCTGATCTTGGTTATGAATAATAGGTGTTATAGGAAGATGCAGTGACTATTATTCCAAAAGGCACTTCATAAAGATCAACACCAATAACTTCTTTGTAGACAAGTATTTCATGGTATATCAACAAGGGTGTTACCTAATTTATGGTTCCTTGAAAATTAATCTAATTTCTTATCCTTATATTATTTCCCCATCATGTGCCATTTTTTTACCATATCTTATTGTTACGTGGTATCCCCACTATGCCTTAGGTTATGTTGTTGGTTTATGGTAGATACATTTGTAGCTGGATTAGTTATTTTTTTAGCCTCTAAATAAGATAAATTATCCCTTGATAGATGATTAATTGTGTGTTTTAACATATTAACTTTCATTATTTATTATAAAAAACCTAAAAACATTGAAAATACCTAGAGAAAACCCTAAAAATAATAAAATCACAACAATTAACCTATAAATTTTCCATATGATATAAAAAGCCCCAATTTTTTGGGAAGGAACCTATTACATAAACTAATTAATTCCAAATAATCATTACCATACCCTTTATTATCCTCTCATTTCTCAGATAAATACATCATCCCGAGGTCCACACAAACTATGTAGGTATCACTTGGATGCATGGGGCATCTTAGGTCAGCATGACCACTCAAACTTCTCCACTTTTGATTTCCAATTCCATTTACATTTTACATCATTTGTCTAACACTCTCACAATTTTTTGAGAAATATTTATCCAACACTCTCTCTATTTTGTGAGTTTTCCATTTATGATTATTCCTTTCCTAATTCATCTCTATAATGACATAACTACTTGGTCTTCACTTTTATTCTATCCCATATTCTTGGGAGAACCACATTTGGCCTAAAGTCCATAAGGATGTGTAGGTAGTGTCCACTTTCCTTGGGACATTTGGAGTTAGCTTGACCACCCATTTCCTCTTCTTCTATTTCCCCTATTGTTGTAATCAATCCATTGTCCCATTATCATATGGATTAAATATCAAAAAAACATAATACCTTATTCATTACATGTGCACAAATTATTGATAATTTAATTAGTTTTCTATTTTATTTCATGTTTATTTATATTATTTTCTATTTATTATTTATTTATGTCTAAGACATTTTGTTTACAATTAAGTCATGATGATTCATATCTTTATCTTAAGTTGGTTACATGTTGGATTTAAAATGTTTTTATTATTTGTAATGTTTGGTACATTTTGTTTCCACTTAAGTATTTATGATTCATATTTTATATTTAAGTTGTTTAAATATATTAATTTAAATATTTTATTTTATATTTTGTGTTCAAATGTGTTATGTTTTTAACTTAGGTTTTGATGTTTTATCATTATTTTGAGTTGTAAACATTCACATTTGAAATGGTCAATGCATAATTGACATAAAATGTTATCATAGGTTATCTATACATATGATACATAATCTCATTTGAAAAATTAAAAACCAAGTGCTCAAAATCTTAGATACTAATGTGAAGATGACAAACATATCTGAAAGCACTATCAACCCATCCAATCCATGAACACAATGTTATTTCATTTTTCTAAAAACACATCCCATAACACAATCTAAAACCAACATGTCTATCTCTGTGATAACTAAAGATGTGCATCTCCTAAAGTAAGCATATGCTATCTAGTCATATTACATACATACATACATGCATACATACATACATATATATATATATATATATATATATATATACATACATACATACATACATACATACATACATACATACATACATACATACATACATACATAAATACATATATATATATATATATATATATATATATATATATATATATATATATATATATATATATATATATATATATATATATATATAGACACACACACACACACACACACACACACACACACACATGAGATCAATATAAGTGCAAAATGAACTAACAAAGTCAATAACAAAATCATGGACAATAAATATACATCAATATCCATATTCTGATCAAACAATCTACATCTAACATCACAATAGTGAAAGATCAGAGAACATCATCAATAATAAAAGAATATCAAGAGTCCATGTATAATATCCTTAAGTATAAATGAATGTCATATATAACTCAAAATAAAAGTTTTATACATTATGAGAATATATAGATCTCATATACAATAAAAATTTAGATCTACAAGTAAAATCTCAAATCTAGCTAGTTCCATCCCTATGGGGACTCTAAAAAACATTTTGGCCTATGCTCAAATGTGGTGGTGGACCCATCACACCCCATTTTGGTGACAATTATTCCACTAATCTCTTTCATGTTGTAGTATGTCAAGATCTATAAGTATGACTAGTCCTATAAGTTTATGTGTAATCCATATAAGAAGGAACCCTATCCTCTACCAGAACCACTAACTCATATAATCTATGATAATAGGCCACCTTATCCTTTACACAAAGGGTGTAATCCTTCAAGTGAAGGGTGTCATAATAGGTGTGAAGGTTATCATCCTTATCTTGGATCACATACTAAAATGATCTAACCAAGCCATGAGTAGTCACAATATGTTAAGCATCAGTTAAATCATCATGAAGCCACTACACATCTCGTTCTACCCTGTCTCAGTCTATGCAAGACCTATATCATTCACTAATATATATAAATAGATCGACATCCTAAAATATAAGCTTTCCCTAGATGGTTGTCATCTAGTCCACCTGCCTCCTCATAGTAGTAATGTTTGTAATTCATTCAAAAATGATACCCTATAGTTTGGTAGTCTCATCTTGAGATTTTATTAGCTCAACCCATACCCCAAATACATCATAATCCAGGACAACTATCTAAAATAATATTATTACAATCCAATTTTGGATCCTATCAATCAGACCCTAATCATCAACCAACCTAGTAGTACCAGAGGTCCTTTCCTACCCTATTATTGTATAATATGTACTTACTTCTTCTGTGCTCATACCATAAGTCCTTGAATCTCATATGCCAGTAACAGAGGTCCATACTCCCATGTGCATATACCTATTCTCTGTTGAGAGGATCATACCTCTCATGTACCTATCCCTATACCCTAGACTTGGTCACTACCTATAGCCTCAATCATAGTTTTATCTATCAAAGGAACTTATCCACCATCTCCATCTCCATATCCACCTTGTCTATCATTGACATATAAGCCAAATTATGTAAATAAAGTATAAGTTTGTGCCATATATTACAATAGAATCTAAATAATATGATAAATAAGACACTACATAGGAACCTAGACAATCTATAATGGAATACCCTATGGTATCATCTACTATGTGGTCGCTTATCCATGTCCTTGTCCTTGTCCCTATCCCTCTGGTTTCCCCTATTTTGGGGCTTGTCTTTGTCTTACCCTCTTATGTTATCTAAGCTACTGGGGCTGGGGTCTAGTCAATAAAATGGTCATGATTCCTATCCACCAAGTTGTGTAGGTTTCTATCACACTAGCATCTACAATTCAACCTACATAGTCCTAATATATATGTTATACTCTATCAATACTAATGTTATATTTGGATTTAGACATTGGTATCCCCCATTGTCTAATCTCTCGAGTCACATGTGTGATGAAATGTGGTCTATCGAGCACATTCTATTAGAATATAAACTATCATTATACTCAATGGGCCTATACCTCTCCATAATTAAGTTATAATGACCTATAATGTAACATGGTTTCAACATATATCTGGTCAGATGTCCATCCTCTACCTAGCCAAACTAAATAGTGGTATATGACTTCTAGATTAAGTCATCATCTACCATCTCGTCAATGGACCACCAATATAAATATAGGTCTCCCTTATGAAAATGTATACCTAATCCCATATAGAACCAATCATATGCTAATGGGTCCTAATATCCCCTATAAAATTTTTGTCCAATAGAGCATTATATAGAAATGTGATCCTAGCCCAAGAATTGAAATAGAGTGTTATATCAAATGTTGTGATCCCTTTGATAGTATAAGATGTGTAAGTCAAAGTATATTCATGTTAGTATTAAAGTTCCCCATGAAAAAGGTGTGGTATAATTGATAACATCTTAAATCAACCCTATGAGGTAGATATAAAATAATCACACACTCTTTTCAAGTAGTCATTGATAAGAGCCATTAGAATGACTACCTCCCTAGGTACTAATGCATTTGTTGGTGGTGGTACTGCTACTGCATGCCCTATTACTAATCCAAGAATAACATCTATGGGCCTTGATAGTTCCTTTAAGGTATCAATATCAATAGACCCCTATGTAATTTTTTATCTACCACTTCATTCAAGTTCTCAAGAATATCTATAAGTCTATCTCCTCCAAGAGTCCTACAATATCATCAATCATGATGTTGGTATGGTGAAATAATCATGATAATTGATCACATGTTTTCATAACACCTAATCACTCTTGCATGTAATAGATACAAACAAAACCAAGTCAATCACATATATATTTTATTATATTTGATAATTTTAATATTTTATTCTAATTTTAGCCTTGTCATTTTATTATTTTTTCCTATTTGGTCCTTTATTCTATGCCATTTTCCATTTTTTGTAATCTCATCATTTTCCTTGGCATTCTCATCATTTTATAGGGTGAATTCACCACTTTATATGGATTTGTTCACCATATTCCTCAATATTCCATGAACTCACCATTTTTTAGGTCATTCCTACTAATTGGAAGACAAATTTACTACTACTAGTGAGTTCACTATTTCTAGGCTTATTCACCATTTGACCAATGATTTCACCAATTAACTAGCAAATTCACCATTTTCTTGATTATACCATCATTTAAGTGATATAAGGTGAAATGAGTGATACCACCATTTGTTAATTTTCATGGAATTCAGTGATATCACCATTTGTATCTCAAGTTCATCGTTAGGTCAGTGATATGATCATTTTCATGGGAATTTTTTCCATTTTCATCTTCTCAAAATGGAAAATTTACCTTTCGCAATTTTATAGGGTCTAATAAATTCAAAATTTGAATAAACCAAAAGGTACCTACCAATACCCCACTCCATTATGGTCATTTTTACTATTTCACATGCTTAACTAGGTGCCTGTGATGAGGGATATTTGCCATTTTTCAAGATTCTATTGTGCATGAAAACTAGAGCTCTAGATTTCAATATTTGAGAGTGAAAATGTATTATTTTCACCCCAAGGGTCAATTTACAGCCTAAAATTTGATTTTTACACTCATGGCCCATTTTCATCCATTTTTCTTCCAAAAAGGCTCATTTTTCTTTGTTTATCCAATTTATGAACCGTTTCTTTTAATTTCTATATTTTCAACCTGTATTATTGAATATCATGCCATTTTATTTTATTTGACGGCCCATCAATATTTTTTTTTATACCTCACCCTGTAGGAGGAATCATGGTCCTCCCAAATAATGTTTGGGTCATTTTCATCAACCAATTATTCCATAAATCAATTAAAATCAATGAAAATGGGAGTGATTATTTATTCTAATGTTGATCATTTAAAGTGACTTTTTTATTCTTTGAAAAGTTGTTACTTAAATAAAATGTCTCGCCTCACCATTTCAAATAGGTGAAAAATTTAGACATCCAATTCTCACCACTGCCATGTTGAAATTTCAAGTCCAAACAACTTCCTGTAATAACACACAAACTAGACCAAAAACTAATTAAATTCTCTAATTAATCTACACACATCACATGTAATTATTTATTCCCATGAATATGTTTCTAATTGGGGAATTACCATATACAAAATCATCATGTTTAGAAAATTCATCTCTACTCAAATTATGACTAGTAAATTGATGTTTTTGAACAATAATCCAAGGTAACTTATCAAATTCCAAGAATTACAAAAAAAAACTAATTATAATCACTTAGCTAAGTAAATCCAATCAAATTCTTACATAAAACATCCATGAAAAATTAATGAATATCTAATTTTGGAAAATGAAAACTCAAATATTAGGCCACGCCATTACCCATGACATCATCAAAAGGGTGTCATGCACCAAACATTATTGGAGATAAGTATCTAAATTAAGGCTAGACAACCCTTATTAATTTTCCATGTTTTTAAAATATTAATTGCTTCACTCATGTCATTATTGATCCAAAGGTCATAATTGGTTTTCTTAGCCTATAAATGCAAGGGTCACCATGGAAAATGAAAAAACATTTTTAGTGTAAAGATATAATGCATAATTCCCTCTAAAGTTTCAACTATTTATTCTATTTTCATTTAAAAACTGATCCAAATGGTGCATGAGGAGATGTTGGAGGCACTTGCCCATACACATTGCATTATATCTTGAGCTCCATCTCTAGTCACAATCATGTTTGTGGATCATCCATGAAGAAAAGTCACTTTAGGAAGGTATAATCATCATGATATGCTTATTTTTAGTTTCTTAATTTCATTGACCTTGCCCAACTGAGGTAATAAAATTAACATGTTATTTTTGTGAAATCTGTTTATATTTTGATACTAACAAATAAAGTAATATATTTTATAATCCTATTTCACAGTTTGATCAGCCAAGATTGATAATTAAATTTGAAGACCTACAAACCATATACCTACACACTAGAGATTGAAATGCTTGATAGAAGATTATTCTAAGGTTAATCTAAACATGCATAAAATAGAGATTTTTAAAAAAAATAAATAAAGGTATTTTCATAGTTTGATCATGATTTCATACAATCAACTAATGATTAGAATAAGCTTGATTGCAAATATCAAGGGCCAGACTAACTACATCAAATATTAAAGTTCAAATTTGACTAAGTTTTTATAATGGGACATTATAAGGGCTTAGTAAATTAACCAAAATACACCATTTTAAGGGTACAATTATACTAGTTGGTTAGACATGGAGTTTATTATGCTTAAAAGGATTAAATTAATACTTATTTAGTATCAATGAAGTATTTAGATGATATAAAATCCAAAAACCTACAAACCAAAGAAAAAACTAGAATGAGAGGATCCCCATTTAAAATTTGATAATGGGTCATGTTGAACCCAATAAATATTGACCTTGATGGGGAGAAAAATGCATCAACATTCAAAACTTAGACTATAAATATTCACACCTAGACAACTAACATAAACTATAAATAATTCATTAGATAAAATTAAAAAGATGAAAGCATTGAAGTATGATTTAACATGTGACATACTAAGTTCTAATTTATCCTTATACCGCTAGTTTGTGTAAAAGTGATTGGTTATTTTATATCTCTTGAATTTATGTGAAATAATTTAGATCTGTCTAAGTAACTAAATTTTTTAAGAGGGACAATATTGGTTATTAAACTCAACGGAATGGCATGGGTAATGCTCTACTACTAGTCAGGTGTCTATTTCCCTAATAAAGACACTTTTGGTGCTGATAAAGGCCTTTTCCAATTCCAACCAAGCTTGAAATATTATGATGGAGACTGCCTAAATCACCCTTTAGAGGAAGACTTGGATTTTTCATTTTTATTTAATTTCATTCAAACTTTTCCTTGAATTTTTTTTGTAGTTCTATCCATTGAGGGTTGATAACCAATCCATGGGTATAATGATAAACTTATAAAAATTAGATTACTGAAACAAAATAAAAAATAAATTAGTACTTCCATTTATTTTAGATGTTCAACTAAGTGTAGTTGATGTTTTAGACAAAAATATGAATTTTTATAAATCCACAAGTTCTATTTCAAATCATTGTCCTTCAGAATTCTAAAAATGTACAAAATAATTTATTCTACTTTATAGAATTATTCAAGAATGACTATTTAATGTTTATATTTCAAAATCTGATTGATCCTAATGCATGTATTCACCATCTAAAGTTACCAATGTAAAACAACCCAAGAACAACTCAATTTTACCATACTATTGTTATGTTTTTTACTTCTTAGAACATGATTTAGTCAATGGGATGCAAAGGAAGATCTAAAATAACCATGCCAAGAGATAAACTAATAAATAACTGATTCTTTATGATATGGCAAGTAATTATCCCCAATTAATTCTTTTTGTAGAAAACAACATAGTGAAAAGACACTAATGTCTCAAATAAAACATGACAACTCAAACGAGTTGGGGGGAAAAATTAAAAATAAAAATAAAAAAATAAATGAAAAACATAAATCAAACCTAAACTAAGAAATCATGAGACATTATACAATATATACATGCAATAGACCTTGTAGTTCTCATTTTTAAATGACATTGGATGGAGCAGTTGAGAAGTAATGTTTAAAAAAATATCCACTAACCTATAATTGTAGGTAATTTATTTGTAGACCTTTCAATTTGAAATCATTACTTCCTATTTTTATTTCAACTTGATAGGGACCAATCCAAATAGGATTTAACTTAGAATGCTGACCTTTAGTCTCATGGGATTTGTTCCATACTAAAACCAAATCTGAAATGCAAAAGTATTTGACTTATGATTTTATATCAAACTAAATTTTCACATCTACCTAGTGATTTATAAAATTCAACAAGTCTTCATCTCTCACATCATCCATATGAATTAGGTCTAATAGTCTGTATTAACCCATATTATTTTCTTCCATGTAGTCATTGATGAACTAGTAGGTGGGTCTCTTGAGTGTCCTTATAAATATTGGCACTATACCATAAACCAACATGAAATGTGAAAATTTGAGGCTTTTCTTGTTCCTTATCTAATCAAATTCATAGGTTTAAGTTTCAATAAACTTTTATCAATAATTCTAATAGTTGAATAATTAACTCAATATATCAAGAAATATGTGCTAATTTAACCCAAAATCACATCATAAACTCACTGTTAGGTTAAATGGGTTCAAATTGGCTCCAATTACCTTCATTTTTGCATTTTTTTTTTTATAAAATTAGAGTTTAGGATTTATGGTTTATGGTTTTAACAATTGAATAATTAGGATATATGAGCTAATTTATCCCCAAATCACATCCTAGACTCATAATTAGGTTTAACAGGGTCATACTAGCCCTAATTACCATTAGATAAATGTATTATTGATGAAATTTAGGTTTAAGGTTTAGTGTTTGTATTTTTGATAAAATTAAGGTTAATAATAAATTAAGGTTTAGGGTCAACATGTTAAGAAATATGATCTAGTTTCATCATTTAAATCACATCCTAGACTTGTAGTTAGTTACAATAGGTTTAGATTAGCTCTAATTGCCTTCATGCTTGTATTTATGATAAAATTAAGGTTGATTGAGTAATAAATTAAGTTCACCAGACTAAATTTAGCCCATATCACATCTCTAATTACACCAATTGACTAAGTGTATCAATCCATGATGGAATTAGAGATAATTTAACCCTAAATCACATCTTGATCTTGAAATTAGGCTAAAGGGGTTCAAATTGGCATCAAATTCTTCTTTGATTGAATGAATCGACTATTTAGTTCATTATACAATGATTTTAAAATCAATTTCACTCTAAATCAAATCATATATAATTGAAAATAAGATTATGTGGCTCAAATTTTTAAAAATTATGTCACTAATTACACCATTTGACTAATTGGTTCAATCTATGATGAATTCAAAGCCAATTTAACCTCAAATCATGTTGTATAATTGCAAATAGGTTGAAGGGTCTCATATTCTCCCCAATTACCTCCATAATTAAGACAATTAACTATTTAATTTTTTATATGATGACATTCAAGTTTATTGAGCCCCAAACCACATCCTATACATGTCAAAATTACACGTCATTAAACCAAATGATTAGTTGCTTCATTATCTGATGAAATTAGATTTGATCAAGCCCCAAATAAATTTCTATAGTCATGAAATTAGGTTTAATGGGATCAAATTAGTTCTAAATACCTTCATATTTAACCATTTGACTATTTGGCTCATTTAGTTATGACATTGGGGTCGACAAGCCCAAATTAAATCCTCTATAATCATAATTAGGTTCACCATGCTGAATTTCACTCAAATTTTACCACTGATTACACCAATTCATTCAATCTAATCTAATTTAGCCTTAAATCACATAATATACATGTGGTTATGTTCAAGGGGTTTAAATTCATCATAATTTCCTTTACCATTAAAAACATTGACTCATTCATTTATTTTGGAATGAAATTAGGCTTGGTTGAACCCTAAATCATGTTTTATATAGTCAAAATTATGATTTCAAATGTAAAATCACTAACATTATGTCACTTTATCTATGATGTCCTTTTTGTGGTAGTTTATATCATGACACACTCCATTTTAAAATAAAAAATAAAAAATAAAAAATAAAAAATAAAAAAATAAAAAAGTGAACTAAATAAGTATAAACGTGAACTAAATATGTATAAATAAGTGTATATCATGATACATAGATAAGTATAAACACGTATGAGTAGTCTAAATTTGTTTTTGTGATGCTATTTTGACATAATATATAACATTATAATGCATATGCATTATAGTGCCTATGCACTATGATTTGTTTGAATTAAAAAACCAAGCATTTTGGCTCAGAAATGCCTTGGATTCCCAATCCAAATGCTTGGGCCTATCAACACATAGTTGAATCTGAGAGTTTTGACCAAAAAATAACAATTTTAAAATTGCATTTCCAAATACACTATGAATTTCAATTATAAAATCATAAAATTATTACCACAATGATGAGCATGCTCTCTTCTTTCCAAATATATGATTTTTATAAGTTTTGGACTATTTTAAGGTTTAAATTTATGTTAATTTTTAACTATAGTTTTTAGGCCACTACATGTTGCAAATATACATGCCTATATATTTTGTTTATCTTTTTTTTCTCTGATCCAAATGCAAAAAAATTGATATGGATACAAACTAGGCCTAATTCCACATGCATTAAAAAAATAGTTTTCATTTTTTTGGTTGTTAGGGGTGATCGCATGACCAACTATCCATTTTTGTTTTTAAGATCTATTTACTTTTAAAATTAATAAAAAATATTCATTCAAAAATTATAAAAAATAGAAGGTACAAATTAGATGATCTTATCTTATTTTCACCAAATAGTTTTAAACAATATTAAACAATTCCTTCCAAATCATTCTTGTTTACTAGATGCCTATTTTTAGTATGCCTTCCAAAGTGGCCACTAAAATTGAACAAATAAAAACAAGCTTCTTATGAAAGGGTACTGAAGCAAGATTTAGATATAACCTCATCTTGTGAGAAAAATCTTGTCTTCCGAAAGCAAATAGAGGCCTCATCTTGAGAAGCATAAAATTTATGAACAGAACCCTATTGGCAAAAATGGGATAGAGGCTTATGAAGGAAAACAATGAATGGGTAAGAATTATTAAATCTAAATACCTAAAATGATATGAAGTAGATGATTTCCTGTGGGAAGAAGGTCCTATGGATGGATCCACTTCCTAGAATGCCATCACCAACTTTAAGGATCTCCTAAAGAAATGCATCATATGGAAAATTGGTAATGTGGGGAAATTGACTTATGGAAAGATGTCTAGCTATCCTCCAGTCCCTTTTACTCACAATAGATTTGGGCTGACTAGTATAGAGACCTCAAGTAAATATAGGGATAAAAAATTAAAGATTACTAGGTGGTGAATAAAGGTGTAAAAAGCTAAAAATGCTCCCATATGAAGGGCTTTCAGTGGAATAATAATATGATATACAAATCCTCAACTCTTCAATGAGTTATATCTATATCCATGAATTTCAAAAGGAAGACCACTTTGTTTGGGTTGTTGAAGACAATGGTTCATACTCGATGGCCTCAAGACATGACACTAATATTTATTTAGCAAGTGAATGGAATTTTTAGACAAATATTTGGGTTAAGCATTTAACTTCTAAAGTTAATGTTTTATTTTGGATAGTGGTGTAGGATATAATTCTATTAGTGGATAACCTAGATAAAATAGGACTGATAGTGCCTAATATATGCCTTTTATGACAAAATGTGGAGGAATCAGTCCATCAACCATTTCTTGAGTACTCCTTCGACTCAATACTATTTAACTAGATGCTAAATAAACTCAACCTGATTTGGGTAAAATAGAATAAGGTCCTTGAACTCATAATGCAATGGAAGCCAACCTAGAATCTCCCATCCCTAAAATTCCTGTGGCACCTAACTCTTCCACATTGGTTTTGGTGTTTTTAGAAAGCCTACAATGATAACCTTTTCTTAAACAAAAGTAACTCACCTAAAGGGGCCTTCCTACATCTCTACAAGGCTATCTCTAAAAATTGGAAAGTTTTTCACCCCAAAGAAAAAGACCTTAGACCTCCTTCAACATTGTAGATATTTAGCAACTAGGACATAGTCCAACACTTAAGCTCCCCCTCTAAATATCTTTTTCATAAGCATACAAAATGGAAGGCCCCATCAGAAGGTTAGGTAAAAATGAATTTTGGTGGTGCATCTAAAGGTAACCTGAGTCCTGTAGGCAAGGAAGGAGTAACAAGGATCTCAAAAAGAGAGATGCTTATCACCTATGTAAGATATTTGGGAAATCAAACTAACCACCTTGATAAATCTAAGGTGGCCTACTGGGGTATCCAATTGGATTCTAGACACAAATTAAAAAGAATAATTATGGAATGTGATTCTTTTAATATTCTAAATGCACTGGAAAGGAAAATAACCCCTATCTCACACTATTAAAGACAATGGATAATGTCAAGCAACTCTTGAGGGGCATGACACAATTTCAAATTGTGCATACTTACTTGGAAAGAAATACGGTGGCAGATCAGCTAGACAACATAGGAGTATAACTCCATCTTTTAACCAACTATCACGAAGGAAGACATGTTTCTAATAACATCCTAAATGCCATATGGGATGAAAGTACTATTGATTGAATGGGATATAATATATTCACACACACAAAATATTTCTATCAAGTGATGGATTTTAAACATGATGATCCACTAGTATGATCATATGAGGTGGTGTAATTGTTATAGGGTGATAGCAATAGGCTTCCCAAGCCTTATTTGCATTATTCAAATTCACTCTCTCTAGAACCATCCACTCATTTTCCTTAGCTCTATTGTCACTGTGTCAATGGGAGGAGATAGAGAATGGCTTAAGCCTATCTCATGTGTAGAAGTGTACGGGGAGAAGAAGGGTTGGAAAAGTATTAGGTGCAAGGGTATTACAGAGTTAATGGTGAGAAATATTGATCATGATGTTAACATGGACTAGGATTTTATTACTGCATGGAACAAATGCATGATGGTAATTTTGGGCATAGAGATCACTGTCATGTAGGACTTTATTAGGGAGGCTATTGGCATGTCTTAAGAGGGGAGAAAGGCCTTCAAGGACTAGACCAAGAAGTGGGAGATATTTCAATGCTTTTTTTTCATGAATGAGTTTGTGAAGACTGACAAGAAGGGTTTTCCCTAGGTAGACCCTTTTATGATATTAGTCAAACATATGTATTTAGGTAATGAGATACATGACCTTATAGGGTAAATATACCATGATATTTTATCATCATTTTTGTTATTAAATCACTTTATAGGCTATAATATTAGCCTACTTTTATACTTGATTAAGTCATTATAATTCACTGCCTTGGCTCATCAAGTAAATGAGTCCAACCCCATCATGCACCAAGGGCTAATTCTACTATTTGTAAATCATGACCAAAATATACAAAAGAAAGAGGTCCCTCGAGGGGATCCTCCATCAGGAAGGAATCTCATGAAGACTCCTTAGAGGATGAACCCACCTTAGGGTCCTACCACTCATCTATGAGCATCCCCTAATATAGTCTTTTTAATATCCCTTTTAAAGACTTTCCTCTCAACCTATTTATCCCCAAACCTGAGTTGATCATCCTAGATGTGGGAATTTTGAGGAGGCTACCCATAAGGGTAAATTTATTCTATCAGAGGAGCTAAAAAATAACAAGGAACAACTAGAGAAATTTAATACCAAAGTACAAGAGGCTAAGCTAACCCTTGCTAACCTTATACAAATTGGAATACCCTACATAGGTAGGTTGAATCGACTGTGCACTCCTTTATCTATTTTACTAAACTGGATTGGACCCCTTTCAAACTATTGCTGAAGATCATGGAACCCCCCATACATAGGCCCCCCAAATTGGCCCCCCAATTGGCCCCCATTGAGAAGACACCCCTACAAGTTCAAGGCCAAAAGAGGCCATGCATGATTCTTCCAGGTGATGCAAAAAAATGACCTGGTAATCTCACAAGGGAAAAGATCTCAAAGTTCAAGTGGGATATACCAAAAAAGACTCCTGAGGAGGAAGAGTAAACACTAGAGGCCCCCTCTTGATATTTCATGTTGTTGTTTTTCCCTGATTTCAGTATGCTATAGTTAGTTTTTGTTATTTTTACTATTTGGCCATGGATTGGCTTGTTGATACTTTGTATAATACTTTAGTGGTTCTTGGATCCCTATAAAACCATTTTATTTACCCAATCAAATAAAAAGTTATTTCTAATAAAAAATAATAAATAATGCTAAAAAATTGAGGGGTCACACTGACTACCTATTATTTTTTCCTAAAAATTATGAGTTATTATTTAAATTTTATATGTTTTACCTAGTTATACTTTAGCATTTTAATTTTTTTATAATGTTTTAAAAATTAGTTTCAAAATTTTACAATTCATGTTCTTACACCATCCTCAAAGTTTGAGTGTAGTCATCTCAAATTATATATAGAAATTTAGATTTCTCAATTTATAAAAAAAATATGTCTATGGGTAGGCCCCAAATTTCCCCAACTTTGTGCACTTTCCCTTTAATAGTGGTGTTAATAACAATGATTGTCATGCTTGTACCTTTTTTCTCATTCTTCTTCCAAACTCATGTTTTATTTTGAAAATATTCTAGAGCTAAAATTTGTGATGAAAATTCATGTATCTTTGAGAACTTATGTTATCATTAAAAAATATGCATTCCATCATAATAACACATATTGATAACTTGGAATTGTTTCATATTGAATTGATCTAATCATAGTGGTCCTGTATTGCATGGTTTTTACATATTTTTGAATATATCTTCACTTCTTATTCGAGAGTATTCTCTATAATATGTAATTCTAAAGTTTTATAATAAAACACAATTACTTATTATTATTATTATTATTATTATTATTATTATTATTATTATTATTATTATTATTATTATTATTATTATTATTATTATTATTATTATTAATAATAAACTGGTAGTGTAGTGAAATTAACATGAAGTTAATGCCCCTAGATTGAGTAATACTCATGATTCAAAAAAACACCCATCATCATATATGATCTTTACCAACAATTAACATTTGGTTTTCATTAATCCATTTTAAATGTTTTTTCTACCAGGTTTGTAATAGAGAAATTTATGGTGTTTGTTGATCATTATACATCATTTAAAATTTTGATTAAATAACCTAGATTACTTTTATGTTTAACTAAAAATATTACTTTTTTATAAAACCTTATGTGAAATACATATTTTGTTCCAATTTTTTACTTAAGCTTTCAAATTTATCCTTTTTGATATACTAAATATTTTATGTTTATTTTATATCGATAAGGAAGTAATGCATAACTTTTAAATGTGTAATAGATTTTGTTTGCAATTAAGTTTTTATAATGTGATTTTTTCTCCATTCTATGACAAATGATGGCTAAGTAAAAGGATATCTTAATGATTGTTTTCACTACACTAGAACACATCTAAGATAATCTTCTCCCCTAAACTCTCCCTAGTCTCCTAATATTCAAAGTCACAATTCAATCATTGATGCTAAGATATTTTACTAATTAGAAAAATTACAAAGCCATTTCATTTATCTTTTTTATTAAACCATGAAAGAGGGGAAATGTAAAATGATCTATGAATACAAAACAAAAAAGCCATTTGATATAAATGTGACACAATTAAGTGGAACCAAATGTTTTTAACAATGAAAATAGTTGATAAAGATATTTTGGGAAGAAAGAACAAGCTAGTCAGAGCACAAACACAGAGGGAGATTATGTATTTTTTATATAAACCTTTCTTACTATCATTGTATACACATTACGAGACTAAAAATTACTCATACCTAATTATGGAGTTTTACGATGGAGCGGATCTTCATATGCTCCATTATCTAAAATGTGGAAAATGGTTTTTTATATATATTTCAAGTTAATTCCTTAGTCTAAGTTATGAAAATGAAGGCTACATTAGAATTGTTATTTATTTCTTGTGTAGACAAATAAAAGTTGTTATTATAAAATTTATTTTTAATTTTGTGCTGATCAATACAAGTCCAATGTAAAATATCAATCTATATGTCATGATCTTCCTATTTGAATTATAACCATGTTTACTTGAATTTATTTAAATGACTTAAACATGGAATATCTATATTAAGACTGTGTCATATAAATTCTCAAACTATAGTGAGTTAAATATATCAATATAAAAATCCTACTAAAAAAACATACTATTGGATTTATTCCAATTGCTATTATTAATATTATTATTATCAAGGGCACACTCATATTATAATGTCTATGATTTGTTTTTACTTTAATATCACCCTTTTCTAGTAATTACATTTTAATCTTATGATGGAGTTGCTTTACACTACTTAATTTTCATTTTGCCTAATTTCTCATGAGTTTTATGTATAAGAAGTCTTTCTTTATTTCCATAGAGTATTTTCACATGATAAGAATAATTTATATAAATTTGAAACCTGAAGAATTTTATGGTGAGGGAGGAGGGGCATATCATGCTTTTAGGCTTTTATTTAACATTAAGGTGTTTTATAAGTCATTCTATTGTTCAGTCAACATCTTCAATATAAAACATCGAGACTTAGAAGAGGTAAAATTTATTATATATTAAACACTCTTGTATGGAGCGTACATGTTCCACTACCACCATTTTTGTTCATGACCTACTTATTTTATGCCTACCTTCTTATCTCTCAGAAGTCAAAATAATTAAGGAATCCAAAGAGTGAGGACAGACAATAGTCATCCTTCCAAATTGATGTGTTTTTCCCACAAGAACATTTTATTTTTTATTCATACCTTAAGTATAACATATCTATTCCCAAAGCATTTCCAAATCTATCTTGTATAAGGGACACTCTATGAGTTGGGTCATGGGATCATCTAATTTGGTACCTAATTCATTGATACATATAAAATCTCCAAACTATAAAAAGGGAGTCTTCTTTGTTATGGGTATAATCCCAAAATATTATATTGATCAATCTCCATTACAAGATAAAAATACTCCACTCCAAAAATAAGAGGAAAAATAAGAAAATAGATGAAAATTAAATCTTGGTCTTATGCATTTCTATCATTGTTGATTCATCATTACCAATTCACATCATCATTTTATAATTTAAATGCATAATAAATGAAATAGTTATTAATAAAATGATGAATATGTATAAATAAAATTATATAAATATTAAAAAATGTTCAAGTTATTTTCATTTAATTTACTTAAAAAACTAATAGTAATATAGTAAATTTAAACACAGACAAATATGCCTAATAAATCATAGCTTAAGTTTTATTCTTAGCTTTATTTATTCATCATAGATAAACACTTTGATACAAAATGTAGCTCAAATTTGATTTTATGAATTTAGATTATATTTTGAGATTCTTACATGAAACATGTGTTTCCATAGTAATTTCTATTATACATATTGTTTTCAAGGGAAAAGGCATAAATTTTATTAATACAAACTACAAATTAACTGGATTACATTATGACCAAGGTAGGGAAAAAATTTCACTATAAAATATAGGAATAATGTTAGAGAAAACATGATATGTTTGTTTAAATTTACACCCAATGCTGAAATAAGAAAAAAATCCATTAGAGATAACTTTACCTTACATCATCCATATGTACTGTAATATGTAAAACTTAAAGTTATGCAATAGAAACAAGCAATTAAAACAATTCCTACTCTAAATTAAGCATAAATAACTCTAATTGAGATAAGAAGGATAGTTATATCTTTAATTACTTTTAATACCTCCTTGTTGTGTATATTCAATCATGCTTATTGTATTTTGGATGCTCAAGTGGACCTAGGCAAGAATTTTGGTAGCATGTCCCTAAGATTGATGATTGATTAATTAGAAGATAGGATGATATCAAGGCTTGTTCACATAATGGGAATGCTTTATTTAGGATATCAAAGCTTGTTCACTTAATGGACCCAATATCATTATGCCATTCAAGGTTGTTAACTCAATAGACATGATTTCCTTAGTCTATCCAAGATTTTTGAAAGTGAAGGAGAAGGGTTGAATTTATAGGTTTTAGATGAGATAAATGGAAATTTGAGATTGATTAGAAATGGATGGATGATATTGAGTCAAAATTATCAATAATGGAGAAGTTGAGGGAGTTGAAAGATTAATGAGGTTGGATTTGATTTTATGAGGAATGAGATTGATTGGGATTGATTTTTTATTTTGGATTTGTATATTTGATTTGAGATTGATGATTTGGGTTACTTATTTATTTTGTTTTTATTTGATTTTATTTGAATGAATTTTATTATTAGGGACTAAGAAACTAATTAACAATGATTAATTAGTTGATTAATCTAGATTGTGATATTAAGAGAATTAGATGGGATTTATATGTAATTGTTATGATATGATTAATTGGTTGGGGTGATAGTGGTGTTAGAGTGGATTATATGTGTTGACAAAAATATTAAAAGAACGTATTAATTATTGACTAGTTGGATGAAGAATTAGTTAGGAATATGCTGATGATAGGATCAGGTTTACAATAGAATGTGATGATAAGATTAGGGTTGATTAGTGAATTGAATGATGATGAATTAGTAACAACACTAGAGTGGTAGAATTTGGATGTATAAATTTTTTTTCTCTTTAAAAGGGCATTGTAACTAGAAGAAGTGGTAGTGTTTCAAATAATGTAGAAGAAGAAATATAAGTGAACAAGGATACCCCTACTAGCATGATGGTTATGTAAATGGATGAAATCAAGTGATAATTTAGTTATAGATGATTCCAATTTGAGAGGGCATGCAGGGATGAAAGACATGAATGATCTCTAAAAATGAGAAGAGGGCTTGAAACGGAAGAAATAGGTATAAAATGGAGGGGTGGGTGTGAGTAAAGAGGGGTTGGGTCTCATGTATAGTATGATGATTATTGATATAGATGTTTTGGTGGATGTTATGTCTCAATGAAATTAATGCACTTAATCTAAGTCTTGCATCCTTTCATTTGTTTTGATTTTACCAAAGAAATGATATACACAAGGGGGTTATATTCAGAATGTTATATTCCAATAAATATTCAATATTTGATGTGTCCCAATTAATGATCTGTGATAGGGGATTGGATTCATAATGGTATATCTAGATTATGCTATGAGCTTAGTTTTTATCAAATTTTGGATGTGCAAGCATAAATCAAAGGTTTAATTTATTATGTGGATTGATGATGTGATGATGAAGGCTCATTTTATCAATATCATTAACCTTATATATTATTGTATATGTATGTAAGGATGTGCTGGATGGATTAACATTATTTATGATTTATTCATGATGAACCCTTAGTTAGTGAGAATATATGTTAAGTATGGATAGTTAGTTAGAAAAAATATATTTTCAAAAATGAATGTTGATGATGTGATGGTACATGCTATTAATATTACATGTAAATCTAATTGTTTGAAAAACATTAATTTTATTATAGCATATGATAGGATGCACCATGATATGTAAAATCATGATGTCATTATTATGGTTTACCATAGGACTAAAACAAACTCAATAAAAAATAAAATGACATAAAAAACAACCAATAACCAAAACACATAATAAAAATTCAATGTGCCCTAGTGAAAACCTCTTTAAGGTGCTATCAAACAACAAAAATAAATATCATGAAAATAAATATATGTTTGTTGGTGAAAACTTACTAAAACACAAATATATGAGTAACTCAACCTTTCCCTTATGTCAACACAACTACAAAATAGTTTTCAACTACATGTTAAGGACACCATCAAAACATAATAAAAATTTAAGATCATCAAACAAGAAAACATTTGTTGAACTCTTTATGGAATTTTATGATGATTCACATGGTTATATTATGCTATACCACGATTGGATCCACCCATTGTTGGGAACCAAGGAAAGTATATTTGGTACTTAATGGATGAATATATTATACTTCCACCTATTATAACATAGTTATAATATGAATCTACATTACCTATTGAGTAAATCATTGATGTCAACATAAGAACAAAGGAGAATTGTAAGATCATCAATCTTGTGGCTACTCTCAATTCCAAGGAATGGGATATTTTGATCATGCTTTTGAAATAATTTATAGACATAATTGCATAGTAATATTTTGATATTTTAGGGTTGTATCCATCACTTATGGTGAACCATCTCATTGTACATATATATGCTAAACCTATTAAGTAAAAACTCAAGAAAATACATCCTAAGGTAGATTTTATTATTGAAGAAGAACTTCAAAAGCTCTTGGATGCTAGGATAATATGTCCAATCAACTGATCCTAATGGATATATAACATTGTGAAATTTCATAATAAACAAATATGGATATGAATTTGTACATATTTCTAAGACATCAATAAATCCTATCAAAAATATGATTTCCATTTATCCAATATCAACATGATCATTAACTCAACATTAGGACACAAATTGTTATCTCTCATGGGTGGTTTCTCTGACTATAATTAAATTATAATTTCACACAAGGATTAATGAAAAAATGTTAAGTACACATTAAAGAACGTTTTTATATCAAGTCATGTATTTTAGCTTAAATCATGTAGGTGCAAGTTATAAAAAGACCCTGAAAACTACCTTTTATGACATGTTGCATGACATAGTAGAGCATTATATGGATGAAATATTAGATGAATAAAAAACTAAAGTAAAACATCTAACCATTTTTCATATGTTAATTTAAAGATGAAGGGAATATAAGGTATGCCTTAATCCTAAAAAATGTATTTGGTGTTACATTAGTAAAAATATTCAGATTCAAGATATCAAGAATAGCTATCTAATTCTACCTAGAAAAAGTCAAGGCCATCAAAAAGATGCCTCCTCGTCAAACCTAAAGCAACTACAAAGTATATAGGGAAATATTCAATATATTAGATGATTCATCTCACATCTAGTTGATAACTATCAACCATTTACCCATCTTCTAAAAATTAAAACTTTTTTCACTAGAATGTTAATTGTCAATAGGATTTCAAACAACTCAAGAAATATATTTAAACCCACCAGTATAAGTTTTTCCTACTCTAGGAAAATCATTGTTGTTTTACATCTCTGTAAGATAATTCATCTTTAGAACTCTGTAGGCCTAACATGATGATAAAGGGATGGAAAGAGATATCTATTAGGTAAACCTAACTTTGGTAGTCTATAGACTCAATTACACCCCATTAAAAAATCATGCCTAGTTGTTTTCACCTATCAAAATATATGAAACTACATGTTTAACAATTAAACCTAACTTTTTGCTAAAGTCAATCCTCTCAAATATTTTTTTTAAAAAAATAGCTCTTACAGGTAGAATGATGAAGTGGGTCATGTTACTCAATGAGTTTGAAATTAAATATACAAATCATAAATATATAAAAGAAAAAGTCTTCACAAATTGGTTGGTAGAAACACCATTATTAGATAAATAACCTTTGGACATTTAATCTCTAGATGAATCAATTTTATCTCTCAAAGAGTCACTAGAATGGAAACTTCACTTGGAACGGTCCTTCACTACCATTGGCTTGGTAGCATGTATAATATTCCTTACACCATAAGGAGACCTTGTCTAAAAATATCTCAAAATCAGTTTTCCTAGATTTAACAACATCATGAAATATGAATCACTCAAAATAGGTCTCAAGATATCAATCTAGTGGAATGTTTAGCATTTGTTTGTATTTGGTGACTCATAATTGGTTTTCAAGTAAGTCAATAATGAATATCAAATCAACTATGAAAAATGCATCCCTTATAAGAACATGGTTTATAGCCTAAATAAAATTACTTTATACACATTTTATCTGAGTATGTACCTCACAAAAGTAACAAATATGTATTTACAAGGGCCATCATTGGATCTCTACTTGATATATCATTGGATTCCCCACAGTGTCAATTTTTAGCTGAAAAACTCATATTCTTAGCATATGAAATCCAAAAATCTAAAATGCTATGTGATATTTTGATTCTCAATTCTTCCTAGTATCATGACATTTACGCTTACCTACATGATCATATTCTCCCTCCCAATATTTCATGAAATCAAATAAACTACTTCATCTAATACACCTCTCCTTTCACCCTCCTTAGAAACACTATCTATCATAAGGGCTATGACATAACCCTATCGAGGTGTTTAAATTTATAATAATATAACTTGGCCATCAAGGAATTCCAACATACTAGTGGTAGGGTCCAAGTTAAGAGATTACTTAGAATTAGGTACTAATGGCCTACCAAGGAAGTAAATGCCTACCAATATGTTGAAAAGTGCATAACCAATAAAAATAATGGAGACCTTATCCATGCACCATTACACACATTATGGGTGATCATAAATCCATGGAAATAATCTATTTATAGGCTTGATCTCATTGGGAAAATAAACCCTCATTCCTCCATTAACCACAATCATATCATCACTACCATTGAATACTTTACCAAATGGGTATAAGCCACCCCCTCACCTATGTAATGGGTAAACAAATATACAAGTTCATCCTATCAAATGATGCCAAGATCAAATGAAATACAAATCTTACATCATGAATCTATATTGAGAACCTACATAAAATATTAAAACCCTCAAGAAAATGAAAAATATCTCACCAAAGAGAAGTTATACAAATAATATTTGTATTATCCATAAAAATAATAGGAAAGGTATATTTATAGCTAAAATTTAGACATGTCTCAACATCCTCATGCATATAGGATAAATTTTTAATAATGACCTAAAATAACCTAAGGAAGATATAATATACCATGTGGACTAAACCCAGTGGGATAAAAGTTTACACCAACACCCCCCCTTAAGAATAAATTAGGTGGATAAAAGAATTGGGTCTTGGAAATGAGGGTTGATGAGGTACCCAAACAAAAAATAACTCCCATAAAGTGGTGAAAAGGAGAAAAATCATAAGAACAAAACTCCTCTCCAAAGAGATCAATGTGAGAAATAGTGTATGCTCTAAGGAAATCAAGCACAATTGAGAATGTGTCCACAAGTAAGAGAAAACAAGAACATAGAGAGAGGAGAACTGAGAAGTCCCCATAGAAGATGTTGAAGCTATATATAGTAGAGATCACAACATGATGAATGTCACTAATAAGATCCTCTACCTGAAGACTAAAAAATATTCATCTGCATCAAATAATGTTTGTTCCATTTTCCAAAGGAAGAACACAAATGATGTATTAGAACTACCCATTCCATATTGGAAGATGGATGAAATAATACAAAAAATTCTAAGTAGGTTCCAAAATATAAGTGTGGCATAGGTCTTGAAATATCATGCACAAGAATTTAATGTAATGCAACTTAAGTAAATCTATTAGAAGAAAGTGCAATGAATAGTAAATCACCCTAGAATTTATGTCCAAGTGCCTGATAGAACTCCAACCAAGGAAATATAATCTTCATACATTGTAGGAGGGATAACTAATATATGAAATGATGGTGCAATAAGATTAGAGGCTAAAACAAATGACAAAATGATATGTACCTATGAAATAGGCTACATAATGTCTGATGAGTTTTGAATTAATATGCCTACATCGTTTAATGTCTAAAGTGGACTAGGGGTAGGTTCATAAAAAATAAATACTCAATATCTATAAGGTGATAAATAAATGGTGGATGTGTGTCCCCATCATTGCTATAGTCATATATGCTAGAAGAAGAGTCCTCAGTCTTAAAAATGTACTCAAGCTCAAAAGTATCATAACGTATAAGTGAGTTTGATGAATAAGAATGGCATGGATCATTCACTAAAGGAATGTCCATATGAAGTGGAGAGAATATCTCAATAACCCTTGAAGCTAAAGAATAAACTAAAGATGAATCACATGGATCTATAAATTTACACATGAAGAAAAGAGTCATCGATGCTCTCACAAGGTATACTCTCACTAGAAATAGAGTCATATGAAGTAAAAATCTATGAAGGATCTAGAAGAGCAACATCCAGAATATGGATAAAAGTAAAATCTGTAATAGGACAGTTGAGGTCAAGTAGAATCTCATCATGTAGTTGTGTCTTGATAGAAGGAAGAACACTATCCACCATATATGTGTCATCATATAAAATAGGAGTAGGAGAGATTATAATAGTCTATAAAGAGATGATAAGAAGTGGAGGAGGAGGTATGATGTAAATCTTAATAGGATCTCTAAAAAAAGATTGTAGGATGCTCTAAATAGTGCAAGGACAAGTTGTATATTCCACATAGAAATGAAGATCCACATAAATATGTAATTGTAATATCCCTTCGAATATCAAAACAAAAGCTCCGAATTGCTTATCTGAATTTCTGCAAAATATCTTCAAATAGATGAATAAATCACAGTATAATTTCTTATTTATTTGCTCATAATCTTACAATAGAGATCCTCTGTAAAGTATACAAAGAATATTGAAAGTTCGGCCTTATAGCCTGAATATTCTGCAAACTGGGCTGAATCTGGCACGTCTCGGCCTGCTGTGTAAAAACACAATCGCTGACGTCGGTTATACTGCCATCGTCGGTCGACCTGTAGTCGTTAACTTGCCGACGTCGGTGATAAGTCGACCGATGTCAGTCTCTGTAGGTCTCTGTTCACCGATGTCGGTACCTGAACTTTCTGTAGATGCGTACAGATTTTCACAGATCTGTACGAAGTCGTACAGTCACTGATATTGCTCAACCTATATGCTTGATCCTGATCTATAGAATTATGGGCTAATACAAAAGATCTATATCTGGATAATTCTGGAATCAAAACCCAAATAATTAAAATACCTGTAAACCCTTGTGATAGCTTCCGTGTGAAGTTATCTCTCAAACTTGTAAATACCTGTGATAGCTTCTGGATGAAGTTATCTCTCAATTCGGCAATAGATCGGCTGATCTTTCACAACCTCTGAATCACACACAATGAAGAGTTGACGTTCTTCAATGCAGTTTGGCAATAGATCGGCTGGTCTTTCACAACCTCTGAATCGCACACAATGAAGAGTTGACATTCTCCACTGCAGATGGAATCCTGGAACCCTTGGCTCAGTCTTCACAGAAGAATTTCTTAACAAGAATCAATATCAATAATAATCATGAATACAAACTCTCTCACATGAGAGATTCTTATACACCTCCAAAGGTGTGCTTGCTAAAATTAGACTCCCTTAAATTAGACTTAGGGCTTCCTTAAATTAGAACTAGGGTCTTAAAATTAGACCAAGTCTTAAATTAGGATTAGGATCCTAAAATTAGACCCAATCATTAATAACTAATAATTAATTAATAATTAATTAATAATTAATAATTAATTAAAATTAGATCAAATAATTAATATTTGATTAAATCAATCAAATATTAATATCTCCCTTAATTCATGCCCGAAAGAGCCCGAACGAATTCCAACCCATTTCTATCAAGACCCTCTATCCATCCCATCAGCCTACGAGGGTCGCATAATAGGCTAATCATCCGCTTGAAAAGATGTCACTTAGAAGGGGACATGACAGTCTGCCCCTCCTGAAATTGCTTGCCCTCAAGCAATCTCAACTCTGGATGCTGTAGAATATCTTCGCTTTCCCATGTCACATCCTCAACTGGAAAATCTTTCCACTTTACCAAATATTCCTTGATAGTCCTCCGACGCAACTGTCTCTCTCTAGATTCCAAGATGGACTCAGGTACTAAAATCAATTTTCCCTCATCATCTAAGGGAGGTAAAATTGTAGAAGGTATCACACAGTGTCCTAACACCTTTTTGAGGCGTGATACATGAAAGACATTATGTACCTTGCTCTCTGTAGGAAGCTCTAGCTCATAAGCCATCTCTCCAACGCATCTCAGGATCCTGAAAGGACCATAGTAACGTGGCTTGAGCTTCTCTGCCCCACTCTTCCTAAGAGTAGACTGTCGGTAAGGTTGCAACATAAGATAGACCATGTCACCTACCTCAAAAGATCTCTCGATCCTCCGCTGATCTGCATACTACTTCTACTGATTCTGCACCTTAGCAATATTCTCCTTGAGAGTCCTCATAGTATCTTGACTCTCCTGCAATAAGTCTCCAGCACTCGGCACTCTACTGTCGCTCAGTAGCAAATATAGAAAACTCGGTGCCTCATACCCGTACAATGCCATAAAAGGAGACATCTGAATGGTCATGTGGAAAGTCATGTTATAACAATATTCGCACAAATGAATCCACTTGACCCAAGATTTTTGCTGCCCTACAATGTAGTTCTTGAGGTAGCCCTCCACCCATTTGTTCACTATCTCCGTCTGTCCATCAGTCTGTGGGTGGTAGCTGGTATTAGGTGTAAGCTCGGTCCCACAGAGTCGGAATACCTCCTGCCATAAGTGACTCAGGAACTGACTATCCCTGTCACTCACTATGCTCTGAGGTAATCCATGCAGTCGAAATACCTCTTGAAAGAAAACCTCTGCTACCTGTGTAGCTGTATGTGTGGTAGTAATTGGGAAGAAGTGGGCATACTTCATTAACCGATCCACAACTACATATATGCAATCTCGTCATTGGGCTTTAGGTAAGCCCGTAATGAAATCCATCGACAAACACTCCCACTTCCTATCAAGAATTGGAAGTGGCCGCAACAATCCTGCTGGGTACGTGTTCTCCTGCTTGTTCTGCTGGCAAACAGGGCACTCACGTACATACTAAAGAACATCTACTTTAAGGCCTTTCCATGAAAATCTCTCCCTAACCTGTCTGTAAGTCTTAAAATATCCGGGATGTCCTGCATTAGGTATATCATGAAAAGCTCGCATGATAATGTTCTTCATCAATGATCCTGGGATCAAATAAACCCTATTCTTGTAAATGATCAAGTCATTCACAAGAGTATATCTGGTGTCAACCGTCGATCCCTCAACAATGCTAGACGCCCATGTATCCTTGGCATACTCTGCCACAATCATATGTTGCCAATCCTCGGTAATGTGGACCATGGTACTCAAATACGGCCTGCGTGAAAGAGCATCGGCCACAATATTCTGGGTGCCCTTGATGAAAGAGATGTCAAAGTCATATGCCTATATTTTACTCACCCACTTCTGCTGACGATCATTGAGGTCTTGCTGCCCCAAGAAATGTCTCAAACTATTGTGGTCCATTTTGATACAAAATTTGCTACCCACGAGATATTGCCTAAACTTTGCTAAGGCATGCATGATAGCGATCATCTCCTTATCATATATGTTGTACAGTTTATCTGGTCCTCTAAGCTTACGGCTCTCATATACTATGGGGTGCTTGTCCTGCATAAGCACTGCTCCAATGCCCTCACCTGAAGCATCGCACTGAAGCTCGAACGGCTTCAAAAAATCAGGTAGTGCTAAAACTGGGCACGTAGTCATTAACCCCTTAAACCTTTCGAAACACTCATGTGCTTCGGGTGTCCAACAAAAAGCCCCCTTTTTAGTCAAATCTATCATAGGAGTTGCATGTCATGAATAAACATTCACGAACCTCCGATAGAATCCACACAAACCTAGAAATCCCCTTAGCTGTGTTAGGTTTGCCGGAATAGGCCAATATATGATAGCGCGGATCTTCTCAGGATCCATCCGCACTCCCCCTGCACTGATAATATGACCCAAGTATAACAATTCGGTCATCCCCAAATCACATTTGGAATCCTTGGCGTACAAGGATTCCCTCTCCAAGATGCTGAGTACAGTCTCCAGATGAGCCAAATGCTCCTGCCAAGTCCTACTGTATATCAGAATGTCATCAAAGAAGAAAAGTACGAACCTCCTCAGCAGTGAATGGAAGACTCTATTCATGGTGGACTGAAATGTTTCTGGTGCATTAGTGAGCCCGAATGGCATCACTATAAACTCATAGTGTCCACAATGGCAACGAAAAGTTGTCTTCTCCACATCCTGCTCGCAAACCTTGATCTGATGATACCCTGACCTTAAGTCTATCTTCGTGAAGTAATGTGAACCATGGAGCTCATCAATAAGCTCGTCAATACAAGGTATAGGATACATGTTCTTAATGGTTCTCTTATTCAGGGCTCTGTAGTCAATGCACATGTGTAGGGTGCCATCCTTCTTCTTCACTAGAACAACTGAAGAAGCAAACGGTGATTTGCTAGGCCGAATGTGACCCATAGCCAGTAACTCCTTAATTGTTTTTTTGATCTCATCCTTCAACCGCTTAGGATGTCTATATGGAGTAATCATAATGGGATTAGCGCCCTCCTCAAGCTCAATAATGTGCTCAATGCCCCTGTCTGGAGGTCTCCCTGGTGGAATGTCACTAAAAACCTTATCATGCTTGACTTTCAACTGCTGAATGTCAGGATGATACTCAGTCTTCTGCTATCCCTCTTGTATTGGTGCCAATGTGCACTCGACAGCCCACTCTACCATATCATGTCGCATGAGCCTCTCCATCCGATGTAAAGAAATAGTCTTGATGTTGTCGTCCCGTATTGCTTTGAGAATGTGAGTCTTCCCATCTACATCAAAACGGATCTCTATATCCTTAAGACTAAGAGTGACTACTTCAAGGGAATGAAGCCACTTCATGCCCAAAACCAAGTCTATATCTCCCATGTTGACCACATAATAATCTGCCTTGAACTCATAGTTGTTCAAGCGTAATGGGAGCTCTCTGATCATCCGCTCACATTTGAGGGTGTAACCGTCAGCTACCTTAACTCTAATTCCCTCGAACTCTTATGTGGTGAGTCCACGCTTCTCCACAAATCTAGTATCAATAAAATTATGTGTGGCTCCCGTGTCAAGAAGGGTAATGACCCTCTGTCCTGCCAAAACTCCCCGAAGTCTAAATGATCCCTCGTGCTAGATGCTAGATAGACATGCCTCCTGAATCTGGAGCTCTGACTCTGCTTCTACCCTAGGCTCTGATGCCTCAGCCTCCGGCTCCTCAGAACAATCGTGATGTTCAGAATCTTCTGATTCCTCATCCTCATAATAGGCCCACATCACCCGATTTGCTTTGCCCTTAGGCCTCAACGGACAATCGTGATTAGCATCATATGGACCTTTGCAATAGAAACAAAGTTTCTTCTTGCGTAGATCATTAAGAGCATCTCTATCCAACGATGGTGCTGCTGGGTTGGCCTTTGAATTATTCTTAACACCTGATTTATCTATGTTGAAACCTGGTCTTTCTCTGTTCCTGTTGAACCCCTTACTGTCCCTGGATGAAGAAGTACCTTTGGAGTTAGATCTACTTGATGGGGCTGCCATCTCCATGTTACGCGCCTTCTTCATAGCCTCCTGTAAGGAAGGAGGATCAAATCCTTTGATCCAACCTCTCAATGGTTCTGTCAGTCCCTCCATGAAGAGTACCACAAGTCGCCTTTCTGAAATGTCAGGAACCACAACTGATAACTTCTGGAAGTCACCAATATAAGACTCTAGACTGCCACTTTGACGTAACTATGCCAACTCTCAGAAATAGGACTCTGGATCCCTCCTGTCAAAATGCTCTACTAGCCTGTCCAAGAACTCCTGATAAGAGGTGATCTGATCATGATGGAGTGTCACCATCCCGTGGTACCACCAATCATGAGCTACTCCCTCAAGATGTAGTGTTGCATATCTGATAGCATCTTCCTCGGCCATCGGACGCAATGTGAGAAAGGTGTCCAACTTACTAATCCAAGCCTGAGCTGTGACCTTACCACTTCTGTCAAACATCGCGAGCGTGAGCCTACTTGTAGCATGCTTAAGATCATTGTTCTGGTGTCTAGGTCTTCTGTCCTGTCTAGCCAATCTGTAGTGCTCTCTCCTCAGATTAATAAAATGATCAAGGGACGTCCTCTCTCGTACATGAGGAGGTAATAAGTTCCACTCCTCATCTGCAGCCATGTAAACATCTGTAAATGAGGGATCTCCTGCCTCCTCCTCTGTTGGAACATCTGGTTCCTCTTGAATGAACGTAGGGCGTGTAGGTCTACCCACAGTCCTGGAATGGGTTTGTTGTGGTCTCTGATTAATAGTAGCACTCCTATTATCTCCTTGTTCCCCATTCTGTCTATCGATTGCGTTCATTCCCCTTATCATAGTAGTAAGTTCTTGTAGTGTCTGATTCATCTGCTGTTGACCTGACATCATAGCACGATGGAATTCTCTGGTGTCCTGATCAGCATCATACCTGTGGCCCTTGGGTGGGCTACCCTCACGTCTGTCACTCATGGTAATCTGTTGCTGTTCTAACAGCTGGGTACCTTCAAGCAAAGCTCTACTGCGTGTGTAATACCCGTGTGGTCACAACTCTTGTGGCTGCATAAAATATTTAAACCCTTAGGATGGCAAGATTTAGCTCTGATACCACTGTAATATCCCTTCGAATATCAAAACAAAAGCTCCAAATTGCTTATCTAAATTTTTGCAAAATATCTTCAAATAGATGAATAAATCACAGTATAATTTCTTATTTATTTGCTCATAAGCTTACAATAGAGATCCTCTGTCAAGTATACAAAGAATATTGAAAGTTCGGCCTTATAGCCTGAATATTTCGCAAACTGGGCTGAATCTGGCACGTCTCGGCCTGCTGTGTAAAAACACAGTCGCCGACGTCGGTTATACTGCCGTCGTCGGTCGACCTGTAGTCGTCCCCTTGCCGACGTTGGTGATAAGTCGACCGATGTCGGTCTCTGTAGATCTCTGTTCACCGATGTCGGTACCTAAACTTTCTGTAGATGCGTACATATTTCCACAGATCTGTACGGAAGTCGTACGGCCGTTGATATTGCTCAACCTATATGCTTGATCCTTATCTGTACATTTATGGGCTAATACAAAAGATCTATATCTGGATAATTTTGGAATCAAAACCCAAATAATGAAAATACCTGTAAACCCTCGTGATAGCTTCCGTGTGAAGTTATCTCTCAAACTTGTAAATACCTGTGATAGATTCTAGATGAAGTTATCTCCCAATTCGGCAATAGATCGGTTGATCTTTCACAACCTCTGAATTGCACACACTGAAGAGTTGACGTTCTTCAATGCAGTTTGGCAATAGATCAGCTGATCTTTCACAGCCTCTGAATCGCACACAATGAAGAGTTGACGTTTTCCACTGCAGATGGAATCTTGGAACCCTTGGCTCAGTCTTCACAGAAGAATTTCTTAACAAGAATCAATATCAATAATAATCATGTATACAAACTCTCTCACATGAGAGATTCTTATACACCTCCAAAGGTGTGCTTGCTAAAATTAGACTCCCTTAAATTAGAACTAGGGTCTTAAAATTAGACCAAGTCTTAAATTAGGATTAGGATCCTAAAATTAGACCCAATCATTAATAACTAATAATTAATTAATAATTAATTAATAATGAATAATTAATTAATAATTAATTAAAATTAGATCAAATAATTAATATTTGATTAAATCAATCAAATATTAATATCTCCCTTAATTCATGCCCGAAAGAGCCCGAACGAATTCCAACCCATCTCTATCAAGACCCTCTATCCATCCCATCAGCCTACGAGGGTCGCATAATAGGCTAATCATCTGATCGAAAAGATGTCACTTAGAAGGGGACATGCCAAAAACCTTATCACAAGTATTAACCCCCTTATTGAATTGACTTGAGTAAAAAGGGGAAGTAATATATCCATATAGAAATGGAGTAATATTATTTATCATGAGCAAGTGTTCCATGTAAGCACACTAAGAAACATAATTGATATTTCCAAGAAGAACCAATAGTGTAGAATAATTTTCCCTCATCAGTGTCTCCCAAGTGATGTCAAAATGATTGAGATAAGATACCAAAGAAGTGAAAAAATACACAAAACAACTACAATTACAACTAATTACAAGAATAATACATGTTCATCAAGAGGACATCGATCATAATCGAGAATACATCTAAATAAGTAGTAAGCATAGGAATCAATAGAATATAGAATAAGAGATTGTGCATAAGAGATACCAAAGAATGTATAGAACCACAAAATACCCCATCAGATCTATCAACAATGATCCTCCCATAATTTTTTATATAGAACCATGCTCGTATAGAAATTGAGCATAGCTGAGAAATTATCTTGAGTGGTAAGTTTGTAATTATAAGGAAGTGGAGGGATGTTGGGATCAATTGATAATACATCTAAGAGATACAATATGTAAAAAAATTAGGTGTATTTAGAAGGACCAAAAATAACACCAATGTGTATATCATGGAAAACAAGCACTTTTAAAGAAGATGACACACAAATCTGAGCTAGCACTTAAAAGTTATGCATGTTTGAAAATCTAAATGCATAGAAAATTTGATGGCAATATGGTCAAATTTTTTTTGATCAAATTACCTAAGGAAATTTTATGCATCAACTTTCAAATAAAAATTTAAGCCTCTCTTGAGTAAAAGTTAAGAATTGTTGGGTTGGAAGTGACCATGGGCAAAGGGCTAAGCTAGGTGCTTGCCTCATGTGATCACACCATATGACCAAGGGGTTAATGGGTAGGGTGAGGGAATTCCCCTTTGATCATGTCACTTTACATTATGATGTGACTTGGGGAGTAATGTCATTCCCAAAATGACCCTTATTTTCCAATGAATAGTGTCATAATCACCTATCTTGAATTTAATGGTTGTATATATGTAAGGAGATATTAACCTTAAAATTGATGCCTTGCTAAATTTTCACTACATCCACAAGTGGATCCATGTCCTCACATGCTAGGAGGATGTCCTCTAAACCTATGGATCTACAAAGGTGCGAGATTGCAATGGGTTGATCCATGTTACTAAAAATTTGATGATTGGGCCATCGAGCCTTGGCCCCCATAGAGATGAAAAACATAGCCATGTAGAGTTTACATCACTACATCATCAATGGTTGGTCCAATGGCCATTGGGCCTCATAGAGGTGTAAAGTGCATATTCCATGGTCATGTTGGTCAAGGTCAAGCTGATGGGGATTAGGTTGTAAAGAGGTGTGAAGCACACATTGCTACATGGTGGAGGGTATGATCAAATAAACTTTGGGATCATAAAGGTGTGAAAACTTGTGTATGCTTATGGCCCATGTAGCTGCATAGAGGATGGCCTAAAGAAGCCAAAATTTCTTCCAAGTCTTGAATTGTATAGAAAAGTCACCTAAAATAGCTAAAAATGATGAAATATCTTTCAATAAGAACTCATATCTATGTAAATCTATTTGACGTTATGTAAAACTAGAAAAGACTAAAAAAAATTAAAAAACTATTTTTTATTGAAGATTCTGGTGGTAAAAAATGCATGAAATCCCAAAAAATTACCTAGAACCCTTAAAAAATGGTTAAAAATGGTTGTCATAAAATTAGGTTGTGTTTACAACCAATCCTAGGGTTTTGGTATCTTTTGAATCCAATAGTTTTGTTTAGTTTTTATATGGAGACACCAGCTATAAATATATGCATGGATTTTCAAGAAACCCCACCAAACCCTTGAAAACCAAATCAAGAAAACAATAGGAGTGAAATGTAAGGATATCATAAAGATTTGAATATTAAATGGATATCATAATGTTTTTGATACCATGGAAAATGATGCCAAGATCAATTGAATAGTGAATATTGCATGATGAACCTATATGGATAAACTACATAAAATCTTAAAACTCTCAAGAGAAATAAATTTGTCTCACCAAAGATAAATTGTAGAGATAATATTTACATTAACCATAAAAGTAATATAAAAAGTACATTTATATGTTAAATTTGGACATGTCATAATATCCTCATGCATGTGGGAAAAATTTCACTAATAACCAAGATTAACCTAATAAAGTTAAAATAATCCATGTAAAAAAAACCTAGTTGGAAAAAATTCTACACAAACACATCTTTAACTACCTCATTTTCCATTACATAATCCATTATACCATCATCAATGACTATGTCAAGTACTTAAATAATAAAGAAGTTAAATCCCTATGTAATCAATTCCACATAAAAATATATGGTCCATGCCCTATTATCCATAAGGTAATAGCTAGGCTAGGGCTTCCTATTGGCAAAAGTGTTGTCATTGATGTTAAAGGTAATGACAAAGTGGTGATATCATTAATGAAGGTTGATATCATGAAGTGACAAGAGGCCTTTTGTTATTGATAAGTAATCCATGTGGTTTGAGTGGTCTTGGTCAATGGATAATGATATGACATTCCTGTGAGATGATCTTAGGTGTTGTAAGATGCTATGTGAGCTAAAGAAGTGGTCTTATATAAGCTCAATGAGGTTTGGTAACAGGTTGGCATTGAGCATGCAATGTCTATTCTAGTGCAAGAAGGAACACACTTGGTATCTTGTTGAGGCAATAACCATGTGACCTATATGAATAAGTTTGGTAGTTTTTGAGCATGGTATGAAGATGTATGACATATGTCTGAGGTGGTTAGAGTAATATAGTAGGTTTTCATGAGTAGTGGTTCTAGACCTAACATACATAGAGACCTAGTGAGGTAAAAATGGAGGGTCAAAGTAAGTTTTCAATATGGTTGATCACATGTAAGAATGGACTGAGGTTTGAAAATGTGGGTCAAAGGTTTTTACCAAGTTTGAGGTCCTGAAGAGGAAGACAAAGTAAGAAACAACGTTAGAAGGTCTCTTATGCATGTAGAATAAAGAGATGATAACTCAAGAAGAAAGTTTTGATACTTGTTGGCATGTGAAGACTTTTAATGGTTACCTAAGAATTTTGGGAGAGATGGAATACTGACTAAGAAGGTTTTACAATCATTTTATGTGGTTTTAGGTATAGAGCTTTATAAACATTCATTAAGAATGTAAACCGGTGAAAACCCTCCTATTAACCCTTGTAATGAACTAATTTAATAAATGTTGTTGGATTGTGCCTAGAATGGATTTTGAAGTCAAATTTTATGATTGGATCATCTAGATAACTATTCCATTCATCCTTAGGTGGTTTTGGTTTGTTAGGGTAGTAAGTAGAAGGTATACAAAAGTGCTTATCTCCAAAGAATTTGATACTATAGGAAGATTTTACTAGGTCAACATGTGAAATTTGATGGATATTGAATACCAAGAATAATTATTGAGTTAATGGAGTTATAAATAGTAACTATTTCAATAATTTTGGTCAATCAAGTTGACCTATCACTAATCTGCCAAATAGTGGAAACAGTGAGAAAAACCTGAACAAAATGAATAAGTGTTTAGGGAAGAGTTATAGGTGAGTAGGGATGAATCCAATGGTTTGGGATATTTTTTAATTTATTATTAATACTATTAATTTGGTTTTTATGTTTTTTTTATGCCTATATATAGGCTATAATGTGCTCACAAAGTGACTTGTCTGTGTAAGATAAGACAATGAAACCTAGGATAGTGAGAATGATCTGTAGGAGAAAATTTGTCATTGAAGCATATGAATTTTGTGTTGGAGGATGTTATAAGAATGTTTTATGAAATTTTAAATTCATTATAATATCTTGGAAGTGTTTCCTTAGGTTTGAGAAGTCATGTTCACCATGACTATGTTTTGAGTCAGATTGACTACTGTAGTTGTGATAGGGAAAGTTATGTGTTTAAGCTCTTATGACAAGAGGTGATGCATATAATGAATATATTGATGTTTTTTTTATACCTAATTTATATATTAAATCTTTTTTTAATATATAGAGGTAGGTTTATGTGTTTATATGAACAATCCAAAATGTCCCAGCAAATCTGTTAAGAAGGTGTAAGAGAGACTTGAGAGATTGATATGTAAGACTAATGAATGATGCTAGAACAAGAAATATAAATGATGGAGAATTTTTTATAGATCTAAAATGATCCATGTGTTTGGATTATATGTCATGAAAGTGTTATTTCAAGTGAAAATAACAAGTTGTTCATGATTGTACTTTTGGAGGATATAGGTAGTTTGAGTAGTCCTATTGTAGAGGTGTTTTTTGATACTTAGAGCTTGAGTGGTAATTTACAATGGACATGGTAAGATTATCATGGTCATGAATAGTCTGTTGATGTGATTTTTTAAGTGTTTATTTAATAAAACAAAATGTATGCCTTAGTTCATAAGATAGATTTTTCTGTGTATGAAGGCCTAAAAGGCAAATAGGCCTAATTGATAGGTTCAAGTGGTGAGTTGGAGTTCCAGGTGGAAAGGACCTATGTGGGAGTTATAAAAGGTATATTTTATGTATTTAATCCATTTTTGAAGGATTAAGGTGGTCCAAGGGGTCCAAGTTATAACATGTGTATGAATAGACCTAATTGAGGTTTAAGGATAAAGAGTTATGAATAACACATGGAGTGGATTTTCTCACCCATGTAATTTGTGTGTGAAACTATTAAAATTGTAAAAAAATTGTGGTAAAAATCTTGGTCAACCAAGATGGGTTATATGAAGTGTGTGGTATAAAAATAGATATTAATTGGCCTATTTGGATGAGTATGTGTGAGAGTAGACTTACACAAAGAATAAAACATTTGAAAGAGAAGGAGTATGTAATTTAGGACCATAAAAGAGTGAAGAAGATAAGTCATGTTTATTTGACAAAGTTAATGTAGGTGGACACATAGGTCATTAGACTTAATGAGCCTAGAAGAGGCATATTGAATGAAGGAGCCTAAGTGGCTTGTATGAGGTAGAGAGGCAATTTTTAAGGGTTTTAGAGAAATATAAATCAATAATCAGGTGTGAAAAACATTAGATAAATGTGGAGATTAGTTTTGAGGTGATTGAGTTGGTGCTTTATCAAGTAGGTTTTATCCTCCTTGCTAGTTGGTGCTATCTAAAGGTCAAGTGGGTGCTTGACTAGATTGAGGGGTGGGTGATCCTTGATTAGTTAATGCTATTATAAATTAAATATTTTAATTATAGGATATTAGTCCATGTTCTTGTTTTTTTGGGTTTTATCCCCGAATAGGTTTTCCCACATAATTATCTTGATGTGCTCATATAGTTGTTTTTATATCCATTGTTTGATCTTATGTGAATGTATTCTTCATGGAATGGTAAATAGAATTGAATATAAATTATTATCTACTAATTTACCCCCATATTAGTATCTAATTAAAATAATTTCTATAATACCTAGACCTTTGGAGGAGGTTTGATAACCTACATGTGATCCTAAGTATCTTGAGGTATGATGAAGACAATGTTCATCTTATTTGTAGTGATGGATAAGTTTGTAAAGATCATGGTTGATGTTTTCATATAAGTATACATGATGGTATTATAAAGGTTGAAGAATAAGGACTATACTGAAGCTATATCCAAGATCAAACCTAAGTTAAATGATAGAGATTATTGAACGTGGTCTATTTGATTGGCTGACATGATAAAAGAAAGATAGGCAATGGTGTGATTAGAAGCCTAGAGTATGAGACATAATTGAGGTATATCTAAAAATTCATAAAGTACAAATGTATGATCATGTTTTCCTATTTTTATTTATTAATAATACATACTTTAGATGATATGATCCAATGGAGGTCTAAGAAGGCATATGAGCTGTTTTAGGTCTCCATGAGACCTAATGAGGGTGTGAGAGATAATGAAGATTTCTAAGTGAAAGAGAATTATCTATGGATATATATGCATGGATAAAGACTCAGATAAAAGAGAAAAAATATATAATAAGGTTTGGTTCATTGAGAAAGATCTGAATGTGTGCATCTATGCAAGAAATCATCATATAAGTTGACTGAGTTTGGAAGTCTTGATAATGGCAGACAAAGATATCTTAGTGTGTTGAGTAGTGTTCATAGACAATCATATTGTTTGATCAAAGTGTTTGAGAGTGACCTCAATATCACGTATCTCTTGAAGATGCTTTGTGTAAAGTCAGGTTGGTATTTGATGTGAAAAACATGCCTAATTCTTGAAAGATAGTAATATGAGGGTTTGGTGTCTATAAGCCCTAATAAGAATGTTTATAATGATAATAACTTAGTCATGAAACATGGAGCTCTATGATATTCAGGTGGATGTTATGAAATATTTCATTTAGTTGTTATCATGCTTGTAATGAGTGCAAGGTAGTGTCCAAGAAGTAAAATTCAGAACAATGGAATGGGTGAATTGAAGAATGGTTTATGAGACTAATGGCAGTCCTATTTCCTTGTTGTCAAGGTGACCTCATAAGGTAATTAAAAAGTGTGATGACATGATGTTGATGTCATAAAGAGATCTTGAGAAATATGAGGATTATTTTTCTAAGTTCTGTGTCAAGATTTTGATCATACTTATTACAGAAGTTAAAGAATGTTGTCTCAAGAATGGCCTTATAGTCTGTGCTTTGTAGATGATATGTTTCATAAAGGGAGAATGATTTAAGGATCATTGAATTCCTGTAAGTATGTTTACATGTTTAAATATTTCAAGTTATGAATTTTCATATCAAATCCTTGACTAAAAATATGAAGTAGATCTATTGAGACATAGTAAAGAGATGTTGTTCATATGTTCTAAGGATTAGACCTGAGAATGATGTTATCATGTTATAAAAGCCCTAAAAATGTTTATATAAGTCCTGTAAATGATCTTTCTTTTAGCTTATTATGTTTATTTCAAACTTGAATGATATTGTCATCGTATGCTATTGAGATTATGATTTGAAGTACACTGGTTTATTTAGTGACATGTTGACCTCATAAGGTATTATAAGGTTTTGATGATATGTTGAAAGTATCATGAGTGATCATAGTGATATGAAGATATATATGGTTTTGAGATTCATAATTGGTCTTGTTTGTATGAAGATAGAGGTTGAATATTGAAGCATGTAGAGTTGTCTAATTGTCCTTAGCCATAAGGTTGAGTTGGTCCATAAGAAGAAGATGATCTGGTAAGGTTCTTACCATACTTAGAAACATGATATCATGTTTACAAGAGGAATTTCAGAGGTATTTAATAAGTGAGAAGGAGTGGATCCATATTTATTAAGTCTTCATGAGACCTATTGGTTGTTTAAGGTTTAATGGTGCATTCCAAAGGTGAGCAAATGAGTGGAGTGTTCTAAAAATCTTGTTAAAGGTATAAAGGACCTAATAACTATGTATCTAAAGGGTTTATTTCATTGGTTAAAGGATATTCATATTTCAAATAGCTTGAGTGAAGTATATTCAAATACCAAGAATGACTGAATGTTATCCAAGGAGATGGTCTAAACTATGATGAAACATAAGGAGTATAAATGGTAATAGGCCTAGTATATACTAAAGATGTGTTGAGCAAACTTGAAAGAACATGGAGTTAGGGGGAACATATATGAGATGTTTTAGTTTCAAGCTTCAATCATGATGGAGATATGGAGAAGTATACTTGCAGATGTGAACTCAAGAAGTTTGTATGATGACTTGATCAAACCATGTCATGTATTTTGATAATGTATTGAATATTCATGCATAGACAAAGGGGGATATTTTCAAGTGGTCAAGTCCTAGGATTAGAGGACTATGTAGATTAAAATAAGATGATTATATGTCCACTTTTTCATTAATATCAAAGTGGGAGAAGGAGAAAAAGAGGTTTTCATCAATGAAAAAGGGGGAGATTGTTGGCAAAAGTGTTATCATTGATGTCAAAGGTAATAACAAAGTGGTGATGTCATTAATGAAGTTTGATATCATGAAGTGACAAGAAGGCCTTATATGATTGATAAGTGATCCATGTGGTTTGATTTTTCTTGGTAAATGGATTATGATATGACATGATTGTGAGATGTTCTCAGATGTTGTAAGATGCTTTGTGAGCTCAAAAAATGGTATTATAGAATCTCAATGAGGTTTGGTAACAAGAAAGATTTGAACATGGAATGTCTATTCTAGTACAAGAAGGAACAATCTTGGTATATTATTGAGGAAAGAATAATGTGACCTATATGAAATTTTTTGGTAGCTATGGATCATGTTATGAATATGTATGACATATTTATAAGGTGGTGAGAGTAATACAACAAGTTTGCATTATTGGTGGTTCTAGACTTAACATACATAAAAACCTAATGAGGTCCAAATGGAGGGTAAAAGTGAGTTTTAAATATGGTTGAGAACGTGTAGGTATGGAATGAGGTTTTAAAAGGTGGGTCAAATGCTTTTACCAAGTTTCATGTCTTGAGTAGGAAAACAAAGTAAGAAACAATGTTGGAAGGTCTCTTATGCATGCAAAATGAAGGGATGAGAGCTCAAGAAGAAAGTTTTGATACTTTTTGGCACATGAAGACTTTAAATGGTGAAATGATCCTTTTAAGAGAGATTTAATATGGAACTAAGAAGGTTTTATAAGAATTTGTAGTGGTTTCAGGTATAGAGATATGTGAACATTCATAAAGAATGTAAACTGGTCAAAACCATCCTATAAACCCTTGTAATGATTTGATTGAATAAATATTGTTGGATTGTGATAATAATGGATTGGAAAGTAAAATTTTATTATTGGATAATGTATAGGACTCCTCCAAAAATCCTCAAGTGGTTTTGGTTTGTCAGGGTAGTAAGTATAAGGTACATAAAAGCACTTATTTATAAATAATTTGATACTACAAGAAGATTTGACTAGGTTAACATATGCACATTGATAAATATTGAAGATAAAGACTTATTATTGAGGTACATGGATTTTTTTTGGAAATAAACACTCACTATTTCAATCATTTTGGTCAATCAAGTTGACCTATCACTAATATGCCAAATAGTGGAAATAATGAGAAAAAACTAGTCATAGTGAATAAGTGTTTAGGGAAGCATTATAGGTGAGTAGGGATGAATAAAATGGTTTGGGGTATTTTTTAAATACATATTACTCATATTAATTTTTTTGTTAAGTTATTTTGATACCTATACATAAGATATAAGGTGATCACAAAGTGACTTGTCTCTATAAGATAAGATAGTGAAACCCAAGACAATGAGAATGATCTATAAGATAAAAGTTGTCATTGAATAATATGAATTTTAAAATGGAGTATGATATAAGAATGTTTTATGAAATTTTAAATTAATTATCACATCTTATAAGTGTCTCATCAGGTGTGATAATTCATGTTCATCATGATTATGTTTTGAGTCAGATCGACTACTCCAGGTGTGATAGGGAAAGTGATGTGTTTGAGATATTATGACAAGAGGTTATCAATATAATGAATATATTGATGTTTTTTTAGACCTAATATATCTATTAAATCTTTGTGGAATATAGATAGGTAGGTTGAGGTGTTGAGATGAAGAAGCCAACATGGCCTAGTAGACTGTGTTAAGAATGTGTAAGAGAGACATGAGAGATTGGTATGTATGACCAATGAATCATGATAGAAAAATAAATATAAATAATGAATAATGTTATATATATCTCAAAGGATACATTTATTTGGATTATATTTCATGAAAATTTTATTTCAAGTGAAAATAACAAGTTGTTCATGACTGTACTTTTGGAGGTTGTAGGTAGTTTGAGTAGTCCTATTGCAGAGGTGTTTTTGGATACCTAGAGATTGAGTGGTGATGTCTAATGGAAATGGTAATATTATTGGGGTCATGAATGATATTTTTATGTTATTTTTTATGTGGTTTTTTTATAAAATAAACTCTATGCCTTAGTTCTATAAGATAGATTTTTCTATGTACAAAGGCCTAAAAGGCAAGTAGGCCTAATTGATAGGTTCAAGTGGTTAGTTGGAGTTATAGGTGTCATGAACCTATATTTAAGTGAGAAATGGTATATTAGAGGTATTTTTTATGTGTTTAATCTATTGGTAAAGTTTAAATGTGGTCTAAATATTCCAAGTTGTAACGTGTTTGTAGACATCAAAAATCTACACACTGCAATTCTAAATGTCATGAACTTCTAGACCATATTAGGACCCACTTGGGACCATTCACCTTACAACCACTAACCAAACAAAGCCTAAAACTAGTTTGACATAAATAACCTAAAATATCCTTTCAACCACCTCTTTACCTTCAGCCTCGACCAGTGATGGTCAGGCTGACTGGTGATGGTCACCCTGATCGGTGATGGTCAAGTTACACCACTTGGAATTTTACCATGAAAACCACATGCAAACCACAAATTTTATTTTATAAATATAATTAATATAAATATTATTGAGAGAAATTTTTCATGGATTATTTATAATTAGAATCCCTATTTATAACCCCTAGTTTAACCTCCTTCCTTGCCTATAAAAAGAGAAGAGTTGCAAGAGAAAAGCATCTACAATTATTATCAAGAGCTTTGTGTGTCCAGAGTTTATTTTTTTAAGTCAATCATCTTCAAGAAATAATTTAGTAATCTGGTAGCCATATTTATTCAATCTCTCCATCAAGTTCTCTAGATACTATCACTCTACCAAAATCATGGACAACTTATACAATGGTCAATCCACCACAACCACCCATCCAATTGATGTCTAGTAAGATAAGTATTTGTTATATGACATTCATTCATTGTGTTTCGATTAACATATCACTCTAATCCTTACCCACCTCTTGATATCCACTTTTTTGAATCTTGTTAATCAATAATTTACCTAAAAAGTCCCATAGACAAGCCAACTAGTGATGATTAGCCTTAATTAGTGACGGTTACCCAACTAGTGACAGTTCCCTTAACCAGTGATGGTCACTCTGATTGTCAATGGTTCACTATCAGACCCAAATCCAATAATTTTAATCACCCATTCATACCTAACCAAACCTAATTTTCTATTTCTCCACCTGTTCATAGACCCTTGTCTAATTGTTTGGGATAAAATTGAGCTGTTTAACATAGGTATTGACCTACCTTTTTTATATTTATCATTATAGCATTCCTCTTTTATCAATAAATTCTTGTAATCAATTTTATTAATATTCCTTTAATTGATTCAAGTACTTTATATTCTATTTTATAAACTTAACTATTTTAAAACTATGGACTGATAGCCCCTAAAGAATCTCCTGCTTCTAGGATCTAGCTACTACTAGGAAATCCACCTAGCTACTTGTCTAACCAACAAATATTATTAGTGATGTCTTATATGTAAGTCATACTCCAAAGACAAAGAGGATATCTTCACAATATTCTGATACAATGCATGCACAACCATAACTAGGTATTCCTACCATAACCTATATTTTCAGTTTTACTACCTTCTTCTGAATAATAATAAAATTTGAGTGAAAAATTCTGGCATGCCCAATGGAACTTGATCTTTACTTGGATTTTATTTTTATCTACATTTATATGCTCTTTTCTCTATCTGTGATCATTATTAAAATATGAAAATTTTAATTGGGTTTAAAATTAAGTGCATACATCAATTGCCTATTAACTTTAGCTCACCTAGCTTAATTAAAGGCATCATAATTAATTAGAGTTCATTTATGTTATATAACCAAACCATATAATCAATAAAACATCATAACAAACCTAAGACAAGGCCTAACTAGGATTTCATCACCTAGTGGATCACCTTACCCTACCTAGCAATCCTACTTGGAGTTCATCACCAAGGGGAGGACCCACTCAGTTCTCTGGTTGAGTATAAACTCTAGATAAATGGTATATCATCTAAGTGGCCTAGTTCAGCTTTGAGACCATGAAATGAGGGAAGAAAGCCCAAAAAACTAGGGCATATACCTAATCTAGTGTAGATTATCTTGAGCACTAGAATTAACCCAAAACTATCCATAGATTACTTATCTAAGACCTGATCTACAAACCAATCTGTATCACATATTATTATAAACTTAAGGCATAAGCCAAAAGTGAGATAATTAATTAATCATAGGATTTTAATGTACTTTAGTGTGTGTTACCTTTCCTTGATTATTTTCTTATTTTCTCTCTATTTGGGTTGTGAGTTTGTTTTTTTATGCTTCTTTCTTTGTCTTGTATAGTTCTCACTCGACAACAATGAAGAGATCTAATAAGTCAAGACCTATATATATACTACCTATTTTCCTCCACCTCCTCCTCTATGGAATATAACTTAGACACATAGAGTTATTCTCACCACTTTGAAGCTTCTACTATGCCTCTTGTTATTCCCCAAGGTGATTTTGAGTTTTCTACTTTCCTGGATAACAACCCAATCACCCTTCAACACTATCTAAATACCACATCCCATCATGTCCCTAATTTAATCCCAACTATGGATCCCCTTTATGGCATGCAACCCCACCTTATACTAGACCCTTATAATACTACTATCACTACCCAACCTTTGACTACCTAGGCATTTTTATTCACTAACCCTTTCGAAACCATGGTGGAGAATCAACTAATCTAACCAACTACTATCCTTACACCTTCCAACCCTAACAATAAATCCTCTACCATTGGAATACCCACCACCAACATTTCCATCCTCCTTTTTTCCAACCCTAGTCCATTAATCACCATGCCTCTTCAAAATCTAGTAGTTTTTATACCTTCTACTTTACTACCTATTAGTATCAAAGTCACTGCCTTTCCTTTTATTAATAACCCAACCATCACTCCTACCTAGCCTACCATAACCTCTTAACAATTGCTTTTTTCACCCAATCTAGGTTATATCCCTAACCCACAAGGGCATATACCTACTACCCAACCACTAGTAGATACCTATCCTTACGTAACATTTTATTAGCCATATGTAACCTCTTATCAATATGGGGTAGTCTCCCAAGCTCCAACTAGTTATCAATATTCACCCAACTTCAACCATAGTGTGTACCTTATAAACCCTTAGATGCACCACCCCAAATGGACCTAATGAAAATGATTATGGACAAGATGAAAACCCTTGAATCATCTATCTTTGGAGCCCATAATATCTTATCCTATGATAAAATTTGTAATGAGCCTATTCACCCTTCAGTCCCTTTTAGACCTATCCAACCTAGTCGAAACTTCCAAAATTTACCAAGTTTAATAGTAAAGAAGACACCCATCAACATTTAAGAGCATTTAGGCATTCATGTTACATAATTTTTTATGATGATGCCCTTCTCCTTAAAATATTTCCTATGTATCTATCTAGACTAACACTCAAATGGTATATTTCCATCACCAAACACTCAATCTTTTCCTTTACCCAACTAGCCCAAACCTTCTTGGATCACTTCTCAATCAACATATCCAAGAAATTCTATATCACTGATCTTTATTCTATTTTACAATTCAAATATGAGTCTATAGCCAATTTTTTTGCTCATTAGAAGAGCCTAATTAGTGAATTATCATTCTCTTTTCCTCAATCTAAACTAATAGAACTTTTTAATTGGGCTTGTACCAAGCATATCTCCTCTACACTATGTGTCTAAAGCTTTATAAATTTTGATGAAGCCTTCACTATGGCACATAAATTATAAAATATAGTTATAGATGAAGGTAAAATAAAATTGAGAAATAATAACTGTACCTTCAAGACAAATTAGGCTTCTTCCTCTAAACCAAGCAACCAAGCCAATGCTGAAACAAAAGGCAAGGTAATTGTAAATGTAGTTGTCCTTAAAACTGCTTCTCCACCCAATATCAATCAACAAAAATATCTCAATCCCATAGACTAAAATATATGGAACTCAAATTGAATCAACCCAAAATAATTCACTTCACTTGGAGAATCTTACACCTCAGTATTAGAGAAGTTATTAAAAGCTAACCTCATATAGCTTCCACCCATAAAGCCTCCTCAACAATTTGATTCTTCTTGTCCCATACCTAGTTAGTATAATGAGAATGACCTTTGTGATTTATATCAAGTAATTGGATGATCCAAAACTCAAAAGTATTGGTTGAATAATATTTCAAGAACACATAAATAATAATGTTATCTCTGAGAAGAGATGTTTTATAGCTCAAAATTGCAGATACAACATATGCCTATCTCTAAGAAGAGATGTTTGTTTTATTTTTGGAACTAAATATATATTTATAAATATTTTTTAAGGTATAAGGAGGATGTGAAAGGTTATAAATATCAAGGGAGATGAATTGGTTCAACTTCCATGGATTACAACAATACAAAATTCAAGAAATTACTATTTTTAGGAACTTACTATTTTTAGACTGCACTACTAAAATTTAAATTTAGGGAACTTTAATTTGGTTTTTATGGGTCAAGATACATATAATATAATTCCCCTCATTTTAAGATTATCAATGGTTCAAACGGGGAGTCAAACAGAGTTATGGTGCAAAAGTTATGGCTCTTGAAAGTTCTGCCACCAATTAGGGTAGGACCATCACCCGAATTGTCACTTGAAGTGTTGCCTAGATCATTTCTTGAAGTGTTGTTGGGATCATTACTCCCTCCTTGAGAATTAATTTTCCCCATTACATCAAGAGTCATTATTAAGTGTGGTAGTTATGTCTTGATCTAATTCTCATCCATAGGAGCAAAATTCTATAGATCAAGCTCACCAACGCCCAGTTGTTCTATTACGACTGAAGTGATCAAAGAGGTGGATGATATGGAATGGATACATCATTTTGTGTCATGGATTAGAACCTAATACATAATTTTTATAGACTATTATTTTTAGAGCTATATAGGGCTTGATTGTTAACAATTTTTGTCTGACCATCAATATGTGAATGGAAAGCCATGGACTTCCTCAGCTTGGTATCCATTTGATTTTGTTGTTATGTTGATTGTTTATTCAGGGCTGAAACATTGGCCCTTTTTTATTTTTTTGGCTTGAACACCATGAGAATTAATTTCTTGGCACTAATCAAGGAGACAAATATGGAAGGTGGTACCTCAAGTACCCTATAGCACCACATTCCAAGAGTGAGGGTGATCCTTCAGGTTCTTGATTCATAGATACCATGTCAATCATACATGAATGACTAAACAAGGAGTACATCACAAACATCTAGATTGACCACATCACACAAGACCTCATCTTGGAAAGGTTTTATTACATATGAAAGAAGACATTAGTGGGTGACACATAGGTTTCTCTTTGGACTCAACCATCCAATATTTATGGCTTTGGGTGAGGCTTCATGGATAGATATAGACTTTTCACAACATTATCAAAGATTAAATTCTATTGAATCCCAATATTAAGAATTAAATGTAGAGGCTTAACTTTCACCCATAACTTAGAGTGAAATAACCTTTCCTTGTCATCTAGTCTTTCCTTGTGGGTCTATGATGAAGCAATGATGGCATCAGGCTCATCATCTACAATATATTCTTCATCCTCTTTGACTACAGGGTGTGTATAAGGTAGAGAAATAGATTTTGAGGATTGTGACTCAAAAAGTAGGGACTTCATGGCTTGAGATTCCTCTTTGGAGTGAGTTCCACTTTTATGGTAATTGTACCATTTCCCAATCTTTTCCTTCTGGGGTTGCTTATCTTGGAATTCCTTTTTTCTATTTTGAAGGATGACTCTTCATATTATTTCTTTCATGATTCTACTCAATCTTCACCATGAACTTGTATGCTTCACTGAGGGTTCCCAAATTGAAGAGTTCCATTTCTCCCTATATGTACCATTATATTCCATCATGGTATTTGAGAACCTTATGTTTCTCACTTTCTTGGATGCCTAATATCACAAACAAGGAATGAAAAATGTCAGTGTAATCTTGAACAGACAATTTCTTACCTTGGTGAAGTTTTTTCCACTATTTATATAGATCATCATATGCTTTAATGGGGTAGTATTCTTCCTTTACAACTTCTAGAAAATCATTCCAAGTATGTTCTATCTCAAGGCCAATATCATCCATCCTAAACCTCTTCTTGTACACTTCACACCAATTTTTGATAGGCAATGATGATTTAAAAAGAGTAAAAGTGATCTTCTCTTCATAGGTGAATTTATTTATATAAAAATAGGAAGACAATTGATCCAACCAATTTTCTACTACATCAACATTTATTTTGTCTTCAAATGTAGGGATATGAAAATTCACCTAAACCTTGAAGGGTGTTGGGGCACTACAAGGACGTGGGGGTGAAAATGAGGAGCTAAAATTTTCCACCAAGATTTGTTAGATAATTTGGGTAAATTTTTGTATTATCTATGATTTCTTCTAGAGGGATTCATTCACCATTTCCTTGAAAGGATCAGATGTCTTAGTGTTGTCCACCATTTGAGGTCGTTTGGAGTGAATAGGTGGATAGTCTACTGGATCTTGTATTTTTCACCCAAGATTCTTGTATTCTGACCTCATCCTCAAGATCATACACTCTTAAGATAAACCAATCTAATACCATTGATATAAAACTCATAAGTCTTGGTTGAATAATATTTCAAGAATACATAAATAATAATTTTATCTCTGAGAAGAGATGTCTTATTGATCAAAATTATAGATACAACATATACCTATCTCTGGGAAGAGATGTTTATTTTAATTTTATAGGTACATATATATTTATACCTATTTTTGAAGGTAGGAGGATCTGGAAGATCACCAATCTTGAGAGAGATGAAATGGTTCAACTTCTATGAATTACAATAATACAAAATTTGAAAAATTACTATTTTTAGAAACTTACTATTTTTAGTCTACATAATAAAATTGAAATTTTGGGCAATTCCATTTAGTTTTTTTGGGTTAAGTGCCATATCATGGTGTTACCCTAATTTTTAGCTTTTGAACGCTTCAAATGGGGAGCCAAATGAAGTTATGGTTCAAACGTTATGGATCCCAAAAGTTCTACCACCAATTGGGGTAGGACCGTCACCCAAATTATCACCTGAAGTGTTTCCTAGATTAATTCTTGAAGTGTTGTTTAGATCATTCCTCCCTCATTGAGAATAAATGGTCCCCATTGCATCAAGAGTCATTATCAAGTGTGGCAGTTGTGTCTTGATATGATTCTCATCAACTAGAGAAAAACTCTATAGATCAAACTCACCAATGTCTAGTTGTTCTGCTATGACTGAAGTGTTCAATAGAGATGGATGATATGGAATAGCTACATCATTTGGTGTCATGGGTTAGAACCTGATGCATAATTGGAATGGACTATGATTTGTGGAGTTATATAGGGCTTGATTGTTCACCATTTCTATCTGACCATCAATCTATGTATGGAAGGTCATGAACTTCCTCAACTTGGTATCCATTTACTTTTGTTGTTGTGGTGATTGTGTATTCAGGGCTGCAACATTGGCCCTTTTGGATTTATATGGCTTGAACACCATGAGAACAAATTTATTATCACTAATCAAGGAGATAGATGTGGAAGGTGGTACCTCAGGTACCCTATAGTGTCAAGTTCTAAGAGTGAAGGTGATCTTTCAAGTTATTTAATCATAGATGCCATGTCAATCATACATGAATGGCTGACCAAGGAGTACATCACAAATATCTAGATTGACCACATCACACAAGACCTAATCTTGGAAAGGTTTTTTTGCAAATGAAATAATATAGTGGTGGGTGACACAGAGGTTTCTCCTTAGACTCAACCATCCAATACTGTATGGCTTTGGGTGAGGTTTCATGGATAGATTTAGACTTTTCAAAACATTAGCAAAGATTAAATTATTTTGACTCCCACTATCAAGAATGAAATGTAGAGGCTTACCTTTCACCTATAACTTATATTGAAACAACCTTTCCTTATCATCTGGCCTTTCCTTATGGGTCTGTTATGAAGTAATGATGGCATCGAGCTCAACATCTATAATATCTTCTTCATCCTCTTTAACTGTAAGGTGTGTATGAGGCAGAGTAGTAGATGTTGAGGATTGTGAATAAAAAATTAGGGACTTGATGGATTGACATTCCTCTTTGGATTGAGTTCCACTTTTGTGGTAATTACACCATTTCCTAGTCTTTTACTTATGGGGATGCTTATCTTGTAATTTCCTTTTCCATTTTGAAGGCTGACTCTTCATATTATTTCTTTCATGCTTCTACTCAATATTCACCATGAATTTGTATGCTTCACTGAGGGTTCCCAAATTGAAAAGTTCTATTTCCCCCTATGTGTACCATTGTAGTCCACCACGGTATTTGAGAACCTTGTGTTTCTCACTTTCCTAGATGCTAAAAAAAGTAGATAGGGAATGAAAAATATCAGTGTAATCTTGAACAAACTATTCTTTACCTTGGTGACATTATTGGGATTGTATATATAGATTATCATATGCTCCAATGGGGTAGTATTCTTCCTTTACAGATTTTATGAAATCATTCTAGGTAGGTTCTACCTCAAGGCCAATATCATCCATATTGAACCTCTTCTTCTACACTTCCCACTAATTTTTGATAGGCAATGATGCTTTCAAAAGAGAAAAAGTGATCTTCTCTTCATTGATGAATTTATTTATAGAAAAATAGGAAGATAATTGATCCAACCAATTTTCTACTACATCAACATTGATTTTGACTTCAAATGTAGGGATATAGAAATTCACCTAAACCTTGAAGGGCATTGGGGCACTAAAAGAACATGGGGGTGGAGATGAGGAGCCAAAATTTCCCATTGGGATTTGTTAGATAATTTGTATGAATTATTGTATCATCTATGCTTGCTATTGTTAGAGGGATTCATTCACTATTTCATTGAAAGGATCGGATGTCTCAATGTTGTCTACAATTTGAGGTCATTTATAATGAACCAATGGATAGTCTACTGGATCTTGTATTTTCCACCCAAGTTTCTTGTAGTCTAACCTCATATTTGGGATCATACACTCTTAATATAAACCGCTCTGATACCACTAATCCAAAACTCAAAATTCTTGGTTGAAGAATATTTCAAGAACATAAATAATAATGTTATCTCTAAGAAGAGATGTTTTATTTCTTAAATTGCAGATACAATAATATCTATCTCTGGGAAGAGATGTTTGTTTTCTTTTTCAAGATAAATATATATTTATTCCTATTTTTAAAGGTAGGAAGAGGATACCAAATGTCACCAATATTTATGGAGATCAAATGGTTCAACTTCCATGAATTACAATAATACAAAATTTGAGAAATTATTATTTTTAAAAACTTATTATTTTTAGACTACACTATTAAAATTGAAATTTAGGGCACTTCTATTTAGTTTTTAGGGGTCAAGTGCAATCTCATAATGTTCCCCTCATTCTTATCTTTCCAATGGTTCAAATGGAAAGTCAAATTAAGTTATGGTGCAAAATTTATGGCTCTCGAAAGTTATGCCACCAATTGGGGTAGGACCATCACCCAAATTGTCACCTAAAGTGTTTCCTGGATCATTGCCTGAAGTGTTGTATATATCATTCCTCCATCCTTGAGAAGAAATGGTACCCATTTCATTAAGAGTCATTATCAAGTGTGGTATTTGTGAAGTGTTATCTATATCATTCCTCCATCCTTGAGAAGAAATGGTACCCATTTCATTAAGAGTCATTATCAAGTGTGGTATTTGTGTCTTGATCTGATTTTCATCCACTAGAGCAAAACTCTACAGATCAAGCTCACCAATGTCTAGTTGTTCTACTAGGACTAAAGTGTTCAATAGAGGTGGATGATATGGAATGGCTACATCATTCGGTGTCATGGGTTGAAAATTGATGCATACTTGGAATGGAATATGCTTTATGGAGCTATATAGGGCCTGATTGTTCACCATTTTTATTTGACCATTAATTTATGGATGGAAGGCCGTGAACTTCCTCAGCTTGGTATCCATTTTATTCTATTGTTATGTTGATTTTATAGTCAAGGTTGTAACATTAGCCCTTTTAGATTTCTGTGGCTTGACCACCATGAGAATGAATTTATTTGCACTAAACAAGGAGAAAGATATGGAAAGTGGTAGCTTAGGTACCCTGTATCACCACATTCTAAGAGTGATCCTTCAGGTTCTTGATTCATAGATTCCATGTCAATCATACATGAATGGCTGACCAAAGAGTACATCACAAACATCTAGATTGACCACATCACACAAGACCTCATCTTGGAAAGGTTTTATTTCATATGAAAGAAGACACTGGTGGGTGACATGAAGGTTTCTCCTTGGACTCAACCATCTAATAATGTATGGTTTTGGGTGAGGCTTCATGGATGTATTTAGAATCTTCACAACATTAGCAAGGATTAAATTATTTTGACTCCCACTATCAAGAATGAAATGCAGAGGCTTACCTTTCACCCTTAACTTAGAGTGAAACAACCTTTCCTTGTTATCTGGCCTTTCCTCATAGGTTTGTGATGAATCAAATATGGCATCGGGCTCAACATCTATAATATATTTTTCATCATCTTCAACTATAGGGTGTGTATTAGGTAGAGAAGTAGATGTTTAGGATTGTGACTCAAAAATTAGGGACTTGATGGCTCAACATTCCTCTTTGAAGTGAGTTCCACTTTTGTGGTAATCATACCATTTCCTATTTTTTTCATTTTTGGGTTGTTTATCTTGGAATTCCCTTTTCCATTTCGAAGGTTGACTCTTTGTATTCTTTCTTTCATGCTTCTAATCAATCTTCATCATGAACTTGTATGCTTCACCAAGGGTTCTCAAATTGAAGAGTTCCATTTCCCCCTATATGTAATATTATAATCGACCATGGTATTTGAGAACCTTGTGTTTCTCACTTTATTGGATTCTCAATCTCGTAGAAAGAAAATGAAAAATGTCAATGTAATCTTGAACAAACTATTCCTTACCTTGGTGAAGTTGTTGCCACTATATATATAGATCATCATATGATCCAATGGGGTAGTATTCTTATTTTACAACTTCTATGAAATCATTCTAGGTAGGTTCTACCTCAAGGCCAATATCATCTGTATTGAACCTCTTCTTGTACACTTCCCACCAATTTTTGATAGGCAATGATGATTTCAAAAGAGAAAAAGTGATCTTCTCTTCATCAGTGAATTTATTTACAAAAAAATAGGAAGACAATTGATCTAACCAGTTTTTCACTACATCAACATTAAATTTGCCTTCAAATTTAGGGATATCAAAATTCACCTGAACCTTGAAGGGTGTTAGGGATTGAAAGGATGTGGGGGTATAGATGAGAAGCTAGAATTTCCCATCAAGATTTGTTGGAGAATTTAGGCAAATTATTATAGAATCTATCTTTCTGTTGTTGGAGGGATTCATTAACCATTTCCTTGAAAGGATCAAATGTCTTGGTGTTGTTTACCATTTGAGGTCATTTGGAGTGAACATATGGATAGTCTACTAGATCTTGTATTTTCCACCCAAGTTTCCTATAGTATGACCTTATCCTCAAGATCATACAGTCTTAAGAAAAATTTCTCTAATACCACTAATTCAAAACTCAAAATTATTGTTTGAAGAATATTTCAAGAACACACAAATAATAATGCTATCTCTGAGAAGAGATGTTTTATTGCTCAAAATTATAGATATAACATATACCTATCTCTAAGAAGAGATGTCTATTTTAATTTTTGTGCTACATATCTATTTATACCTATTTTTTAAAGTATGAGGAGGATGTTTAAGGTCACCAATATCAAGGGAGATGAAATGGTTCAACTTCCATGAATTACAACAATACAAAATTCAATTTTTTTTTAGAAACTTACTATTTTTAGACTACACTACTAAAATTGAAATTTGGGGCACTTATATTTGGTTTTCATGGGTAAAGTGCCATCTTATGGTGTTACCCTCATTATTATCTTTTGAACAGTTCAAACAGGGAGTCAAATAGAGTTATAGTGCACAATTTATGGATCCTAAAAGTTTTGTCACCAATTGGGGTCAGATCGTCGCCTGAATTGTCACCTAAAGTGTTGCCTAGATCATTGCTTGAAGTGTTTTCTATATCATTAGACATGATGTTAGTATGTGTAATACCTTAAAATGTATTATTCTATCCCTCATTGATAAACGGGAAGTCATTTTAGACAACCCTAATGTACCTCAAAACCAAGGCCTTGATATATTTAGGAAATGATTTCCCAATCATGTGCCTTTAAAAGAGGAGAACAACCATATTTAATTCTCTCACAACACTCATATGATCAACATGGTTCTTGAAACTCCAATTATTGAAGAATCAACTACCTCTCCTAATACCAGTCTACCTACTCCAACAATTGAGGTAGTGGAATTGCCTCCTCCTTTAGAGATCCAAGCTAAAGAATTTCCATTTAACTTAGCTTCATTATTAAAGGTGATGGGATCCTCAACCCCCTTTCAACCATTTTGACCAAGCATCCAATCACTAGCTCACCTTCTCCAACCACCAAACTAGCCACCCTTCCTATGGATGTCATTCATAGGGAGGAAACTTTAACATCACCACTCCTCATATAGGAACAACCTACCCCAACCTTACCTCCTTTGATCAAGGAAAAGGATGAGGTTACCTCTCCCTCTTCTTAACCTATGGGTATTTATTTTGAATCAAATTCCCAAGGGACAAGACTAATATACAAACCATTATCTAGATTAGTTCAGAGATTAGAATTTGTCACAAAGATATATATGGATCAAGCCACCTTTTGTCAACAATTGGGGCTCCCATAAATTTCTAAGAAAGAACCTACAACCTCACCTTCAGCAACCCAACCTATTACCTCTCTTATTCAACCAACCAAAGCCTAACCAAACCTACCACTTATGAAATACCTAAAGCAACAAAGCCTCTAGAAACCAAAGCATCAACTTTCATACCAAAGTCAACCCCTAATCTTGGCATCTTACCTACCTCAAGTTTACACCGTCCATCTTTAAAAGTGGAACTAACTTCTTCAAAACCACCATAAACCAGATTGACCAAAGAAGGGAAACTACCAAGAGTTTAGAAACCCAAACTTCTCTCTCCTTTCCTCTTACCTTTTATCTTGGGACCTCACCCTTTTACCATCCCAATCACCTATTCTTCATCTAGAATACCTTCTCCCTTTTCCCTACCAACACACATCAAAGCATCAAGCTCTCTATCCTTCTTAGCTAACCTAACCACTTCGACCTTCCCACCTATAGCCAAACCCTCATCATCCAAATCTTATACCCCTAAATCATCCACATCAAAACCAACAATAACGAAGTAACCCTAACTAAGACCACCTACCAAAACCATTACACTACCTATAACTTCTAGGATGAAGCCTACTTTTAATAAATCTTCCATTCCTAGCACCATGAACCTATTACCCTCAACACATTTGAACGAATCATATTCAACCATATTAAAAATGCTTTTTCAATCTTATTCCATAAGCCTACCATCTATTAAACCTTTTGACCACTCCAAACCCAAACCATCTTGGTTTGATGATAGTTTAATTTTCTCATACCATAGGATACCTGGACATGACATGGAGAATTTTAAATCTCTCCAGAGCATTATCCATAAGATTTATGAGGAAGATGATATTTTATCAAATGAATTCCCCATCAACCCTCTCTCACTTTAACAATAAACCAATGACCAACCACTACCTACTCTCCAACACTCACCTCAGAGTGATGAGGAACCAACCCAATCATCTACCCTTCCATATATCCATACTATTAATGTAGTCACACAAGAATAATAAAGGGATAAGGGGAAATAAAAAATATCCATTCCTTGGATATACCCATCTTCTACCCCTCAACCCAATCGAATTCAAGAATCTCAACCTTCACCCAAAACTAAAGTAACTATCTTAGGTACCGCTGAATCTAACCCCTCTAAGTCCATCAAAAGAGTAGTATTTAAGCAACTCCATAAAAACCTTACCAAAATGAGTTTGTACAAACTCATTTCTACCTCACATCATCATTGATAGACATTGATGGAAGCTTTACAAGCCTTTGAGGTTTGACCAAGTGATACCCAACCTCTAGAGGCCTTCATTAGTGCCCTTCAACTCTCTACTCTTGCTAGTTTTAAAGATTTAGAGATACCTTCTATCCACCTTGAGGATCCTAATCCACCTCTTTTCATCACCACATACATCAATAAAACTTTTATTAAATGGGTGATGATTTATGGGGGAGACAACATCAATATAATCTCTTCTTGTACCTATAATCAAATCAAGCTACCTACCAACATCATGTTCAAGGCCTCGATCGTTCTTAGATCCTTTAATGATACCATGGCCACTACCCTAAGAACAATTGTACTTCACATTTTTTTAGGACCTCGTACACTCCTAAAACTCTTCTACATAATATAAGGTGAATTTTTAGTATAATGTCTTACTCAGATGACCCTAAATTCACTCTATGGCTTGTGTTCCTTCCACCCTTCATCGTTACATTAAATTCAAGCATGAAAGCTTGGTTGTTACTATACAAGCTAACCCAATCCATTTAACAACATAAAACATGACTTATATACCTAATGATGTCCTCTTGCCTCCCTTTGGAAAACCTTAATTAAAAGCAGATAAGCCTCCAACCACGAAGAAGAAAACCATTTCTTCCTCCAACGAGGCATATACTAGCACATATATCCCCTCAGATCAAATAACTATAATTGAACCCTTGAAATCAACCTTAAAACATATTTCTCTAGGGGAATATCACATTTTAACCTTGGATTCCTTCCCTACCCCTCATGAGTATGGCAACTTAGTAACCAACCTGGGTATGACCCCAATATTGAAGTAATTATTCCCCTTGGACATTCATCCTACCAAACCCATTTCATTTATGGGAGACTTGATAAACCTCTCAACACTACCATCAATCCCTCTTCACCTTTCCCATACACCTATAATTTTTCTTACTTAGATAAACCTTCTTTCACCAAGACATACCTCCATAGGTGTGCCTAGAAGGGGTTTGGCCTAGGTAAATATGAGCATGGCCCACACAAGATAATTTTAGTTAAGACTAGGAAGCCTCACGAGAAGAATAGAATTGGTTTCATTTTACCTAAGAATAAACCACCTACCATCACCATTATTGAATAATATACCCCTTCCTCACCAACCACCACCCCACCTCAATGTGAGGATGATGATATCATCCCACCTATTTTTTTCATCTCAATGATTTACCTCAGGTCTCTAACCTACCAAAAGGTTTAGGTAACCATAAATATTCCTTTATCTCATCTTGAATAGGTGAAAGATGATTCTCCTACCATTAACACCATTTATTGTCAAGATGATGACTCCATTCTCACCTACCTTGGTACGGATGATCTTTTTATTCACAAATCTCTCCTTCCTAAGACTTCAACCATGTTGAATGAATCCATAATGGATATCAACCCATTCACTCAAGACAACCTATGTATCATCAAAATTGGGCAATCTTTGGATTTCATAGAAAACCAAGACTTTTATACCTTTCTTCATGACTGTAGTATAACATTCACTTGGACTTATGTAGACATGCCTAGAATTTACCCTGCCATTACCACCTTTAACATTGTCACCCATTGTAATGTTAAGCCTGTTGGATATAAGCTTTGTCAAATTCACCCTTGTATATCTCTCCTAGTTAAAGATGAACTTCAATGACTTCTTTCTATCAACTTTATCTAGCCTATAGACTATCTTCAATGGGTCTCTAATGTCATTCCCATCACCAAAGCCATATGGGTACTTCACATTTGTGTTGAATTTTGATATCTTAACCTAGCATTCTTGAAGGATGACTTTATTTTACCCAACATTGACCAACTTGTTAATCTCACAACCAGCCATGAAATACTCTCACTTATGGATGGGTTTTTAGGCTATAATTAGATCTTGATTGCTCTTGAAGATCAACACAAAACCACTTTCACCACCCCTTGGGGGAGTTTCTATTACAGAGTCATGGCCTTTGGTCTAATTTTTTTTGGTGTGACATACCAATAGGTAATGACTTATATCCTCCATGACCTCATTCACAAGGTAGTGGAGGACTATGTGGATGACCTTCTAAAAAAATCAAAACTTTGAAAGGATCATTTAGCTATTATTAAGATCATATTTGAGTGTCTTATACATTACCATGTTCACCTGAATCCTAATAAATGTATCTTTAGGGTATTATCAGGAAAACTCTTTGGATTTATCATCTCTCTTCATGGAATCAAAGTTGATCTCACCAAATTCAAGGTAATTTTAGAGATGCCTCCATCTGTCAACCTTAAGCAACTCTATAGCCTTCAAGGAAAACTCCAATCTATTCAATACTTTATATCTCAACTATCCAACCATTGCCAACCTTTCATCACCTTTTAAAAAATGATACCTCTTTTAAGTGGGGTCATGATTTATAGAAGGCCTTTGAATCACTCAAAAATTCTCATCTCCCCACTATTTTTCATTCCTCCAAGAGAGGGTGAGCCTTTCTACCTATACATTTTTTCCAGTGACCATTCCTTAGGGGTAATGCTTTTCCATCAAGATGGCCAACACATATAACAATACATTTAATATATAAGTCACATGCTTATTAAGTATAAAAATTGATACACCCATATCATAAATATTTTCCTTGCCTTAGTATTTGTGGCTACTAATCTTCATCATTACCTCAACCATAAAAAATTTGTCATCACCAACATCGACCTACTCAAGTACATGCACTCTAGGACATATCAAAACCAATAAATGGCTAAGTGGCTCATGATTTTAGCAAAGTTTGAACTTGTGTTCCTTCAATATAATTCAATCAAAGGATAAGTAACTACTAACCAACTAGATGAAGCCCCTTTATCTAGAAACCAACCTCCTCCTCTTGAGTTCCCTGATGAGGGTATCACTACCCTTTCTCAAGTAGATTTCACCTACCAAGTCACCATGTTCTTTGATATATCCAAGTGTTAATGTAGAGGGTGAGTGGGAATAATTTTAATCCCCCTTGATGGTGAACCCTTGCCCCTATCTTTCAAGATTGATTTTGAGTACACAAATAACATGGTTGAGTATGAAGCCCTCATAATAGGTCTTCAAATTACATTAGCCTTGGGATTAAAAAAAACAATATCTTTGGTGACTCCCAAATTGTGGTCAACCAAATCAATGGTATATATCAATGCAATAATGATATCTTGCACTAGTACAAACAACTAGTCAACATACTACTTTATCATTTGAACACTACTTTATCCAAAGCACCTCATGATCTATTAATAAGTTTACCAACATAATGGATAATCTTACTTCCCAGATCCCATCTACACCCTATGAATCAAATTTATAGATCATCATCCATTGCCTTATTCAGCCATATTATATCAAAGTAGATTCTTCTACCATCTTCAATGTATAAGAAACACAACCCAACCTTTGGTATCAACAAACCTTCGACTATCTTAACCTTGCTATCATTCCCTCGAGTCTATCCAAGAATGCTCGAAGAAATTTTATCTAGGGAACTTCCCATTATAGCATACTTATAATAATTATTATTAAACATATCTTAGATGGTATTCTTTTCCATTGCCTATGCAATCATGAAGCCTCTTGCGCTATCAAGGAAACACATGCTAGAATTTGTGGAGGATATTTTAATGGTCTCACTGTCACTAAATGTATCCTTTACCTTAGCTATTATTGGACTAACCTCAACTAATATTGTTTTGATTATGTGAAAAAGTGTTTCAAGTGTCAACAACACACTAATTTACATCACACACCTAGCCATAGTCTTCAAGTAGCTAAGGATTTTTGGCCCTTTTCACAATGGGCTCTAGATCTTATTGGTGAAATCAATCTTCACTCTTCATAGTGACATAAAAGTATCATCACCACCACTAAATAATTTACCAATTAGGTATAGGTTGCCCCTTTCATTTCAACTAAGGTAGATAAAATCATTAACTTCATCAATCATAACATCATCTTTCACTTTGGTGTTCCTCACAAGATCATCATTGATAATGAAAAGTCATTTAAAAATGAGAAAGTCCAAGAACTTTGTGACTCTTTTGGCATCAAGCTCAATATTTCATCACCTTATCATCCAAAATCAAATAGACAAGCCAAGGCTTTTAAAAAAACCTTTAACAACATGCTCACCAAAATGGTCAATGCCTCAAGGTGAGATTTACACTTGTATATTCCCTTCACTTTATGGGTTTATCATAATAGCATTTCAACCCCTATGGGTGATACACCTTTCTCTATTGTATTTGGAGCTAAGGTCGTATTACCTCTTGAAGTCTAAATTCCTTATCTTCACATATCTTTACAAGATCTTATCTCAGAAGATGACTATTGTCAAGAGTAGTTATCCCAACTCAAGATACTTGATGAGCATTGCTTAGCTTCTCTCACCCCTCTTCATGTCTACCAAGAACATGTGAAGCATTCCTATAAAAAACACCTAAAAGTGTGAGAATTTAATATTAGAGACCTCATCCTTAAGGAAAATCAACATGTAACTAATATAGAGAAAAGCAAGCGGGGTAAATTTGCTTTTAATTAGCTTCAACCCTACATCATAACCCATAAGTATTGATCAATAGATTACCAGTTATCCTCTCTCTATGGAAACCTAGATCCTAATCCTTTAAATGCTTCACATCTGCATCCTTTCTATTGTTAAATAAGGATCATAATCATCATTTTTATAACTTAAGCTCATCCCTTGTAGACCATATTCATTTCCCATTTTTAGGGGCAATAACTATAGCTGAATCATGTGATTATCCATCATAGTCGTCACCTAATCTTGAAAAATGTGTACCATGGATCTACCCATTGCATGATTCTCATGGTACTTCCCATACCTCATATGGATCGATCCCCATGGTTTTTGTCACCTTTCCCCTTTTATTTTCACCTATGTAACTTTCTTGTGATCTTAGCTTTGCCTTCATCAAGGTAACCCTTTGTGCATGTATGAGCAAGTCTATGCCAAAATATCAAAAATAAAAATATCAAAAAGCAAAATCAAAAGCAAAAAAAAAGAAAAAAAGAAAAGAAAAAATAATTGAGTCATTTTTAAATCCTTTTTAGATTGTTCCCTCGAAGGACAACTGAGGCAAACCTTATTTGAGATTGTGAAACATAAGGTGGACTACTTCCTTGAAGGATAAATGTCAAAAGCATTTTAATTAAGCATATAAACTTATACCACTCCCTAAAAGGATAGATAAGTAAAGCATGTGTCAAAGCTATAAATTTATTAGAAGCTTCCCACATCGATAAGATTTCCCAACCCTATACCAAAATCAAAATAGTAAATGACTAACAAACAACAATCAAAAGGGATGAAGAAAGCCATAATCAACTCTCATAATGGAAATAAATAGGAATTCAAAATTGGATTCAATCTGTAGACTTCCCACATTGGTTAGTCTACACTTTATATATGAGCATATACTTTCTTATACTACCTCCTTGGAAACCTACATAAGAGGCATGTTAGTATCTCAAGCAGGTTCCATTTACATCCATCTTCCCTCCATGCATCACATGCATAGGAATATGATATTACTTGACATAATATGATTAAGATATCCTATTTTCACTCAAAATATGCTAATACAAAGAATTTGATAGGATTATTTTCTTTAAGCCAATCCAACTTTGGTTTTTGTTGGGTCCTTACCAATGGATGCATCAAACCTCTCTTACTCTATTAAAAACACATATCTCTCATCCTTTTCAAAAAATTTGTTACCTATGCCTACTTTACATGCCCTCATCATAATCAAATCCTAACATTCAAAGCATCTTCTTAGTAAACCAAAAAATCAATTATCTATAAGCCACATCATACCTATGAAGTCAATCTCATGCCATGTCTTCAAATAATCTATCTAGTAAATAACACTAGCCTAATCATATATGCATCACATATCCATAATCACATCATGACCAACATCATTCAATCCATTTTTGATCATATACATATTAATGGTCAACATCATACATGCCTAAACTAATCCATCACAACATCATAAACATAAGTCCATCCACCCTGTTTAATATCATAATCACATTGTATCCATCACATGAAAAAAACATATATTTTCAACACCTTACAATTATTATCACATATCATCCTAATCTTGATCATATAACATTAATAAACATCATCATATAAATACATTGATTCACCAAACATCATAATCATGAATCGACTGAAGTAAATCATATTACATCATCAATATACATCTAACATCATAGTAGAATAATCATATCATCCATAAATAAAATAACATCATATAAACATCAAAACATCATCAATAATAAACAAGATAATCATTATATACATTGATAAAAACATATCCATGTCAAATAATGTCAAAAATATCTCATGTACATCTCACATCATCAACACGTAGGTTGGTATCAAAATACTATACATCTATATCTGCCCATATAATAAAATACATCATGCCCTTAGGGCACTAAGACTACTACCATCCACACCATTGTTACTATCCTTACCTTTACCTATACCTTCACTCCCATATAGTGGTGTTCCTCTTGAGATACATACTTGAGTCCCTACTACTAATGCCCATTATCCTAGAGTCATAAAATATGGACCACCTACCAAGCACACCATATACTCTCCCCATGTTGGCTTTATAGGGCACTAATCTAGTACTATCACTTCATAATACCTCAACTCCTAGATGGATTTCAAATACAAATCTCAATGGATAAAACCATTTGGTACTACCACTATTCCTCTACTCTATCTCAATGCATCTCTCTCTTATGTGACTAAAATAAGGGTGGCCCATGACTGGTCTTTCTCATTTATGAGCATCACAACCTACCCCTATAATGTAGCAATCTAGACCTATAAAGTGGCCACCTACCCCTATAAACTTGTGATATAAGCCCACACTTGATCTCTCTCAATAGTGATGGATCCCACTTGACCTGATAACTTAGCTATCTAGCCTTGTATCATGGAAACCTATCCTTGTAACCTTGCTATATGTGCCTATGTAGCTACTACCTAAACAACCCCCTATCCCTCTACTCTTATAGGATCTATGTCTATGGCCTATTAGCCCTCATCATCCCACCCAAATTTAGCCACTGCATATCTACACTAATACCAAATTATATATCCATTAGTAACCCCTACATCATTAATAGTAATTCTAGCTAGCATCTCCTCATAGTCTTGCATAACATCTTATGGCTATGGCTCATGTAACAAAAACTTGACCTCCTCTCTCCTATATCTAGGAAAGTTAGGTAAGATCCCTTGCACCAGCCTAAATTACCTTCACACTCAATTGAATGGAATCAATTTTATCTCCATCTCTTGTTAACTCTATATCTATCACAATCTCTATAAGCCAACAATGTGATATCAGTTCCCAACCCATATAAGTCAATCCCTATATGGCTTCCATATAACATCTCCAAGCACTAATCCCTATAGCATATCATAAAATGACTCAATATCTTTGGCTCCTCCACCCACACCTATCATCACACTTCCTTTCCTCCACCATAGGAAACCAACCCTATATTCAGTTAGTATATATCCCTCCATTGGTAGTCCTAAGGGTCTAAAAACCTAAATGTGGTCAAACACCCAGTAGTGAAGTTAAATACCAACACTAAACATGTACAACCTATGTGCTCAAAACCCCCAAATATCTGTGTAAATTTATACTAGTAATATTGGAGCCCATCCAAACACAATCCTCCCTAATAGTATCTCAACTAGCACATCAAATAAAAAGTATGGGAATCAATCACCAATAAAGTCCAACAACACAAATTAAGTCGGGGCCATCTCATCATAACTAAACATATATCACCATGAGCCCTCTAGTATAATGGTTTGATGTTGAATCCCATAATGAAACTGTGCATGATCTTGATCTGCCCATAAATCAAATCCATGTGATAATCGATCTCATCACTCTCTATGTAATACACTATATCTCCATGAACAGGTAGCCATGTTATCCTTATCACATCCTCTAGTATAATGGTGATGTATCTAGTAGGTATTTTTCATAGGATCCCATCTCTCGATGAACATGATAATCATGCCTAGATCTTGTGGTAAGTACTGATAATGATGTATCACACCTAGCCCCATAACCTCCATATACCTCCACTCATCCACTATCATAGTGTCTTGGACCTTAAAAAAGAGTGTGGGAACTTGGTCCCTCAACTAGATATACTCATGGGCCTAAAAAACCAATCATATTCATCATGACACATAGCGACCACCTCCACCTATTAACCTATTTCCATCTAAACTAATCTCACCAACAATTATCCCATTCTACATAATTATTATTCAACCCATTCCACCTATACCCTAGTCCTTTACTTTTCTACACCTATCTGACACAACTTATTACAACATTCTCCTATCAACCTTTTCCTCAACATTTTGTCTCTTCTAAACCAAGTCCCTAACCAGATTCAAGCATTTTCAATGACCTTATTTTTTTTAATAACATTACTATTCAACCGTTTTCTCATACAACCAATTAAGCCATTTTACAAAACCTATCTTACATATACCCTAACTTACCCATCCCACATAATTCACTCAAATATAATTATATTTATCACTAAAATAATTACATCATTTTCACACAAACCTTAATTTGTTCATCTCTTATACATCAACTATAATTGAATTACTTAACAACATCAACATCACTTCCAACATATCCACTCTATAAACATTAACCCTAATTTACCCCCTTTAACATGTCGATTGTCAAAGGTTACTTGAACCATCGATGGTCTCTTTTAGGCATTTTTACCCTTCTAATTTGGACCATCACTAATCAGGTCAACCACCAATGATCACTATGTGTGACCCTCAATGGCAAATCTCAAAACTCTAACCTCTTCAAGACCCCTCATACTACCCTAATTTCTACCTTAGATCTACATGCACTTCTTCTACAACATACTCCCAATCCCCAACCTCTTCCTCCTATCATCTTATCCCTTAACATGTTAGGATTTTGTCTAACCCTTAAACCATAGGGAATCTTTTCTAAAACCAGTCTATCACCACAAACAACATACTACCTTTACCTCTATTTACCAAAAAATAATACTAAACTACTTTGTCAAATTAAAACAAATACAAACCTCATTCTGTGAGCATTGACAGGGTCTCAGTCCTTGTCCTACCACCTAGCCGTGCCCTCTTTCACATCCATATGGTTAACAACTCATTCAAACAAATCACTCCTACTCAATCAATAACCTCTCTCCACCTTAACAAATCCAGTCACTACATGCCCAAAATGCACAGAATCACCTATATCTCAATTACCTAATAGTCAATAGTGAAAATGAATTCACTTTTACTTTTAACCTATGGCTTTTTAGGTTTTTAACCTAACTGACAATGGTTAGGGTGATCAATGTCAATCAACCCTTGGGATAACCCATAACAATCATTCGTTAGGGTCCCCTACCTTTCCTTATTTTTAGTGCTTACCTCAATTCTCTCTAAATTTCTTTGAGAGATCACCTAACACCCACCATTTGCAATTTCAATACCACCTAACCCTATGGTACATCAAATTAGGGTACCCATCTGACCACACTTCTACCCTATCTAGATGGGAAGAACTACATTTGGCCTGAAGTTTTTATTGGATGTTATATCCATGAAACTATGTAGATAGCTTCTACTTGCCCAGTGCATTTGGAGTCAGTTCAACTATCCCCGACCTAAACTAACCCTAACACCCTTGATGATGTCCACCTTAACCTTAATCATTAAAAATGTATTTTTTCATATTTTGTGCCAATCGTGCTTAGTCCTTTTGGCTATATAGACCAACCTTGCCATGTTTACTATTTATAATTTATACCACTTAGTACACAACTAGATCATTTGTGTCTTTTTTAGAGCACTTCCTACCTCAGATACTTATGATAATTGAATCGTTGGTGTTTTCATCGAGAGCACTTCCTACCTTATATGCCCCATATAAATACTAACCCTACCTAGGAGACTAATAGGTGTATCCAACCACCACACCTAACTGCAGTCATGCGATACACTAGTCACTTGCCTCCTTTACATCAGCCTTTAATTTTTACTAACATTGGAAACTTTATTCATTACATGATATCGACTAATGCACTTAGTCATATTTTGTACACAACTTTGCATTTCAAATTCCCAACCATTCTTTTGTCACATCCCTCATGAACCACCATCTACCCATTATCAAACCCTAAACTAATTTTGATTTCCCTCATAAACTCCCAGTTTGAGGGGAAACACAACCTCCCATACTCAGGGCAAATAGACCTTTGACCAGCATCAATTTTGTTTTGTAGCTTATTGATACAAACTACAAAACAAAAAGGGGAAAATGTATACATCACAAATATGCACACTATGATTCCAAATATTGTGAACCCTTGGGATGTCTTAAGCCCCCCTTAGTACCATTCACATTCCAACCACTAAATGAACCCAAACCATAGTTATTTTTACCTAACTAACCTAACCTGGCCTTTTACCCACCTCTTTAACTTTAACCTCGACCAATGATGGTTAGGATGACTGATGATGGTCACCATGACTGGTGATGATTAGGTTACATTGTTTGGAATTTTAGCATGCAAACCATATGAAAAACACCACTTTGATTTTCTAAATATAATTCATCTCAATATTATTGTAATCCATTTTGCATGGATGATTTTTAATTAGAAGCCCAAGTTAGAACCCCCAATTCAACCTCCTGCCTTACCTATAAAAAATATCTATAAGAGAAAAACATCTATAATTATTATCAAGAGCTTTATGTGTCAAAAATTTCCTTTTATAGGTCAATCATCTTCAAGTAGTAATTTAAAAATCAATCAACCAACTTGTTTCCATCTCTCCATCGAGTTCTCTAAATACTATCACTCTACTAGAATCATGACCAACTTCTACAATGAGCAATCCACCACAACCACCCATCCAACTAATGTCTGGTAAGACAATTATTTGTTTTCTAGTATTTATTCATTGTATTTCCAATACCAGATTAGTCCAACCCTTATCCACCTCTCGAGATCCACTTTTTAAATCTTGTTAATCAACAATTTACCTAACTAGTCCCATAGACAAGTTGACTAATGATAGTTAGCCTTAACTGGTGATAATTAGCTTAACTAGTGATGGTTACCTCAATTGGTAATGGTCACCTTGACCATCGATGGTTCACTATAAGACCCAAAGCTAGTAAGATTCTTAAACCATTAATACCTAACCAAACCTAATTATTTGTGTCTTTGCCTAATCATATACCCCTGTCTAATTTTTTGGGATAAACCCAAGTTGTTTATCATAGGTATTGACCCACATTTTTATATATTTATCATTCTATCATAGTTATTTTATCAAGTAATTCTTGTAATCAATTTTAGTAATCTTCCTTTAATTGATGCAAGTAATTTTTATTCTATTTTATAAACTTAACTATTTCAAAATGGTGGATTGGCATCCCCTAAGGAAGATCTCACTTCCAAGATCTAGTTACTACTAGGCAATCCACCCAACTAATTTTCTAACAAATAAATCTTTTTAGTGTTATCTTATATGTAGGTCATCCTCTCAAGCCAAAGAGGAGATTTTCACAATCTTCTGATACAACATATTCACAATCATAACCAGGTATTCCTAACATAGCTCATATTTTCAATTTTACTACCTTCTTCTAAATAATAGTGAAATTTGAGTGAAAAAGTGTGCATGGATAGACCTAATTACTTTAGGTCTCATTAAGACCTAATTGAGATTTGGGGCTAAAGAGGTATGAATAACCTATGGATTGGTTTGTCTCATCCATGTAATGTGTGTGTGAACATATTACAAGTGTAACAAAAGTATGGTGAAGATCTTGGCTGACCAAGATGGGTTAGATGAAACGTGTGGTATAAATCTAAGGCCTAATTGGCCTATTTGGATAAGTGTGTAAGAGAATGGAATTAAGAGAATAAGATAGCCTTTGAAAGATAAGGAGCAAGTCATTGAGGACCATTAGAGAGTGAATAAGATCCATCATGTTTATCTAATGAAGTTGATGTAGGTGAACACATAGGTCATTAGACCTGATGAGCCTAGAAGAGGCATATTGAGTGAAGGATCCTAAGTGCTTGTATGAGGTTGAGAGTATTTTTTTTTGGTTTTAGAGAAATACAAGTCCATCATCAAGGGGGTTGTAGCCTCCTTTTTAGTTAGTTCTAGCTAAAGGTCAAGTGAGTGCTTAAATAAATTAAGGGGTGGGTACTCCTTTATCAGTTGGTGTTAGTATAAATTGAATATTATCATTATAAGATAGTAGTCCATGTGCTTAGTTTAGTGGGTTTTAACCCCTAAGAGGGTTTCCCACATAATCTCTTGTGTTATCTTGTGATGTGCTCATATGTTTATTTCTCTATAAATTGTTTGATGTTATGTGAATGTATGCTTCATGGAATGCTAAATGGAATTGAATATACATTTTTGTCCACTGATTCACCCCATCTCAGTAGTTACTTCCATCACATCCAATAAAACTCTCACCAAAATCCTCAATAATATTTTCAATGATGTGAGTTTATATTGTCATTTTCAACTTTACCCTTATGGGATTATTGTAAAAAAACCAAATGCATAATATCCACATATTATTCTATATTATTTGTATCCTAATCCATCTTACCAATTGATTCAAGCTACTTTCTCTATACATCTCTATAAAAAATATAATTAATGATTAATAATATAAAGTCACACAACTTCATGAGATGAAACTCCTTGAGAGAAAAGGCTCAATGTATTGCATCATTTGAAATCATATAAAAATATGCGACAGGTTAATTTCAATAAGCATATCAAAACTAGGCCATTTGAAATTGGTGACCTTAATATGAAGGAAAATCAAAGAAACAACAATCAGGACTTATAAAATAAGGGTAAGTTCGATCCTAATTTTCTAGGTCCCTATATCATTATCACTAAATATGGAAATAATATTTTGGACATGATTTATTAATGTCTTATAATTCTATACAAACTCATTTTCTTATTATTTTTTAATAGGTAGTCAATTAATCAGATTACCCCAATGTCTAAGATCTTTTAAAGTTTTTCTTTAATAAGAAAAGCTACTTTGGGATGCATTTTCCTATGTTTTTACTTAATAGGTTTAACATCTGCACATACAATGAGATTGTGTACCAAAAGTTATGGATCTAACAATATAATATCAATATATGACTATGTAAAGATATCTATAAATTATTTAAGAAGGGTGATTGGAATTTCTTATTCCTCAGGATTGAGATTAGTCACAAGCTTTATTATCTTAAATTCCCCTTTGTTATTATGTTGACATCAGCTATTTCCTCAATAAGTAAAGTAGATTCATTTTATAACTATGATGACATACATGGAAGGATAATCTCTTCATATATTAGGTCCTCAATAAACTTGGCTTGGTGCCCAACAAAGAGTGGATCTAGTTTTGGTACAACATCATATGACCATGCAAAGACATTATAAAACTACATTAAGATTTTAACAAAGGTTTTCATGTTTGATGACCTTAAAGTATTATTATATTCTTATGGTGTCCTCAACATGTAGGTGAGAACTATTTTTTAGTTATGTTGATGCAAGAGAAAGATTGAGTTACTCATCTATTAGTGCATTAGATTTTTTCACCAATAGATACATCTTTATTTTCTCAAATTTTATTATTTTTGTTTGATAGCGCCTCAAAAAGGTTTTCACTAGGGGAATTAATTTTTTTTTAATGTTTGTTTTCATTATTTATTGTGTTTTTATGTTGTTTTATTGTTTATTGTGTCTATATCAATCCTACTACATACCAAAATAATCACATCATGGTTTTCCATATCATGGTTCATCTTATCACATGTTATTATAAGATTAAGGTTGCTCAAACAATTTTATTTCAATGCAACATTAGCAACATGTACCATCACATCTTCAACATGCATTTTTAAACATACATTTATTCTAACTATCCATGTTTCTCACCAACTAAGGGTGTATCATAAATATTAAAAAATAGTGTGAAGTCATCCATCAAATCATTACATACATCTACAAAAAGTTATAAAGTTCATGATATCCATAAACAAGAGCCTTCATAATCACATAATCAATCCACACAATCGATTAAATCCTTAATTTATACTTGCACATCCAAATAATCAATAAAATTCAAGCTCAAAAATCTATCATAATTGTAGTTTGTAAGAAGTATGGATCCTATGTATATGGGTCATAGAAGGATATCATTCTTGTTATTGAATATATATTGGCCACCTTGGGCTCTACCTTGATTAGTTTTAAACAAATAATTGCCTTCATCATTATATTCACTTTGATTGGATAGGACATTAGTGTCATCATTCCTAATCAAAATGGAATATATTATGATTTAATGGATTTTACATATTTGGTTTTTGATTTAACCTTACTTGAAATCTTGGTTTGGGTGTCATAGGTTTATATTTAGTTTCATTTAAGATCATGTTTAGTGTTGACTATTTTGACCAAAAGTCAAAATGGGTCAACCCCCTATAGTTCAAAACTCTTACATAGGTTTATTAGGATGTAATATGGTGTGTCATGGTCCCATTTGATGTCATTTGATGTGCTATTGCCTGTGGTCATAGTCAAAATTAGTCATAAGTCTTTCATGTCACTTTAAAGTCATATTCGAGTCATTAATGAAGGTTGTATGGTTTAATATAGTATAAAAGTGTTATAAAGTCTCTTTCAACATCATACATGTCATATACTTATCAGATATGTCATTCCTAATTTAAAAATTGTAGGTTACTCACTAAAATAAAGAAAATAGTTGAAAAGGGGATGATTTTGGTAGTTTTATGATCTCTAAAGAAGTGTGGCACATGTGGAAAGATTATATAGTGGATATTCAAATTAAATAAACTCATATTGATGTTTTATATGATTTGGAAGCATCAAAATGGACCAAAACCATTTCAATTCTCCATCACTCCACTAGACATGCAGAACTGATCAACATATTTATTCATTGTATGACCAATAAGAGAGGTTTCAGGTTAAATTATCTTAAGGGGTTTTATTAAAATTGGTATTGTTGGTTGAATATTTTGTCGATCAAAGTACTGATAAACAAAATAGGTCTGATCAGCCAAAGTAGGAAGATTAGTCATCCAAATGTGTAGGTTCACCACATCAGAAGGGGACTGATCTCTCCTCTCATCAAGGGGAGGTTCCCTATATATATATATATATATATATATATATATATATATAAACAAAAAATAATACTAAAAGGTAGGACAAACCATCCATCTCTCTTTCTTCAGAGATGATGTGTGCGAATCAAAGGAAAAACTCAAGGGAAATGACAGACAACACTCCTCTTCTTTCAAAAGTACTATTCAGAAAACCACAAGAATACTCCTGGTAGTAACAATAAAATGTAGCAAAGGATGTAATAACCAAAAAATCAAGATGCAACACAAAGTCTCCACCTAAATTGCTCAAGAGTAAGATACAAAGGACAATGAGGGCACAAAGTTGTCCCAAGGTCCTTTACACAGAAATGAAAAGAAAACACACTAAAGGCAGTTATGGGGGCACAAAGTCTCTCCATAGTTGACTCTTTAGGACACCTTCCTGACTACTGTCACTAATTCTGCTTGTTGAATTAAAGGAACAAAAAATATATCAAGGAAAAAGACATAAAAATAGTTTCCCCAATAAAAAAGATATCACAACACAAAGTCTGAGAAGTCACTTGATTTCTTATTCCAATAACAAAATATGATCAGTAATCAGAGCTCAAAGTCTCAGTAATGCCTTACAATTTGGGCAGAGTTTCGTTCTGATTGTCAAAAAAGAGATATATTTACAATAGAAGAGAGTCCCTTATATAGCCTCTTCAAGAAGGACTCAAGAACAGTAACACATCATGTTGCATTGAAATCTATTAAGAAGATAGGCTAGAACTTAGGGGCATTTACCCATTTGATTTTATCAATGTAGAGAAATAAGTCACGCTATTGAAAGTTTTCAACTTTCAATGTCCACCTGGCGATTTGATCCTACCTTCATCATTCCTCTTTTTTTGGTTAATTAAATCAGGTCCTGGATTCAATTTGTTGTTCTGTTCCTTCCTCACTTTCTACTGGTCTTGGCCTTAAATCTTGTGAATGCATTTAGGTCTGTAGATTCAAAGGATCAACGACTATTTTATGAGCTTTAAAATTGATGTTCACATACCCGTCACTATGTTTTCAATGGCTAGTTCACTGTCTTGAATTTGACGTCTTTAGGTGCGTCACCCCTTGGTCTTTCTTCAACTTTTCTATTTGGCACTTTCTTGAAAATAATCTGCCCTTTTGAACCTTAAGAAATGATCTACTTTGGGTTGGGAAGAGCCCCCTGCAAGGGCATTTGCCCTTCGGGCAGTTTTTGAATAGCCTTCAGGCTTCTTATTTTACATCTTCTCAAAGGGAAGGTGACTCTTCAATTTGACAGCCAAGATTCCCCTGCAAGGGCACCTTCCCTTTTAGGGTCCTTCAGCGGTCTTCACCTTAGAAGTCTCTCGCGGCCTTTTCCTTAGTAGACTATCTCTCGAGCTTTCTCCAGGGGCATTTTCCTGCAGACAAAAAGTTTGCAGACAATTTCCTGTGGAAAAAAAGTCCGCAGACAATTTCCCATGGAAAAAAAGTTCGCAGACAATTTCCCTGAGCTTTCTCTGTGGGTAATTTTCCTACGGACAAATTGTCTGAAAAAATTTCCCATGGACAAAAATTCTGTAGAATTTCCATTTTGTTTCATTTGCCTTTGAGAATTTCCTTCAGGTTTTCTTCCCACAGTCACTTCTTGAATTCTTTCAGACTTTTTGTCTGAAGGAATTATGCCTTAGAATTTTTCAAATTCCTTAAACAAAAATCTGAAAGAATTTACCTTTTCGGCCTTCTTTGAAAATGACCCTTCTGAAGGGTACTTTTGTCATCCAAGTGCCCTCCGCAAGGGCACTTGTCTTTCAAGAGGCTTCTTTGAACTAAGCTGATGATCCCTTTGATTGAACCAACTGAGTGAACCATTTGATTGAACCAAATGTTGAACTGCTTAGTTGAACCAAGTCAATGAACCGCTCCGTTGAACTAAACATTGAACCGCTTGGTTGAACCAAGCTGATGAACCAATCAAATGAACCAAAGCATTGAACCAAACATTGAACTTGCCTTTGAACCAAAATGGTTCAAGATGATGGTTCAAGCTGACGAACCATTTGAATGAACCAAGGATGAACCATTTGTTTGAACCAACCATTGAACCAAGCTTTGGTTTAACAGTTCAAATGAAGCCTTGAACCGATTGATGAACCATTTCATTGAACCAAAGGATGAACCAAAGCATTGAAACAAAGCGTTGAACCTTTTAAACTTTGAACTAATTGAACCTTTGAACCAAAGTGGTTCAATGGTTCAATGGTTCAAGCCTTCTTTGCTTAGATGCTTGCTGATGGAGATTTTTGATTGAACCAAGGCACTGAACCAATCCCAAAAATGACCAAGTGTTAGAAACTGATTCTTTTGGTTGAACCCACTTGTAGAAGTCTTTGAACTTGTAGAAATGAACCTACCTACAAAGTCTATAGAAATCAAGTCTATAGAAATCAACCTGTAAAGCCTATTGAACTTGGCCTGCAGAGTCCGTAGATTCAAGCCTGCAAAGTCCGTAGATTTCTGAGAAGCTTGAAAACTGAGGAATTTGAATGCCCAGGACAAATTTTTGGAAAGAGAAGAGACAATTTTGGTCTGTAGGACCAAAATAGTTCAAATGTTGTCCCAAAAATGAGTGATATTTTTAGGGAACAATAGCTGGCTCCAGTTGGGGAACTTCTATCAATTGTAAAAAGAATTGAAGGGAGTAGAATCCAAAATATCTAGTGTCTTCATGTGTACCATTGGGTTATGGAGTCATGCTACCCAGAAATGAAAGGCATAACAAAAAACAAAATATAATTAAAAACTATATAAATATACATATATACATATGTAATGATCTGATACTTCAAGAGTTGAAGTGTTTCAGATGCTGCCCATTATGAGGCAGAGAGAAGAGTGTGCCATCTTGATATTTTAGCAAAAATCTATTTTCACCAATGTGTTGATGAATTATAAATGGGCATCTCCAAAGGGAGTCAAACTTTCCATGCATCCCCTTTGGTTCTCTCCCTTTGTCCCACAGCAGGACTTGATCCCCAATCTAGAAATCATGATTTTTGGCCTTCTGTTCAAAGAGTTTCTTTACCAGACTTTGATGAGCAGCAATTCTGTCCACCACCATGGTTCTTGGTTCCTCCAGCTCAATCAGGCACATGATTATTTTATCAAGAGAGCTTTCATATGTCTGATCTTCAATTGCCTTTGCCAATTTCAAGGCTGGTAATTCTAAGGTGATTGGTATCTCAGCATTGATACCATAAAAAAGTTGAAAAGGAGACATACCGATTTCCCTCTTTGGTGTGATTCTATCTGCCCATATAGCATCAACCAATGCTTTGTGCCATGTTCTTTGATTGTCATCTGCTAGCTTCTTGATGATAGTTACCAGGTTCTTATTACTAGATTCAGCTTATCCATTCCCTTGTGGAAAATAATCAAAAGATTGAGAGAGTATAATTCCATAATGGAAATAGAATTGTGTAATCTCCTGAGAGGTGAAACAAGCTGCATTATCAGTAACAATTTTGATCATAACTCCAAACTTGGAAATGATATTCTCTTTGAGGAAGTTGCATACAACTTCTAAAGTAGCATGCTTTGTTGGGATTGCTTCTACCCACTTGGTGAATTAGTCAGTTGTTGTAAGGACATAATCATGTCCAACACTTGAAGATGGGTTTATTGTCCCAATAAAATCAATCTCCCATTGCTAAAAAGGTTCTTCTATGATCACTAACTTGAGAGGCATAGCAGCTAACTTGGGTCTTCCAACAAATTGCTGACAGAGTTCACATTTTCTCACCTACTTATGTGCATCTTGGAAAAGAGTTGGCCAGTAATACCTGGCTCAAAGAATCTTGTGAGCAGTCATAGGAGTAGAAAAATGTCCTCCACAGGCCAAATTGTGGAAAGATTTCAAAAGCTGGCTTTGTTGCTCTTTGTCTACACAGTGAAGGAATACTCCATCTATGCTTCTCTTGTACAAGCCGTTGTCCTAAAGGACAAAATTGGTAGCTTTCAACTTGATAGTCCTCCTTTCTTTGTAAGATAAATGAGCAGGACATTCACCATAAGTAAGGAAATGAGTGATACATGAATACCACTCATTGGTAGTGGAGATAAAAATGACTGTTGGTGTCTCTTCCACTTCAGTTTCTGCATGTTATGTGTCTTCTGGCTTATTGTCAGTAATTAATTGGCATAGGCCTTTACCCCTGACCAGCTTTATCAGCTTGATGTCTAGATCAAACTCTTGGATCTTTGCAATCCAATTACCTCTTTTTGTGCCAAACTCCTGCTGAGTTAATATAGACTTGACTGTAGTGTCAGGAACTAAGGCAGTAATGTGTGAATTTAGAATATAGAAGCAAAAATATTTGACTGCTTTCACCAATGCATAAGCATGCTTATCTACATTTGAATACTTTATCTCATGGGTTTTGAGAGGGAAACTCATGAAAGAGATAGGAGATTCCATACCTTCCTTGTCTTGTTGAACAAGAATTGCTGAAAGAGTGTGTTCAGATGCATAGCTTATATGATGAAATCTTTGTTGTAATCTGGACAAACCAAGGTAGGGGTGTGAGCAATGGTAGTCTTGATATCCTAAAATGATGATTTACCTTCTTTAGTCCAGCTAAAGATGGTCTTCCCTTTCATCATGTTCACAATGTGTATAGTCTTCTCAAAAAATTTGGGGATGAATCTCCGTAAGAAATTCACCTTTCCGAAGAAAGAATGAACAACATTTTTGCTTGTAGGCAAATTAAGCTCTTGAATAGACTTGACTCTGTTCGAGTCAATCTTTATGCCTTCTTTGGACACAATGTGTCCAAGGAGTTTCCCTTCTGTTACTCCAAAAATAGACTTCTTGGGGTTCAAGGAAATACCATTCTGGTGGCAGCGCTCCAACACTTGTTGTAAGTGGCACACATGGTCAGATCGATGCTTTGAAAAGACAGTCAAGTCATCAAGGTATACCACTATGAATTTACCAATCTCATCTTTGAAATCCAAATCCATTGCTCTCTGAAAGGTAGCACTAGCATTTATTAAACCAAAAGGCATTCTTCTATATACAAATGTACCCCAAGGTGTGGTGTGTTGGTTGAATATTTTGTCAATCAGTGTGCTAATAAACAAAATAGGTCTGATCAGCCAAAGTAGGAATATTAGTCATCCAAGTGTGTAGGTTTACCACATCAGAAGGAAACTGATATCTCTTCTCATCAAGGGGAGGTTCCTTATAGATAGGCTATCTATATATATGAATAGAAAATAATACTCAAGGGTAAGACAAACCATCCATCTCTCTTTCTTCAGAGATGATACATGCAGATCACAGGAGAAACTCAAGGAAAATGATAGAAAGCACTTCTCTTCTTTTAGAAGTACTATTCACCAAGCCACAAGAATACTCCAGATAGTAACAACAAAATGTAACAAAAGAAGTAATAACCAGCAAAATGAGATGCAACACAAAGTCTCCACCTGAATCACTCAAGAGTAAGATATGAAGGACAATAAGGGCACACAGTCTTCTCAAAGTCCTTTACATAGAAATGAAAAGAAAACACACTAAAAGGCAATTATGGAGGCACAAAGTCTCTCCACAATTGATTCTTTAGGACACCTTTCTGACTAATCTCACTAATCCTGCTTGTTGAATTAAAAGAACAAAAAATACATCAAGGAAAAAGACATAAGAATAATTTTCTTAACAACAAAGATATCACAGCACAAAGTTTGAAAAACCATTTGCTTTCTTATTCCAATAAAAAAATATGATAAAAAAACTGAGCTCAAAGTCTTAGAAGTGCCTTTCAATTTGGGCAGAGGTTCGTTCTGATTGTCAAAAAAGAGATCCCGTTTACAATAGAAGAGAGTTCCTTATATAGCCTCTTCAAGAAGGACTTGGGAACAATAATACATCATATTGCGTTGGAATTTGTTAAGAAGACAGGATCGAACTTAGGGGCATTTTACCCATTTGATTTTATCAATGTAGGGAAACAAGTTACGCTTATTGAAAGTTTACAACTTTCAATGTCCACTTGGTGATTTGATCTTATCTTCATCATTCCTTCTTTTCTAGTTAATTAAATCGGGTCATGGATTTAGTTTGCTATTTTGTTCCTTCCCCGCTCTCTGTTAGTCTTGGCCTTGAAATTTGTGAATGTATTCTAGTCTGTATGTTTAAAGGATCAACGACTAGTTCACTGTGTTGAATTTGACATTTTTGGGTGCATCATTCCTTTGTCCTCTTTTGAATTTCTACTTGGCACTTTTCCAGATTGGACTTGCCCTTTTGGACCTTGAGAAATGACTTGTTTTGAGTCGGAATGGCCTCCCGTAAGGGTATCTATCATTCGAGTAGTCTTTAAATAGCCTTTAGGTTTCTTCGAGTGACCCTTCAGCTTCAGGAAGTGTCTTCAAATTGGTAGTCGAGAGTCCCCCATAAGGGCACTTGCCCTTCGGGGTCCTTCGGTGGCCCTTCACAAATTTCCCTCAGGCTTTTCCTATGCTTCCTCCTGTGGATGTTTCCCGTGGACATTTTCCCCAGGGAAAATTCCTACGGACAAAAAGTCTAGGGAGAATTCCTGCGGATAAAAAGTCCACATAATTATTGACTCGTTCTTTGAAAATTCCTTCAGGATCTTTTGGTCTGCAACTTCTCTAAATTCCTTTGGACTTTTGTCCAGAGGAATTCCTTCAGACAAAAACTCTGAAGGAATTGCTTCTTTGCCTTGATCTTTCTCAACTGTCTTAAACAAAAATCCAAAGGAATTTACTTAACTGTTTCCTTGAAAATAACCCTTCCAAAGGGTGTTTTTGTTGATTAAGTGTCATCTTCAAGGGCACTTGTCCTTTGAGAAGCCCTTTGAAATTTTGCCTTTTGAACTATTCCTTTGAACCATGGATTTGAACCATTCTGTTAAACCAAGGCTTTGAACCTCTTGTTTGAACCAATTGGTTTGAACCAAAAATGGTTCAAGCCGATGGTTCAATTAAATGAACCAAGCCGATGAACTAAGCATTGAACCAAACATTGAACTCGCCTTTGAACCATGTCTTTGAACTGAAGGATGAACCAAAATGTTGAACCTTTTCATTGAACCAAGATGTTGAACCAAGTTTTGGTTCAACGGTTCAAACAAATCTTTGAATCGACTAACGAACCAGCTGTTGAACCTTTGAGCCAAAGTGGTTCAATGGTTCAACAGTTTAATGGTTCAAATCACCTTGATTTGGCTGAGTGTTTTGAAGTTGATGAACCAATTGAAGTGATTGAACTTTGAACCTCGATGAAGCGCTTAACACTTGACAATGATGTTGAACCTTTTCATTGAACCAAGACGTTGAACCAAGTTTTGGTTCAACAGTTCAAACAAAGCCTTGAATCGATTGACGAATTATTTGTTTGAACCAAAGGATGAACCAAAGTGTTGAACTGCTTGGTTGAACTGAGACATTGAACCATTCCTTTGATTGAACCTACCCTTGAACCAAAAGCATTGAAACAAAGTAGATGAACCAAAAGAGTGAAACAAAGCGTTGAACCTTTTGATTGAACCCACTTTTGAAACATTTGACATTGAACCAAAGGATGAACCAAACATTGAACTTGCTGCTGATGCTTACTGATGGAGATTTATATTTAAACCAAGGCACTGAACTAATCTCGAAAATGACCAAGTGCTAGAAACTAATTATTTTGATTGAACCCACCTACAGAAGCCTTTGAACCTATAGAAATGAACCTACCTGTAGAGTTCGTAGAAATCAAGTCTGTAGAAATCAACCTGTAAAGCCCATTGAAATTGGCTTGCAGAGTCCATAGATTTTCTCTTCTTGTTAAGTTCATAGATTCTCTCTTCCTACTGAGTCCATAGATTCAAGCCTACAGAGTCTGTAGATTTAAGCCTATAGAGTCTGTAGATTTCTAAGAAGCTTGAAAAATGAGGATTTTGAATGCCCAGAACAAATTTTGGAAAGGGAAGAGATAATTTTTGGTCTGTAGGGCCAAAAATAGTTCAAATGTTGTCCCAAAAATGAGTGATATTTTTAGGGGACAATAGCTGGCTCCAATTGGGGAACTTCTATCAATTGCAAAAAGAATTGAAAGGAGTAGAATCCAAAATCTCCAGTGTCTTCATGTGTACCATTGGGTTACGGAGTCATGCTACCCAGAAATGAAAGGTATAAAAAATAGAAACAAATAAAACAAAATAGAATTAAAAACTATACAAATATACATATGTACATATGCAATGATCTGATACTTCAAGAATTGAAGTATTTCAGATGCTGCTTCTTGAGAGATAGTGAAAATAGTGCGCCATCTTGGTAAATTAGCAAGAAGACATTTTCTCCCTAGAAATGGTGATGGGCGAATGGAGCTCTCCACCAGGAGACCAATTTTATGTGTCTTCCTCTTGGTCTTTCCTTTTTTTTGCTCTGTGGTAGGACGTGGTCTTCAAAATGAAAACCATAACTCCTTGCTCTCCCTGTGAAGGGTTCCTTTGCCTGATTTTGATTTGTAGTAGCATGGTCCACCATCATAACTTGTTGTTCTACTGGTCCAGTCTAGCACATGCTTTGATTGTCAGTATTAGACCCCTAAAAAACCATCAGTCCAACATCTCCTTTGATGTGAAGGAGTTTGACCTCTTCATCCTGAGCAGTGTTCAATTTGAGCAATAGAGATCTGTATCTAGCTGTGGAAGAAATGCTACCATCGGATTCCAAGATCCAAGCATCATCAGAAGCTGATCTTCTATCAAATTTCTCTTCATTAGAGATGGAAGATATTTTTTGATTTATATTATGCCCTACTAATTCTTCTGATGCCTTATTTGGATCAATTCCTAGATTGTTAGCTACAAGACTTTCATCTATAAAATCATGGACATCCTCTATGGTAAAGAAATAATTATCCCTGCCTGAAGACTCAAATAGAATTTGTGCTGCAGGGGCTGATGTTTGGATGACCATGTATTTTGCTTCCTTTTCAGGGATCAATCTCTTCATTACGCCTTGGACAGGGATCCTTGCTTCAGATAGGTCCATGCTTATTTCTCCTCACACGTCCTTGCAAAAATTTCATCCAAGCAAAATGCCATAGGATGCTGGGACATCAACCACCAAGACAATCATCTTGATTCTCTTGTCTGGAAAGGTTGCCAATGCAAATTAGGCATCTTTGATTTGCCCCAGTAATGGTACTTGCTTGTTTTCCATGGAGAAACATCTCCCAAATGTTTTGGTCAATGTGAGACCAAGAGACTCAGCTACTTTAGCAGGCATGACATTATCAGATGCGCCTGAATCTATGATATAGTTGTTGAGTTGATAACCATTTATTAATAGGGAAACATAGAAAGGTTCTATTTTCCCAGGAGTAGCTGGAGGAGTAATGACCAGATTATTTGGAATAAGCGTGTTCTTTGGAGAATCATGATTTGCCTTTTTAGTCTTTTGTCCTACAGGGATGATTTGGTTTTTGACATATTGGATCAGCTTATCCAATTGATCAGGATTGGACTATAAGTATTCAAATTTAGACATTTGTATTTTGGTCTTTTTGACATGATCAATTATGTCAAATGGCTGAATCGAGATAGGTACAGAGAAAGGTACTTCCACCTTCTAAAATTTAGGAGGGATGGGAGGTGGGCTGGTTTGCGAATTGGGAGTAGAAGGTGAAGGTGAAATGGATGTATTTACCTTTTGGGTGATTACCAGATGTTTTGGCTGAAAAGGTAGTGGTTCCATGTTTAGCAATTGGAACTACTGGCTATGGTTACTCTTCTATCTTCTCTTTATTAACTTGCTGGATTGATTGGTTTTTGGACCTGGTAAACATTGCATATGATCCATCAAAAGCTTCTCATTTGCTTTCGAGTTCATCCTGATAATTTAGGAAACTAATATGGGAGTCACTAACTGATTCTTCTTGATTGTCTTCAAGGAGATCAGCGTCATTTTATTGATTTAATTCAAGCTGATAAAAGAATTCTGATTCTGCTTCAAGATATCCCATTGCTGAATTGGTTAGAGGAGATTCCAGGGCAAGTTTCCCTGGTGGGGGAGGAAGGTGATTCTGTTGCCCTTGATTCTTGGTAGCATTGCCCTGATAAGACTAATTTGGGAATGTCTTTCTATATGAAGGAGTAGAAGACATTCCTTGAGCCATTTGATTTTTGAGAGCAAGCAACTCATTTGCTAATTTCTCACCATTAGATCTATGGTTCCTGTAGATGCATATTTAGAAGATGATGAAGCTCTATTTCTATTTGGATCTCTTATTATCTTCCCTGCTAAGATGAGATCATCTTCTACCTCAGTGGCCAAAAGTTGAGCTACAACAAAATCTATTTGACCAACACGTCTCAAGAGAAAACTAACTTTAGGTAGCTAAGAATTAATGAAAAAGCATTTGAGATTCTCACCTGTAGGTCTAGCAATTACAGGGATTCTATTTCTTAGTTTTTCAAATTTAGCTATGAAGTCTCTCATAGGCTCATGAGGCTCTTTTTTCATCTGTGTAAGTTGAGCCAGAAGTGCATGTGCATCTTGTATAGGTTTGAATCTGGCTTCAAACTTAGCTTTGAGAGAACCAATCAGTGATAGACCGAGCCTGAAGATGATAAAACCAATCTACAGTAGCACCTTGAAATGTCTCTACAAAAAGCTTGACTGCTACATCTTCAAATTCTACTCTGATTACTCCACAAGCTATGCTGAAGGCTGCAATGTGCTCATCAGGATGAACTTTCCCATCACCATAGAATTTGGGGAAGTTCTTCCTTGAACTGTGTGGAAGCTCATGTAGAGGTGGAGTAAGATTGAGAGGACCAAAAGCATTACCCCAGGGGCCTTGAACTACCATTGTAGGAATATGAAAAGGAGGGATAAAAAATCTCAGAGGGGTAATTATAGGCACAACTTTATCAACAGTAGAAGTGGATATTTCATATGGCAATGGAGATCTAGATTTAGTAGGAGGAAAACTCTTGGTTCATTGGAGACGAGATGGTGAAGGAAATAGATCAAAATCACTTTGATGTACCAGCTTGAATACAGGATCAACGATACCTTTAGCCCTTTGGCTTCGTGTATACCTTGAATCTACCATATTGTGAAAAAAAAATGGAAAAGAATTGACCTTGCTTCAGTTAAAGCTTGAGGCTTTAAACTGTGCATTCTTTCTTGGTTAGTGTGGAGGTGAATGATAAGGCGATAAATGGATAATGGATATGATATCTCCAGCGGAGTCACCAAAAACTGTTGGTTGAATATTTTGTAGATCAGTGTGTTGATAAACAAAATAGGTCCGATCAGCCAAAGTAGGAATATTATTCATCCAAGTGTGTAGGTTTACCACATCAGAAGGAAACTGATCTCTCCTCTCATCAAGGGGAGGTTCCCTATAGATAGGCTATATATATATATGAACAGAAAATGATACTCAAGTGTAAGACAAACCATCCATCTCTCTTTCTTTAGAGATGATGCATGCATATCATAGGGGAAACTCAAGGAAAATGACAAAAAGCACTCCTCTTCTTTCAAAAGTACTATTCACCAAGCCACAAGGATACTCCAAATAGTAACAACAAAATGTAATAAAAGAAGTAGTAACCAACAAAATGAGATGCAGCACAAAGTCTCCACCTGAATCACTCAAGAGTAAGATACGAAGGACAATAAGGGCACAAAGTCTTCTCAAAGTCCTTTACATAGAAATGAAAAGAAAACACATTGAAAGACAATTATGGAGGCATAAAGTCTCTCCATAGTTGATTCTTCAAAACACCTTTCTGACTAATTTCACTAATCCTGCTTGTTGAATTAAAAGAACAAAAAATACATCAAGGAAAAAGACATAAGAACAATTTCCTTAACAACAAAGATATCACAGCACAAAGTCTGAAAAACCATTTGCTTTTTTATTCCAATAACAAATTATGATAAACAAACTGAGCTCAAAGTCTCAAAAGTGCCTTTCAATTTGGGTAGAGGTTTGTTCTGATTGTCAAAAAAGAGATCCTGTTTACAATAGAAGAGAGTTCCTTATATAGCCTCTTCAAGAAGGACTTGGGAATAGTAATACATCATGTTGCATTGGAATCTATTAAGAAGATAGGCTAGAACTTAGGAGAATTTTACCCATTTGATTTTATCAATGTAGGGAAACAAGTCACGCTTATTGAAAGTTTGCAACTTTTAATGTCCACCTGGCGATCTGATCTTATCTTCATCATTCCTCTTTTTCTAGTTAATTGAATCAGGTCCTAGATTTAGTTTGCTATATTGTTCCCTCCCCACTTTCTACTGGTCTTGGCCTTGAAATTTGTGAATGTATTATGGTCTGTATGTTCAAAGGATCAATGACTAGTTCACTATGTTGAATTTGACATTTTTGGGTGCGTCATTCCTTTGTCCTCTTTCAAATTTTTGCTTGGCACTTTTTAGAATTGGACTTGCCCTTTCGAGCCTTGAGAAATGACTTGTTTTGAGTCAGAATAGCCTCCCACAAGGGTAAGTATCCTTCAAGCAGTCTTTAAATGGCCTTTGGGTTTCTTTAGGCGACCCTTCAGTTTCAGGAAGTGTCTTCAAATTGGCAGCCGAGAGTTCCCCGCAAGGGCACTTGCCCTTCAGGGTCCTTCGGCGGCCCTTCACAAATTTCCCCTAAGCTTTTCCTACACTTCCTCCCGTGGACATTTCCCGTGGACATTTTCCCTGGGGAAAATTCTCACAGACATTTTCCCTAGGGAAAATTCCTATGGACAAAAAGTCTGGGGAAAATTCCCTTGGATAAAAAGTCCACAGAATTATTGACTCATTCTTTGAAAATTCCTTTGGGATCTTTTGGTCCATAGCTTCTCCGAATTCCTTCAGACTTTTGTCTGGAGGAATTCCTTCAGACAAAAAGTCTGAAGGAATTGCTTCTTTGCCTTGATCTTTCTCAACTGTCTTAAACAAAAATATGAAGGAATTTACTTAACTGTTTCCTTGAAAATAACCCTTCCAAAGGGTGTTTTTGTCAATTAAGTGTCCTCCGCAAGGGCACTTGTCCTTCGAGAATCCATTTGAAATTTTGCCTTTTGAACTGTTCCTTTGAACCACAAATTTGAACCATTCTATTGAACCAAGGCTTTGAACCTCTTGTTTGAACCAATCAGTTTGAACCAAAAATGGTTCAAGCTGATGGTTCAATTGAATGAACCAAGCTGATGAACTAAGCATTGAACCAAACATTGAACTCACCTTTGAACCATGTCTTTGAATCGAAGGATGAACCAAAACATTGAACCTTTTCGTTGAACCAAGACGTTGAACCAAGTTTTGGTTCAATGGTTCAAACAAAGCTTTGAATCGACTGACGAACCATTTGATTGAACCGGCTGTTGAACCTTGAACCCATTGAACCTTTGAACCAAAGTGGTTCAATGGTTCAATGGTTTAAACCGCCTTGATTTAGATAAGTGTTTTGAAGTTAATGAACTAATTAAAGTGATTGAACTTTGAACCTTGATGAAGTGCTTAACACTTGCCAATGACATTGAACCTTTTGATTGAACCAAGACGTTGAACCAACCGTTGAACCAAGTTTTGGTTCAACATTTCAAACAAATCCTTGAATCGATTGATGAATTATTTGTTTTAACCAAAGGATGAACCAAAGCATTGAACTGCTTGGTTGAACTGAGACATTAAACCATTCCTTTGATTAAACCCACCCTTGAACCGAAAGCATTGAAACAAAGTAGATGAACCAAAAGAGTGAAACAAAGCATTGAACCTTTTGATTGAACCCACTTTTGAAACATTTGACGTTGAACCAAAGGATGAACCAAATGTTGAAATTGTTGCTGATGCTTGCTGATGGAGATTTTTGTTTGAACCAAGGCACTGAACCAATCTCAAAAATGACCAAGTGTTGGAAACTAATTCTTTTGATTGAACCTGCATGAAAAAGCCTTTGAACCTGTAGAAATGAACCTACCTGTAGAGTCCGTAGAAATCAAGTCTGTAGAAATCAACCTATAAAGCCCATTAAAATTGGCTTGCAGAGTCCATATATTTTCTCTTCTTGCTAAGTCTGTAGATTCTCTCTTCCTACCGAGTCTGTAGATTCAAGCATGTAGAGTCTATAGATTTAATCCTGCAGAGTCTGTAGATTTCTAAGAAGCTTGAAAAATGAGGATTTTGAATGCCTAGAACAAATTTTGGAAAGGGAAGAGATAATTTTTGGTCTGTAGAACCAAAAATAGTTCAAATGTTGTCCCAAAAATGAGTGATATTTTTAGGGGACAACATGGTGAATGCAATCTTTTGTTAGTCTGCTTCACCAACTTCAACTTGATTATACCCTAAGAAGCCATCTAGCATTGATAACATCTCTGAACCTGTCACTGTTTGAAGCACTTGATCCATAATTGGCAAAGGATAATTATCCTTCAAAGATGCTTGATTCAGATTCCTAAAATCTACACAAATGTGAATTTTGCCATTCTTCTTCCTTACAGGCATTATGTTTGCAATCCATGTAGAATGATGGATTGGGAAGATGATTCTAGCATTTAACATTTTATGTATCTCAGACAGAATAGTACCTGATATTTTTGGATTATACTGTCTAGATTTTTGCTTGTAGGGCATTGAGTCAGCCTTGAGAGGAATGTCATGGTGAATTTCATCAGGTCTAAGAGACTTCAAGTCTTCATAAGAATATGCTAAGACATCCATGTATTGATGGAGTAAAGAGGTGAACTTGAATCTTTCTTCAGGGGTGCAACACTTACCAATGTTAACCATCTTAGGATTTTCTTTAGTGGTCAGATTTACTTAATCGAATCCCTAAGAGAAACTTGAATCTATTTGTTGTTGCTTGATGAATCTATCATGATTGTCAAATAACTTCTCAAGAGAAACTAGGCCTTTGGGAATTTTGTTTCCTTTCAGCTATAAGAATTCTTCATTTATATCTGAACTAGATTTAGAGACTGATTCATTCTTCTGAGATTCACTGCCTTCAAAATGTAGTTGTTCAAAATTGTCTTTTCATTCCAAGAAAGCAATGATTTGATGATCATCATTGAATACTTGCCAATAATCAGCATTGTCAGGAACACTTGGTCTATAGATTAACTCAATAGTATACCTGTCTTCTTTGAAATTTGAATGAAGAACTAAGAGATTTCCTGAAACAACAAGTGCATTAGCTCTGTCATTAGACTCTCTAGGTATGGCAAAAATGTTGAAAGCATCAAAGCTTTCAATTTGGTCCCAAACCAAGTTACGGTAGTGGCATAATATTTCATTCTTGGTTTGGTATAAGTTTCTCACTTGACAAAACACTAATTTAGCATCCCCTTTGGCATGAAGAAACTTGATGCCTTTTTCTTGAGCAGCCTTCATGCCAAGCAACTGAGATTCATATTCAACTGTATTATTAGTGTTGCTAAACTGTAACTTGTAATATGAAGGAAACATATCTCCTTGAGGAGATATCAAAACAATCCTAGCTCCTAAATCGATAGAGGAATAGTTACCATCAAATTCCAAAGTCCATATCTCATCTGATACTGATTTTCCTTTAGACTTTCCTTCATCAGAGATGGAGGATCCTTCTTGGTCTATATTGTAGCCTACTAGTTCTTCTGCTATTCTAGTTGAACTGATTTTTGAGTTGACACTTTCAAGAATTTTATTAGGTGTTTCATGTACTTCATATGTAGATAGAAAATAGTTACCCATACCTGTGAATTCAAAAAGGATTTGAGCTTCAGGAGCTGATGTCTTGGTGACCACATATTTTGCTTTCTTTTTAGGGAGCAACCTCTTCATTATGCCTTGGACAAGGATCCTTGCCTCAGATAGATCCATGTTTAGTTATCCTCCCACGTCTTTGTAGAAATTTTATCCAAGCAAAATGCCATAGGATGCTGGGACATCAGCCACCAAGATAGTCATCTTGATTCTCTTGTCTGGAAAGGCTGCAAATGCAAATTGGGCATCTTTGATTTACCCCAACAATGGTACTTGCTTGTTCTCCATGGAGAAACATCTCCCAAATGTCTTGGTCAGTGCGAGACCAAGAGACTCAGCGAATTTAGCAGGCATGACATTTTCAGATGCACCTGAGTCTATAATATAGTTACTTAGTTTATGGCCATTAATTAATAGGGAAACATATAAAGGTTCTATTTTTCTAGGAGTAGCTGGGGGAGTAATGACCAGATTATTTGGAATAGGCATGTTATTTGGAGAATTAGGAGTTACCTTTTTAACTTTTTGTCCTATAGGGACGGTTTGGTTCTTGACATATTAGACCAACTTATTTAATTGATCAGGATTGGACTACAAATATTCAAATTCAGACATTTGTATTTTTGTCTTTTTGACATGATCAATTATGTCAAATGGCTGAATTGAGCTAGGTATAGAGAAAGGTACTTCAACCTTCTCAGTTTTAAGAGGGATGGGAGGTGGGCTGGTTTGTGAATTTGAAGTAGAAGGGGAAGGTGAAATTGATGTATTTGCCTTTTGGGTGATTACCAGATCCTTTGACTAAAAAGAAAGAATGGTTCCATGCTTAGAAATCATGACTGTTGGCTGCAGTTTCTCTTTTGTCTTCCCTTTATCAGCTTGCTAGACTGATTGGTTCTTAGACCTGGTAAAAATTGCATAAGATCCATCAAAAGCTTCTCCTTTGCTTCTGAATTCATCTTGATAGTTTAGGAAACCAATGTGGGAGTCGCCAGCTGATTCTTCTTGATTGTCTTGAAGGAGATCAACATCATTTTCTTGATTCAATTCAGGCTGAAAATAGAACTTTGATTCTGCTTCAAGATATCCCATTGCTGAATTGGTTGGAGGAGCTTTCAAGGCAAGTTTCCCTTGTGGGGGAGGAAGGCGATTCTATTACCCTTGATTTCTAGTAGCATTACCTTGATATGACTGATTTGGGAATGTCCTTCTATATGAAGGAGTAGAAGACATTCCTTGAGCCATTTGCTTTTTGAGAGCAAGCAACTCATTTGCCAATTTATGTACCATTGGATATGTGGTTCTTGTACATGAATATTCAGAAGATGATGAAGCTCTATTTCTATTTGGATCTCTTTTTATCTTCCTTGCTAAGATGAGATCATCTTCTACCTCAGTGGCCAAATGTTGAGCTGCAACAAGATCTATTTGACCAGCACGTCTCAAGAGAAAACTTACTTCAGGTAACTAAAAATTAATGAAAAAGCATTTGAGATTCTCAGCTGTAGGTCGAGTAATTATAGGAATTCTATTCATCAATTTGTCAAATTTGGCCATGAAGTCTCTCATTAGTTCATAAGGCTCTTTCTTTATCTATGTAAGTTAAGCCAAAAGTGCATGTGCATCTTCTACAAGTTTGAATCTGGCTTCAAACTTAGCTTTGAGGGTATTCCAATTGGTTACTGACCGAGCCTGTAGATGATAAAACTAATTTACAGCAGCATCTTGTAGTGTCTCCACAAAAACCCTGACTGCTACATCTTCAAATTCTACTCCGATTACTCCACAAGCTATGCTGAAGGCTGCAATGTGTTCATCAGGATGAACTTTCCCATCACCATAGAATTTGGGGAAATTTTTCCTTGAACTATGTGGAAGCTCATGTAGAGGTGGAGTAAGATTGAGATGACCAAAAGCATTACCCCAAGGGCCTTGAACTTCCATTGTAAGATTATGAAAAGGAGTGATAACAAACATTAGAGGGGTAATTATTGGAAAAGCTTTATCAATAGTAGAAGTAGATACTTCATCTGGTAATGGAGATCTGACTTTAGTAGGAGGAAATCTCTTGGTTCATTGGAGATGAGATGGTGAAGGAAATAGATCAAAATCACTTTATTGTACCAACTTGAATACATGGTCAACAATCCCTCTAGCCCTTTGGCTTCGTGTATACCTTGAATCTACTAGATTGTGAAATAAAAATGGAAAAGAATTGACCTTGCTTCAGTTAAATCTTGAGGCTTTAAACTGTGTGTTCTTTCCCAGTTAGTGTGGAGGTGAATGGATAGATTATAAATGGATAATGGATTTTATATCCCCAACTGAGTCACCAAAAAATGTTTGTTGAATATTTTCTCGATCAGTGTACTGATAAACAAAATAGGTCTGATCAGCCAAAGTAGGAAGATTAATCATCCAAATGTGTAGGTTCACCACATCAGAAGGGGACTGATCTCTCCTCTCATCAAGGGGAGGTTCCCTATAGATAAGCTATATATATATATATATAAATATAAAATAATTCTCAAAGGTAGGATAAACCATCCATCTCTCTTTCTTCAGAGATGATGTGTGCGAATCAAAGGAAAAACTCAAAGGAAATGATAGACAACACTCTTCTTTTAGAAGTACTATTTAACAAACCACAAGAATACTCCTAGTAGTAATAACAAAATGTAGTAAAGGATGTAATAACCAACAAATCGAGATGCAACACAAAGTCTCCACTTGAATTGCTCAAGAGTAAGATACGAAGGACAATGAGGGCACAAAGTCATCCCAAGGTCCTTTACACATAAATGAAAAGAAAACACACTAAAGGACATTATGGGGGCACAAAGTCTCTCCATAGTTGACTCTTTAGGACACCTTCTTGACTACTATCACTAATTCTACTTGTTGAATTAAAGGAATATAAAATATATCAAGGAAAAAGACATAAGAACAGTTTCCCCAACAACAAAGATATCACAACACAAAGTTTGAGAAGTCACTTGCTTTCTTATTCCAATAACAAAATATGATCAGCAATCTGAGCTCAAAGTCTCAGTAATGCCCTACAATTTGGTCAGAGTTTCATTCTGATTGTCAAAAAAGAGATATATTTACAATAGAAGAGAGTCCCTTATATAGCCTCTTCAAGAAGGACTCGAGAATAGTAACACATCATGTTGCATTGAAATTTATTAAGACAGGATAGAACTTAGGGGCATTTATCCATTTGATTTTATCAATTCAGAGAAACAAGTCACGCTATTGAAAGTTTGCAACTTTCAATGTCCACCTAGCGATTTGATCCTAGCTTCATCGTTCTTCCTTTTCTGGTTAATTGAATCGGGTCCTAGATTCAATTTGTTGTTCTATTCCTTCCTCACTTTCTGCTAGTCTTGGCCTTAAAGCATGTGAATGCATTCAAGTTTTTAGATTCAAAGGATCAACGACTATTTTATGAGCTTTAAAATTGACATTCGCGCGCTCGTCACTATGTTTTCAATGGCTAGTTCGTTGTCTTGAATTTGACGTCTTCGGGTGCATCACCCCTTGGTCCTTCTTCAGCTTTTCTATTTGGCACTTTCTCAAAAATAATCTACCCTTTTAGACCTTAATAAATGATCCACTTTGGGTTGGGAAGATCCCCCCGCAAGGGCATCTGCCCTTCGAGCAGTTTTTGAATAGCCTTCGGGCTTCTTATTTTACATCTTCTCGAAGGGAAGGTGAATCTTCAATTTGGTAGCCGAGAGTTCCCCACAAGGGCACCTGCCCTTTAGGGTCCTTCAGCAGCCTTCACCTTAAAAGTCTCTCATGGCCTTTTCCTTAGTGGATTGTCTCTTGGGCTTTATCCGGGGGAATTTTGCCGCAGACAAAAAGTCCACGAACAATTTCCCGTGGACAAAAAGTCTGTGGACAATTTCCCCAGTCTTTCTCCATGGGTAATTTTTCCACAGACAAATTGTCCATAGAAATTTCTCGTGGACAAAAAGTCTATAGAATTTCCATTTTTTTCCATTTGCCTTTGAGAATTTCCTTTGGGTTTTCTTCCCATAGTCGTTTCTTGAATTCTTTTGGACTTTTTGTTCGAAGGAATTCCTTCAGACAAAAGTCTGAAGGAATTATGCCTTAGAATTTTTCAAATGCCTTAAACAAAAGTATGAAAGAATTTACCTTTGTGGCCTTCTTTGAAAATGGCCCTTCCTAAGGGTACTTTTGTCATCCATGTGCCCTCCACAAGGGAACTTGTCCTTCGGGAGGCTTCTTTGAACTAAGTCGATGATCCCTTTGATTGAACCAACTGAGTGAACCATTTGATTGAACCAAACGTTGAACCACTTGGTTAAACCAAGTCAATGAACCGCTCTGTTAAACTAAACATTGAACCGCTTGGTTGAACTAGGCGTTGAACCAAGCTGATGAACCAAACTTTGAACCAAAATGATTCAAGCTGATGAACCAATCGAATGAACCGAAGCATTCAACTAAACATTGAACTTGCCTTTGAACCAAAATGGTTCAAGCCGATGGTTCAAGCTAATGGTTCAAGCCGATGAACCATTTGAATGAACCAAGGATGAACCATTTGTTTGAACCAACTGTTGAACCAAGCTTTGGTTCAATGGTTCAAACAAAGCCTTGAACCGATTGACGAACCATTTCATTGAACCAACGGATGAACCAAAGTGTTGAAACAAAGCGTTGAACCTTTTGAACTTTGAACTGATTAAACCTTTGAACCAAAGTGGTTCAATGGTTCAACGGTTCAAGCCTTCTTTGCTTAGATGCTTGCCGATGGAGATTTTTGATTGAACCAAGGCACTGAACCAATCTCAAAAATGAGCAAGTGTTAGAAAATGATTATTTTGGTTGAACTTGCCTGCAGAAGTCTTTGAACCTGTAGAAATGAACCTGCCTACAGAGTCTTTAGAAATCAAGTCTGTAGAAATCAACCTGTAAATCCCATTGAACTTGGCCTACAGAGTCCATAGATTCAAGTCTGCAGAGTCCGTAGATTTTTGAGAAGCTTGAAAACTGAGGAATTTGAATGCCTAGGACAAATTTTCAGAAAGGGAAGAGACAATTTTGGTATGTACGACCAAAATAATTCAAATGTTGTCCCAAAAATGAGTGATATTTTTGGGGAACAATAGGTATAATTTAAATTTATGGTAGGAGTTTAAATATTTGTTTCCCAAGATTTATGAACCATTCTTAAGAATTTGACTATTCTTTTCTGCATACTAATCCCCATACCCTATAGGTTTTATTCTTGTTTGATCTGGTCTATACAAACCAATGGATGAAATTTCTTATAGAGGATGTTAAAGTACTTATTTCATGGTTTCCATCCTTTTTTTCATGTTTTTAGGTGATATTATGAGATCAAACTTCTCAAGTTACAGGTTGAGTATACTAGTGGAATTGTAGGCATGGCCATCAACTGTAGAGGTTACCATTCCCTATAGTGGTTTCAAGTAGAGGTATATTGATGTTTCATGTTTATCAAATGTCATGGAATTCAAATCTCATTCTAATCTCATATTCAAAATGTTTCACATGAAGAACCATATTTAAAGAACATAACAACATAGTCAGACCTTCTTTGTATATATTCACTTACAGTCATGGTGAATAAGGTGTGTAAGTCCTGAGCACAATCATAGAGATATAATGAATAATCTCAAGATGTTTAATACACTTTTGAAACATTATCAATCAATTTTATTTGTTTAAATATCATATGTTTAACTATGATAAATATTTCAATTACACACACAGTCCTGCACCATTGATGGAGACCTATAGGTGCCTTACAAGAAACCAAACATGTTGAAATAAATATTTTGAAATGGTTTTAACTCCTTCAGTGTTGAAAATATCCATTTTAATATGTTTAAAAGGAATAGAATTGATTAAAGTCTCATACACTATGCATAGTACTTATATCTCTATTCACTACCCTACATCTTGCAATTGCACCTACAAGTGACTTTTACAAAGGTTTGAGTAGTTGGAGTGTTAGCATTTAGACATGTTTTGAGACATTCATAGAGTTTTATGATTTGAAAGATGTAATAAGAATCATTTTGAATCCATAGAGAGGTAGATAGTCTTAGAGTGTCATGAACATATTTAGAGAATGAGTTTTAGGAATCCATTTCCTTAAAAACTCTAAAATAGAGCCTTGGCTATATTTGGTGTCATCATGGAGTAGGATGACATAGAGTCTAGATGAAGATGAATGCCTCCATAATGAATTAATATCATAGGAGATATGCTTTGACTAAATAAAGTGGATGTTTTAATCTTATGAGTTAATACTAGAGGGCTCCCAATTCGTGCATCTTTCACTGTGGAAGGTCAATGTTCTCTATAATATCTTGACTTCAAATGGTCTTATAGTTCATGGTAGCCTAGAAATAACATACATTCATGGAAAGTGATATTGTTGGGGTAGGAGGAAACTAGTTTCTCAAATAAACATCATTAAGATTTGAAGTACAAAGCATATACCTATATCATCATCTAAAGGTGTCCCTTGCTTCCATAAAGGGGTCACCTATAGTTGACTATAGGTACTTACAGGCTCATGACATAAACCTTAAATCATGAAAACCCTAAAAACATGAAACACATGAAGATTATATTTGATTTAAAGATTTAAAAAGGATCCTATGAGGTGTAGAACAAGTTTCAAAGGAATAAATGCATCTATAGGACCTCTTTTACTCTAGAAATGGTCATCTACAGTTGGCTGTAGTATGATAATACACCCAAACATGACTGTCTTGATGTTAGAATAGTAAGTTTCTGATGAAAACAAGTCTAAATATATGTCAAATATAATTTAAGACTTAAATTATATATTTATCATGGTACATAAGGTCTAAGACAAAATATCCACCTATAGGTATGTTATTCTCTTGAGTAAGTAAAATAGTCATAGTTGACTGCCAACTAAGCCTATCAAGTGAAAGCTATACCTTGAAGAGTTTGGAAAAGGTGGTAATGGTGAACATGCTTGGAATTCCTCCATATTTGTGATATACACTTCATGATATGATCAAGACATGTAAATATGGTAATGAAAGGTTCTAATATGCTACTACAATCAATATACAAAATCCTGCACACAATTAGTGCTCATGAAGACTATCTTAGGTTTTGAGATGTTTGAGAGACCTATTGATGTGACCAAGATATAATTTTTTTATATATGGTTCCTATGACTGAATTAATATTCTTATACATTCATATTTACTAAGGAAACAAGGGAAGTACCCTCTATTTTGTCTCAAATAGAGGGCACTACAAGAGAGATAAACCCCGTAGATTTACTAAATCAATGATTAGAAAGTGAGATTAAGGACTGTGGAAACCTTGAATAAGGATTTATTGATATTTTTTTAGCATGAACAAAGATAGGGGAGTCATCACAGTCATGACCAAACACTCAAAAGTGTCTTAAACATTCATAGGTGTAGACATACCTATTAGGCCTTAAATAGGTATAATGCCTAAAGAGGTCCATTTACATTTCTATTACTAGATGAGCCTTACAAAAACTTAAATTATTTTAATAATGAGATATAATGTGTTTAATAACCTTTAGTATTTAGATAAGGTCACAAAGAAGCCATTTCTTGGCTTAAGAACATGATAGCCTACATAGAATACCTTGAAGAACTTGAGAGGCCAACTTTGGATGCTTGAAACTACATGGATGCATAAAATGGGAGACTTATGAGTTATAAATTATTGAAGAGGGTCCTAAAATTTCAATTTATGGGATTTGTTCATGAGTTCAACATCATAGTTTCATAAACATTCTTTTAGAGTGGAAACTACCTAAAACCCTCTAAAAACCTTGATATTAACCTGATGGGAAAGATGAAGAGGGAAATTAATCTAAGAATGATATTTTGACTTGGAAATGATCTTGTAATTTCATAAGACTCTGTAGGGCTTCTTACCATTACATTGAGTTGAACCCTATTTCTACGAATAGGGTACAAAACTACTTTTCTTAATACATTTATGTGTTTTATAGGTACACAAGGGTTTCAAAGGAAGAATATCACTTTGGGAGATATAATGAGACCTAATATAACCATTAATGTCCATTTATAACCTTAGGAAAGATAACAACTATCTTTGATAACACCTTCACTTCAACTAGTCCAATTTAGCATACTGAATAGAGAGTGATCATCAAGTGAGAAGGTGATAAATTCAATTAGAAGGAATTTTAAGGTCTAATTGATGAATATAAGGGTAAGAAGATTATTTAAAAGTTTCAAATAACCCTTTTTATGTATTTGATTAGAAAACTAAAGACAACCTTAATGCCAAGTGTGAGGGGTGAGTGAAAGAAGGGTGATTATGACTACATGTAGTGAGAACACATGGACATAAGATTATTGATCATTAGGGACACATAAAATTAAAATTTGAGGATATTTATATCCCTCCATTAATATTTCAATGATCTCATGTGTTCCTATTTTTCTAAGGAGTGTTCAAGAGAATCCAACGATGAAGGCAGTTTCCAAACAAGTAATTGAAGAGTCCTACACTAGACTTGAGGAGTTTCATGCTTGGAAAAACAATTTTCCATAGAGACCTTGAGTTTTATGTTATATATTACATTCTTATAAAAATTTAACTCAGTATCTCTTATCTTGATAAGTGTTCTTGTTACTCTTGGACTTCATTCTCCTCTCTCTTCTCACATTTTATAAGTACTCACCATTTTGGCTCTTGTTTCATAATTCCACACTATGTATGGTGAATCACCACTTATTTGATTTTGTACTTTTCATTTGAATAATACAATAAATATAGTTTTTATTTCACAAACATCTTTTCTAATTGTGAAAAGTGATGAATGTTGAGGTCTAATGATTCTATCCTTGCTTCTCCTTATCCTTTCATGTCTAGTGCAAGGAGTTCTCATTCTAACAGGTTACATAAAGTGTAGCTAGTGTTTTTGGCTCATTTAAAGCATGAACGTTTCCTTAGAGTGTTAAATCTTCCTTATATCCCACTTACCTTGATATTTCTTATGCATATCACCTCTATATTTAAATACTAATGTTAGAACATCTTAAGACTTTTAAGCTAGTTTGTAGGTCTTGTTTCTTAGTGAAAGAAATATGATAAAATTTTGGAAATACTTATGGTGTATCAACTCCTTAGAATATATTTATTTCATGAATATTTATATCTTTCCCCCCATAAGTAATCAGTTAGTACAGGTGATAAGCACTTCAAGATCAATTCAGGGAGCTAGCCCTTAAACCTAGAGATCTACCTCTACTATAGGTAACCCACATGCCTAGAGGTATTCCAATGTTGCAAAAAAATTAGATGAGGATTGGAAAACCTCCTATAGGGTGAAATATTTGGTGAAAACATTTAGTTTATATGTATTTGTTTTGAATCTAGTTTTTGAAAAAAGGGTTGGGAGATAACAATGAATGTAAAAATAGCCTACACTAGTTAAGTGAAATTGTAACAAAATAGTGGCCCATAGATTATACCTCAAAGGTAAATTGTGGGTAATCATTGGGAATGTTATGCTCCTAACACCACTATTACTTTATGGCTATATGGATCATATTATGTGTTGGATTAGATGAATTGGGGAGTAATCGATATACCTTTCAATACAGTGAGACCCCATTCCATGAGATAAGGGGGTTGTCTAGGGTGTGGGTATTAAAGGATAACCACCTCACTTCATGAAAATAAGGTAAAAATAAATTTACACTTAGATAATAATGACAATTCCTCCTTGAAATATTTATAATTTTCTAGAAGATGGACTTTGGGTAGTGCTTAATGATGAAATCTAAGTCAATAGACCCTACAAAATAAAAACAAAAGGTATAAATCATTTATAATTTCCAAAATACCTTTATGTCATGAGGAAAGGGCATACATGTTTATGCTTTAGAGACTCAAATGGCCTAGACCATTTTTTATTTCTAAGGTTACCTTATAACCTGATGAAAGAGCTTACATAATTGTTGGTCAAAACAAACAAAAGAAAAATTGAAAGAAGACATAAAATTTATTCCTTGATTAATATTAAATGACATAACTATAATATTGGTTTGATTTCAATATTATATAAGGTGATCATAAAATAAAAGTTTTATTAGTTTTATTGGTTTGGGTATTTAACATATATGATAAATTTCAAGTTAGAAAACATATAAAGACAAACATCAATAAACAAAACACAAACACAAATATTCAATACATAAATGTTAAAAATAAGATAGTAGACACAAAATATCAGAATGTATATGTCTAATATCAAAATGTAGACACTGATCAGATATAGATGTAGATCCCAATACTTAGTACATATATGATGAATCTTAAAATGTAGATGCCAAATCTTAGAATAAAGACATTGAAAATCGAAATGTAGATACTAGAAGAATGATACACAAGCATTGATATCCAATATGTAGACACCAAACCTTAGGATAAACACATTAAAGTGTTAGAACAATTTATAACTAACATGATGAATATAAATACTAAACCATTTGACAGATGCATTATTTTTGAGGATAGAAATGCCAATACACAAGACACAAATGCTAATGTACATTAAAAGTTATTACAGGCCTAAAGATGAAAAATTATATGAAAATTTTATGTTAATAGGATTTTAAAGTACAATCAAACAAGATAAAACATCCTAGACATAAATATAAGAAAAAAATTGGGGTAAGTCCCCCTAGGCATGCTAAGAATGTAATAAGAAAAAATTAAAGATATGTAATAGAAAGAATAAAATTAATTAATTCCTACTATAAATTAGGCATGAATACCTATGATTAATATAGTAAGGATAATTATACTTTCACTTAATATGAATAATTATTTATTGTGTATAATTACACATGCTCGTTAGATTGCAGATGCTCAAATGGACCTATGTAATAATTTTGGCAGTATGTTTCTACAATCGATGATTGATTAATTGGATGATATGATGATATAAAGGTTTGATCACATAATGGGCATGATATCCTTAGGATATATAAGGTTTGTAACTCAATCTATATGATATCCATAGGCTATTAGATCTTGTTCACTTAATGGACGTGGTTGCCTTAGGCTATCCAAGATTTTTGAAAGGAAAATTATTGCATTTATAGATTTTATATAGGGTAAATAGAAGGTCAAGGTTACATAGAAATATATGTATGAGATTGCGTCAACATTATCATTAATGGATATTTGAGGGAATTACAAGATTAATGAGGTTGGGTAAGGAGGCTGGCTTTAATTTTATGAGGAATGGGCTTGATTGGATTTATTTTGGACTTGGTATTTGGTGATTTGATTTGAAATTGATGATTGTAATTATATGTATTATTATCTTTTTATCTGATTTTATGTGCATGGATTTTATTATTATGGACTACTAAACTAACTAAAAATTATTAATTAGTTGTTTAATTTGGAGGGTGATATCAGGGTAATCAGATGGGATTTGTATGCAATTTTTATGACACGATTGATTAGTTGGGGTGATAGTAGTGTTAGAGTAGATTAGGTATATTGATGGAAATATTATAATGATGGATTTATTATTTATTAATTAGATGGAAATTTGATCATGAAATTTTTTACAATAGGATTAAGGTTGTAATTATAGTAAAATTAGTGTTGATTAGTGTACTGGATGAATATGAATTAGTAGTGATAATAGAGTGGTATAATTGGGATGTCTACACATACATATGATAATCCATGAGTTAATCCCCAATTTTATAAGTACCAAGGTCTCTAAGCACATACAATAATCAATGTATTATTTGGCTAATTAGAATAACATTTTTAGAGATATATTTATATGTACAACTATCTTCATAATAGTCCATATTTATTAAGGATAGCTATAATATATAAAATATCATAATCTTCTAATCCAAAATATGAGTCTAAATTAAAATGCATTAACCAATAACTAACCTAAAACAAAAGTGAGTTGATTTATCACATAAAACCTCACAATTATTATTGATGAATTAATTAACTATTTTAATCTTAAATGCCCTCCCCCTCCCCCTTAGTTCATTATAGTTTTGAAAGTACAAGAGATAAATTATGAATGCCTAAAACTTATCACATGGATGTAACATTATGAAGACATATTAACACTAATCTTAAGTGGAATAGTACTGGAGTTGGATGTTGTGTTGTTGAACATACTCACATATTAAATGGACTTGAAATTAAATGTATTTTATGTGCTGATGAGACACTAGATTTTGAATAAATTTAAGAACACCCTAATTATTTTTGTATAAAATTTTAGGCTAAATTTATTGTAATTTCAATCCTAAAGTTATGAACCATAACTATATCACTTCATAAATATCTCGATTTGTAGTGTGATATTATACCTCAGTAGAAGAATGAGAAAACAAATTTTACTTCTTGCTCCCCCATGAGATAGGATTAGACGAAAGAAATAATAAAAATCCTAGAGTGGATTTCCTATTATTAATAGAACATGTGTGATCTAAGTCTATATAACCTATGAATAAGAACTTATCATTCTTATTTATTCTAGGCCATACTCTATTTTACTCAAATATATCACAATATCCATTTAGCTATTTTCTAGTGGATTAGCTTTGGTTATTTCATGAAACATGAATGATAGATAGACCTATAATATATATTTGGCATAGTGTAGGTTACATATATGGGAATCATAGTAAATTATAGATAGTTAGTGGAATCTACTTGTGGTGACGGATATACACAAGGTAAATGAAGTTTTGTCTCCATAGGTGTTACCATTGGTTTACAATCCATCATCCATAACTTATTGAGCATTTTTTATGATATAATTCATTTGAGACACAAATATGTGGTTCCTATTTTTCCATTCTTTTAGACCAAGCTAATAGTGAATTATCTCAAGACCTTTCATGTCTAACAAAAATTTGAAATCATTCTTATATACCTCTAACATCTTCACTAAACTTTCAGTAATGACCATATCTTTAGATAAACAACTATTATAACAACCTCTTTCCATTATTATTTTAGGTGTAAGTTTTGATAATATGTATTTATATAGAATCCATGCTTAATAATATGATCATCTATTTTTATGTACTAGTCTCTAAAAACATGTTTGATATCCTATAGTGAATTTATAAGTCTATATACATTATATTTTTGACTAGGTGTGACATAACCCTCTAGTTGGGTCGTGTGTATCTCTTTGTGTATATATCCATTTATGAAGGAAAATTTAATATCCATATGATGTATTTTATACCCAAATTATGTATCCATATCAAAGATCATTATGATTTTCTTTATCTTGGTTGTGGGATGAAATCTATCCTCATAGGATATGACTTAATTCTAATCATAACCCTTTACTATGAGTCTTGTTGTGTGATTTTATTTACTACCTATTATTCATATTTTTTTTGTAAATAACTATTTACATATGATAGGTTTCTTTACTGGTGGAATATCAACAAGTTAATATGTGTTATTATTCATGAGTGACTAATGCTATGCATCTATGGTGTCTTTACAAGGTTTGAAATCTTAGGATTAATGGACTATTGAGGGTTTAAATGTTTTTTTAACTATTATTATTAGGTCTATAATTTCATTTATGTGTGTCATAATATAATTCCTCATTCATATAGTGTATGTGTCTAGGACTCCATCCAAATTAGTATCTCATATAGTGGTGTTATACCACTTGGGCATATGTTGAGTAGTGGGTGGTGGTGCCAAAGGTCTATCTAACCATAATCATTAGCCACTATTACCAATTAATAAAATTACGTGTTTGATGCTTGTATTATGGTCTTTTATATAAATTATATTGTTCTCATATTCATCATCAAAAACTACATCCCTACTGATAAGGGCCTACTCAATTTATAGATCAAGGAGGCAATATGATTTTATCTCTTATTTTATCCTACAAAAATGAATTACTTAGTTTTATTATACATTTATTTATTTAATTTTAATTTAAATTAATGAATTACATGCAACCAAAAAAACTCTAAGATGAAATTATTTAAATTTCTTCCTAGTTCAATATTTTTGTAGTGTGATTCCATCAAAAGCTTTGGGGGGTGACCTGTTAAGCAAGCAAAATAATTTGAGACATGATTCTTCCCAATATGAGTGAGGCATTTATGAATCCTAAACCATGTTTTGAAACATATATATAATTACATTATTATGACATAAATGTTCACAACTTACCTCACAAAACATGAAATACATCGGTAATTCAATGCTCTTTATACAACATAGTTGAATGATGTTTTAGAATGACATAATCATGCCATTGTTGAGATTTTTTTCAATGTGCTTAATATATGATTATATCTAATATTGATGAGGTAGTTATGCATCCTAAACCATGTCATGATACATATATATGATGACATAATTACACAATTTTGTAGCATCATTCTTTTTTGGTGTATAAGGAGTAATGAATTATTGACAAATTCCATGTTCTATGAGGTATGTTGTGAATTTTTACTAGTGTTTTCCACCATAAAATATAAGAGTAAGGACTTAATATTTTGACTAGTATCATTTTCAATAATTCCCTTAAATTATTTGAATGTTTGAAAGGCATGATCCTTAGTTTTAAAAAGGTATATCCACATTTTGCATGAGTAGTCATAAAAAAAGATGAAAGTATTTTTATCCTATAAGGCTAGGAGTCTTGTGTCCACAAAAAATAGTGTGTTCCAAATACAATTGGATTATGAGCTTGATATTAAATTTATAGAAAATGAGTTATTCATTATTTTATAGCTAAGGAAATAAAACAAATATCAATTGTATGCTTAATTGTGGGAAGGCCTTTGACCATTTTTTATGTACTCAATTATAATAGATACCCATAACTTAAATGACCATATCTATGATTCTAATTTTTTTAAATTTATATAGTATTTTCGGCAAGGACTTGATTATCTTTGTGTACCAAATCAAGTTGGAACATTTTTCTAATGCCAAAATCTTGAGCCATAATTTTGGAGACTTTAAACTTGTTTTTAATTAGACCAAATTTTTGACGATCTACGTGGTCAAATAAAACCTTTAGGTTGTGGTTTATAAATTTGTTTACAAAAAAAAAATTCTTAGTGAGTCTTGAAACATACATGATTAATCTGATTATGCAAGTACTCTTGCCAAATATGAGATATATATAACCACGACCTTGAAGAATGTATGATGTATCATCAACAAGAGAGATGTTGTTTTTGTCACCAAATCTCACAACCTAGAATAGGGTGTTCAAGCCTCTTCCATATTTTGGAAACATTGGAATATTTCTAGTTATGTGGGTTTACCTATTGTGGAAATAAGCCTCTATATTTAAAGGGTTAGATCCTTGAATATATCTTGCAATGCTTATTACCTAAACTAGTGTTACATGCAGAGAAAAGAGTTAGAAATTTCATGAATTGAACCTATCCTAAGAAATGTTATGCACCAAGATTTTCTCCATGTGACCATCATATTCTAAGCACAATGAAGCAAAGCACACAAATCAATTTCAAAGATCTAAAAGGTTCTAACATGAGTATTTCAATATAGAGGTGAGAAATGGAAAGTAATATAATGAAAATGAAATAGAGGATAGATTACACACTCTAAGAATAATCATAAACTTGAAAGATATTAACAGAATCAACTACACTCTATATGACCTATTAGACTAGGAACTCTTGCTTATATATGAAAGGATAAAGGAAGGAAAGATACTTCTCATCACCATAAATCATTTTCACACTTAGAAAAATTATTTGATAAATTAGAAAAAAACTTGAATTAATGTTAAAAGGAAAAATATGAAACCAATCCAATAGGGATTCACCATACATGGTGTGGTATTTCTTACAAAGGCCAAAATGGTAGCTATATATAGAACTTCAGAGAGAGGAGAAAAGAATGAAGTTTAAAGGTCACTAGAACACATGTCTAATTAATATGAGGAGTTAAAATTGTAGGAGGATGAATTTATAAACAAACCATGTAAGGTCTAATGGGACAAATGGATATCAAGACGTAAAACTCTTAAAATGTGGCATATTGTTCTTTTTGATATGCACAAGAAACTGCCTTTCATCATGGATCATCTTTTGAGTATTTGAAATTTAACTAAAAATTCAAAACATATGAATTGTTTGAGTGGGTTTAGATATGATATGCCAATCATAATAGGTTATTCTAATTGTTTTCTATCTTTTAGACACTTATGTTTACCATTTGTAGTTGTTTGGACCTTGATTTTTTACATTTGATAGTCATTGTTTATCTTGAGTCTTTGAATGATATTTCATGGTGGCACATTAGTATAAAGTGTTTTCATTACCAAAATATCCTTGATCCTATGTAATTAACCATGCGGATTTATCTTACCATGTTGTTAATTTGATTCTAAACTATGTCTATAATACTCATTTGCTCCAATTGAAGATGGTTCTTTGGTTCGATATTTGTCCATAAAAAATTAACTCAAACCAATCAAATTTATCTAAAATACCTTTATTATTATTGGATTTACATATATTTTCTATCTAATATTGACTCTTTTGACCTCTTACTCACCATAGGATCAAGATGTATAAAAGAGCACTGATCATTGATCTCGGTTAGAACCACCTTCTTATCAGTCAAGCTCATCCTATTGGATCCTTGTTTAGTGAATTGACACCATTAGATCATGTAAAACTTGTAACTTTTTAAGGGATTTTAACTTAAGGACATTTTGACCTATTTGACCCAAGCATAAACCATTAGATCTATGTGTCAGTATGCAAGCTCACACAGATCGTTAGATCTTGATCAACTTTAAACCTTGTAAGGACTTTTGAACCCAAATGGTAACTTTATGGATCCTAAAATTGACATTAACTTTCATGTATTTGACTTATACATGAACATTAATGATGTCTATATGGCCATCTCTAAGATATTTGAATCCCAATGGTTATTTTCCTAGATTAAAATTGACACTTGCATGCCCATCATTTAATGTCTGTCAAAATGTATTTGACGTTTGCATGATCATCAATTTTTTGCTAGATCCACCTTTGCCAGAATAATTTTTTTAAGGAATTATATCTATGTCCTTTTTGCATGTGGGCTTTTGTTATAGGCTAAATTTCCTTTAGGACATTTTTGGAACTATTCCATCAGTCTTTTACCGAAAGAATGACCCTTTAGGAAAACTATTTTGGGCCATAATGTAAAAGAAATGTACCCTTCAAGAATTTATATTGGCCACTTTATTGAAATAAATACCCTTTGTAAATTTTGATTTAGACCACTTTGTGGAAAATGACCCTTCAGGAAAATTACATCGGACACCTTCTCAAGAAAAGAATCTTTGGGATTTTTGCATAAGACACTTTACCAAAGAAATGGCCCTTCATGATTTTTGTTTGGGGCACTTTACTTGAAAAGGACCCTTTGGAACTTCTATATAGGACACTTTCCTGAGAAAAATACACTTCGATACTTTTGCATTGGCCACTTTGTCAAAGAAATAACCCTTCAGGAAAATTAATTTAAGATACTTTGTCAAAATAAATACCCTTTAGGAATTTACTTTAGGACAATTTCTCAAAATAAATGCCCTTCGAGACTTATGTTTTGAACATTTTGTTTGAAAGAATGTGTCCTTAGTTTTTGTGTCAGATAATTTATATGAAAGAAATCAAACTTAGCCCCTTTTACTGTGGATACAATATTCAAAAGAAATAGACCTTCAATATTTTTGCTCAGAAAATTTTCTCAAAAGAAATAGGTCCTCAGGATTTTTTTTGTAGATAAAATGTCTGATGATTCCACAACACTTAGTCAAAAAACCAAATAATTTCATCGAAAGAGTTATTAACCATTAACTTGAATACCTAAAATAATTTGTATTTAGACAAATAAGATTGGAGAATCTCCCAATATATTCTGGGATAATGCATTAAACTATTGATTGATATTTAAGGCTCTAATGAAATTTTGAGGACTGTGAAAAATTGTCCCATGCTCTGACTTCTTGATCACTGTGAAAACTTGCCACTTTCATATCTGACTTCTAAAATGACCCCTAAGACATAAAATGACACAAGGACTAGACTAGACTATGACCAAATCTAGAATGGTAAATGAAATAACATCAAACAAAAATAACACCCTATGCAAGATTTTGACTATGGGGGTTGGCCCATTTTTACTTGTCATAAAAATGGTCAATATTCTTGGTGATTTCCCAAGGGTGGTATGCTTATTATGTCATGATCAGTTGGCTAATCCTATCCATTAGATTATGGAGTCACATGTACAATAGTTTTGACACATAAATTCCTTTGACAACACATAACAACAAAAAAATAACAAGATTAAAACAAAATTAGAAGCAAATATATGTTCAACTAGAACACTTGGGGAACACAACACACATAACTGAAATAAATTGAATCAAACCCAAACTAACCTGAGATGAAAAATTCCTCCTAGACTAAAGGGGAAGTTTGAAACCTCTCTTGCTTCATGACATGAGGGGATGAATGAGGCATGTAGCCTTTTGACCTTTAGCATTGATCCTCTATCTTCTCCATGGTGTTTTCCAACTTCATTGACATGATGTTCAATGAAAACCAAGTAGCTCCAAAGAAATTAACTATAGATATGAAATCTTATGACATATAAATATTATCAACCTTCTCATGTACTTGAACTTTGATGTGCAAGTTTAAAAATATGACAATCCTCTCAACCTTGCTCTCCTCCTTAACAAAATGTGCTTGATGTTTAGAAGTATCAATATTTTCTTCACCATGTTCCCACATCCCAAAATGTAATTTTTATTTAGATGAAACTCTTGACTATCCTTTAGGTAAAACAAGATCTTCCTTGGCCTCATTATCTATGCCTACAACTTCTTATACACTATCATCATCAAATGGATTCATGACAATAGGTTCTTGATCAACATAATGAGATTCATCTTTATTTTTGATGGAATACTTGTGAATATTATCATTAGTATCATTAGAAAATTTGACATTAGATATGCAATCTCTTAGAGGAGAATGATTTTTTCCCAAATTATAAAATTCCTTGCATATGGCATTGAACTTCTACCATAAGTCATCTTCCTCTTGAATGTCATATTCAAGAGATATGTCTTCTACTTTAGTCTCATAAAAATCTTTTAGGACTGCCACTTCTTGAGGAATGACTTGACCTTCCTCCTTTATATTACTCTACTTAATTCTTGAAATGGTCATCCAAAAATTCATGATCAAACATGGAATCTTCTTAAAATAACTCTCTCTTCAAGTCTTGGCCATATTATTTATGGATAGATACAAAATAGTCTTTAATATGTTTCTCCTCATTCAAAAAAATAGGATTGCCCTTTTGTCCACCAAGGTGAGTCCCTATGGTTATTTATTCCTCATAGGCACTCATGACACCTTATTGATCATCTATGAATTGAGTTTTATCCTCTTCACTTGATTCTCTCAATCTCCTTCAATAAAGGGTGAGGTGGGAGGTTGATGGGTAGGCTCATGGGTTTTAGGTGAAGGAGCTAGACTATGAGGTGTAGTGGAAGGTTGATGAGTTATAGATGAATTGTGGGATGAGGGAGAAGGTTTATTAGTGGATTTAGGAAAGATAAAAGCACTATTAAGCTCATAGGGAAGTGAATTCTTGAATTGATTAGAGGGACACACATTTACATAAGCAAGAGTTGCATCTTGCCAATAGATTTAATAAAACTCTTCAAAAACAACATATTCATTTTTGGGGTATTTATCCTCTCACATACTTATCCTTTATATTGAGCATTGAAGGCACTTATTTTCCAAGTCCAATTATTCTTTGATCTCCCGTTGAGTTCCTTTTATCTCTTCAAACATTCATAACTTTTGAAAGTGACCTTGGGTAGTAGTTCTTAACCATTCCATGAGATGATTAGGGAGCACATCATACTCATCATCCCATGTTCTCATATCATATTAATTATCTAATAATGATGTAAATATTCCAATAAGTAATTTATATAAGATGGAAAAATGGAGGAGGGTAATGATGATAATCAAAACCAACTTCATTTTGTTGTATTCTAACCTATAGGAGTTCAATTATTGCATTTTGATGCCTTGATATAGAATCCGTATAAACATCTTGTTCCTAATGAAAAGTATCATAAGATTGCTCTTGGGGTTCATAGGCATTATGGTATGGTTGATAGGGTTCATATTGGGACTGATAAGGAGGCATTTCGTGGCAGGTTTCTAGGTAGGCTTCCTCATAGGTTTATCCAATAACATGGTGTCTATATGGGGGGAAATGGAAGAATATAGGGCTGCTATGGATCATAGGATTGATATACATTTTGATAGGACTATTGAGGAGTAAAAGGTGATTCATAGCAAGGCTGATAGGGAGGTTCATGATAGGAGTGTTGGATATGGCTTTTCATATCAACCTCATATGTTAGAGGAAACACAATAACTGATCAAATTTTTTAAGGAGACATACCTGGGTTACTTAAAACCAAAATTTGTCATTTGGAGTCACCATTGGTGCTAACTTATTTACTTCTAAAATCTAATAGAGGAAAGACACACCAAAAATCTTTCCACTCTCTTGGACCTTGGTCCCACTGAGCATGTGAGAACTATTGTCACCAAATCTAGATTTGGGTAACATGGGACTTTACAGGTTTGTGGGTGTACCTATTATGGAAATGATCCTTTATATTTAAATGGATAACTCCTTGAATATATCTTATAATTATTATTACCTAAAATAGTGTTTACTTATGGAGAAAAGAGTTAGAAATTTATTGAATCAAACATATCCTAAGAGAGGTGATGCACCAATATTATCTCCACATGAACATCATATTCCAAGCACAATGAAGTAAAGTGCACAAATCATTTTAAAATCTATAAAAGGTTCTAACATGATTATTTTTATTTAGAGGTGAGATGTGGGCAACAATACAATAAAAATGATCTAGAGGATATATTACAAACTCAAAGGACAATCATACACTTGAAAGAGATTAACACATTCATGTACACTCCATATGACTTGTTATAATAGAAAGTCTTGCTTAGATATGAAAGGATAAAGAAAGGAAGGATAGATAATTATCACTTCTCATCACCTTAGATCACTTGCACACTTAGAAAAATTGCTTGAGAACTTAGAAACAAACTTGCATTAATGTTCAAAGGTAAAATATGACATCAATCTAGTAGGGCTTCATCATACATGGTGTGGTATTTATTATAAAGGCCAAAATGGTAACTATATATAGAACTTTAGAGAGAGGATAAAAGAATGAAGTTCAAAGGTCATTAGAACACATGTCTAGTTGATAAGAGGAGTTATACTTGTAGGAGGACAAATTATAAACATACCATGCAAGGTCTAATGGGACAAATGGCTATTGAAATATAAAACTCCTAAAATGTGGCATATAGTTTCTTTTGTTATGCATAAGAAACCACCTTTCATCATGGATCATCTTTTGAGTATTTAAAGCTGAACTAGGAGAGTCAACACATGCACTATTTGATTGGGTTAAAACATGATATGAAAATCATAATATGTTCTTCTAATTTCTAAATATCCTTTGGATGATGATAGAACATTAATAGCTCTATATATACTAGCCTATTTTTGAGTCATTATAGTTGGTAGGAGGAGTCCTTAGGTAGTCTTAAAGTTTAAATTAGAATCTATGTAATGTTTTCCACCAATTTCCTACATAAGAGGAAGTAGTTATCACAAGGTGGTTAGGTAGTTATAGAGGTTTTGCGTATAATTAGTCACTTTGTTATTAGTAAATCAGGTCATTCAATATATCAAAAAATTATACGGGGCTTTGGTTTTGAAGAACAAATGTAAAAGAACCCTAAGAATAAATGAATGATAGGTTTTCTTGATTTTGATAACTAATTAAGTTGCATACCTTGTGCTATGCATATATTATGGAGCAAAGTATAATTTTTGATGTACTTTTGTTATTACTTGTAAATATAGAATAGCGAAAGCATTGCATGAAGAAAATTTGGTAAGATCAGTAGTGCAATGGAATGGGAATAAAAAATGAAATCAAAGATTATTATTAGTCTTGATTATTGGCCTTACTTACTTGATGTTGTTGGAATTGCATACATGAGTGAAGGATGAAAGACACTATTGTATTTGGATTGGAGTGTGGATATGTTTAATATTTATGTATATTCTTGTTAACCAAGTTCCATGACAAAGTTTGAATGAATAGAATATTTCTTTATGATAACTAACCAATAATTCTCTATATTTTTGGGCACTAGATCAAGAAAGAATCCCTACATATGGGAGACTGCATAAAGAACATACAAATGCATTAATAATTATGAGGAAGATTGGATTATTGGAAAATGGCATGAAAATATTGGTAGGTATCTGTCTTTAATAATTTGAAGTTTGTTATGAATTAATTTAATTATTCTCCCAATGAAAGGATAGGAAACCCATGCAAGGCCTATAGACTATTGTCTCATGCACATAGACATAAACATAATTATGAGTCAAGATAATGCAAAATTATAAAACTTGATAAAGGAGTAAATTTATCAAAGATGGACTTGAGTATTGAAGGGATTCTTTGAGGAATTTTATAGGTGGTGTGTTAACATAAATCTTGAAAAATTGATTTTCAAGAATCAAGATGGGAATTATAGTAATTAGTAGGGTTAAACACTTAGTTATTATGGAGTTGAAAGGTAAAAGGTCTAACTATGTTTATGAAGGGGTATAATGGGAATAAAAAAGAAAATTCTATTCATATAAGTTTGTCTAGGTATTTCAAAAAGTGTGGAGAGATTGTGAATATTCAAATTCCCATGGACATAGAGTCAGGATAGAGAAAGGGTTTATATATGTTATGTTTAAGGATAAATCTTCGCAATCCAAGTCCATATAATTAAGTGGTACAAATGAATTAATTTATTGTTTTTTTTTATAACATTGATTAGGCAATGTAGTTAAAATATGTGGGGAATCCATGAAAGTGTTTGACATAATTAAAGACAAAAATTATAAATATTCTCGGGTTGAAGTAAAAAGAGTAGTGTTGAAAATAAAGTAACGTTATGTGAAGTTTGCCCTTTAGTATGGGAATTTATAAAGGAGTGGAATAATCAAGAAACTTTGTATGTCTAAACAAGAAAGAAAACTTGTTTAGTAGAATTCAAAAATTGAATGTAGAAGAGGTGAATGAATTTTAGAGATTAATGTTACCCTCAAGACAATATTGTTAGATGAAACTTAGGACATTGAAAGATGAATGTAACAGAAAGAGAATAGTAAAGAAGTGATTCATTGTTAACAAGACAAAGTGAGAGATAAGGACAAATGTGAGAAAGATTTCAAAACCTCAACATCATTTTTGGTATCAGAATGATCAAGATTTTGAGGAGAAGATTTGCATTAAGAAAAAGTACAATTTTCCTTATTTTCCATTTTTTGAAACTGATCAATTTATTAAAAGTATAATATAGATTGTTTGCAAAGACTACTCAAAAAAATTATAGGTGATTGAGAAATTGGTTAAGTAGGTTGAAATCCAAGAGAGGCTTGAGGAGAGATAAAGAGATAAAGAAGCTCAAGAGAAGAGAGCACAATGATTGCTAGAAAAAAATGATCCAAGAAGATAGTTGGATGAAGATGGAGCAAGGTGAAAAAGACTTGCTTAAAGAGGAGTAAGGTGGAAAAGACTTGCTTAAAGTGGAGCAAGATGAAACATACCTACTTAGAAGAATGCAACTACCCAATATGAAGGACCAAAAAATATAAGAATAGAGAGGTGAGATACTTTCAGGTGAGCAGGTAAAAGGATTATTTGTAATTTTATCACATAACTTGTCATGCATATAAAACAAGGAGAGTTTAGATTATTTTATTTAGAAAATGAGTGTGTTAAGAGCATTGGATATGTAGAGGGAGGTTGATGATCAGGTCAAGGATGAACAGCATCAAGAAAAGGTTCATGAGGTTGAGAGGTTTGAAGAAGATAATAAAAAACAAACATCAACAACACAAGTAGTTAAACTAAGCATGAATAAGAGAAGAAAACATGAGAAAAATAGTGGTTACCAAGAAGATGAGCAGGAGATTATTTTGTTAAATTGTGTGTTTCATGTGTACATTGGTTTCAATATAATAATCAAGTGTTGAAGGTGGTAAAATTGAAGATAAAAGTGAAAAAGAATGACCCTCAAAGATGAAAGCAAGAAAGAAAATAATCAAGGAGGATCCAACAAGCATAAAAAAAGGCCCATGTGTCTCAAATAGACCTTGGGATCTAGGTGGAGATTCCATTGTACAAGAGGTGCTACAAAGAACATCAAAGATCAATCATTTTTAAATTTTGGTGAAAGTTTCTGATCTAATGTTATAAATAATGCCAAAAAAGTTGAAACACAACATATGAAAACTTCCACTTTTTCCCTTGGATTCAACTTAAGACAATGTAATTAGATTTATAAGTGCATAATATGATTTTGATTCTTTGCCTCATAGAAATTCTAGAGATTTTTTCAAGTTTCCTTAGTTATGGTGTCATTGTTAATATGAGGTTGTACCTCATTTGAGAATCTGAATATGAGTATCAAATTTTATTTTTGATAGGATTTGCCAATTTTGAGCTACTAATTAAGATATTGATGGCATTTTGGGTCAATGTTCCATCAACAATAGGCCATAGGTATTCAAATTCCATATGCATTTTGATTTAAGTCTTATATGCTACATAGTTTTCACCATGAAGAAGATAAGTGTTTGCATAATAAATATTAGTCTATTTCCTACAAATGTGATCAAGTTGATAAAAGGAGATGGGTAGGTTCCTTATCAATCCTCCAAATAGGTCCCCTTTTCTATATAATATTAGTTTAATATATCACACCTCTCAATAAACATGCTCTTCTTATATATTTATCACCACGTGGAAGAAGCACATGAGATCATAGTGGTACCCGGTGCCAAGAAAATACATGAAAATGATTCATCTCATCAATGACACCTACTTAGTGGACATCCTTGTAAGTGGCCATAACTTCCCTATAGACTCGAGTTATCAATGGTCAGGATTTATGTCTAACAATTGTAACAAATGGGAAATGAAGGGATGATTTACTAAAAGTTTGTGTAGCCTTATTACTCCTTGACAATTTATAAGGATGAGGTGTAGACGTCATTATTGTAGCAATATTAGACTATGGAATAGTAGATCAAACATGATAGCATAACCTATAAATATAATGTAAAGACATTACTAATATGAAATGCTATGATTAAGATTTGATAATTTTGTTTATTTTTTCCTTACATATTTCACTATTTTTATTTTTTAGGAAATAGAAAATTTACGAATTCACAACATACTTTGGCAAGGGAAAATTTAAATTTTCTAAAAAATAATTCTATTACTAGGGAAAAATAAAATACCTTACCCAAAATAAATAAATAAACACCCTTAAGTATCATTGACAACAACTAAAATATTGTGACATTTTTGAGCTTAATGGGAATCAACCTCTTCCATGGTGAAATTTCTATACCAATAATCACTAGTACCAAAATAAAATAAAATAAACACCCTTAAGTATCGTTGACAATAACTAAAATATTGTGACATTTTTGAAGTTAGTGGGACTTGACCTCCTAACTTCCAAGGCAAAATGTCTATACCATTCGAACTATAAATCACTTTGAATGTACACCCACAAAAATTACTATTGAACTTAATTCGTAATTTTTTTAATTTAATATAATAAAAATCACAAACCTTGTTGGCAAGTGAGCTATGTGAATGAGAGTGGGTAGGAAATTTGAAGTAGATTCAAATGTAAGATTGGAGTGAGATATGTCATATGTAAAATCATATGCAATACATATATAATATTTTAGTTGTTTTATGAAAGCTGAAACTGCAGCAAAAATGGATTTAACTTTTCTTCTACCTATTAACATGTTTACCAATGATTGTAATAAATGCAGATGTATTTTTAGAAATGCATATTACAAAACCCCATATACCAATATTTGTTCACAACTATCATTTTAGTAATCATACACTATAACATTTGATTCCATATCACTTGTAGTTTTATTAATATGTTGTGGAAAATAATCATTCCCTAAGAAAATCATCATGCATACTATGAATAGCTTTTGGGTTGCGTAGGATAAATGTTTCCCATATCAACCAAAGGAGACTCAATATGTGATTGGTAATTCCTACCAATGTCATTATTTTTTACTCTAATACCCAAGGAAATAAATTTAATTACATGCCTGTATATGTTTCCTGTCATGGGCCATGCAAATCAAAAATATGGAAATCTGGTGCAAACTTGTTGAAAATATACCAAGTCCTCATGTTATATTGGATCCTTACCTTATAATTGGCCTTCACATGTTTAAGTACATGTAAATTGGTACCAATGATTTCCCAATACCCATTAATAGAATTTATAAGATGTTTATGATTTTTGAAAGTCTAAATAAACCTAAAAATCTTCAACATGCACCTATTGTTATTATTTTTCAAAATGATGTAAATGAACTAATGCATATACTTATTACATTTTTAGGTGTGATCTATGATTTTTTTTTTTTTGATCTCACAATGATAAAATTCAATGCTTTCATTGGTATGATGGTCTACTTAACTTAAATGATAAAAAATATTGGCACACATAAATGCACAACATAACTTCAATTAATTGTACAAAAACATGTGCTCCATTAAAAAATTATGTGTAGAATAAAATATAAATAATGAAATCACTAATTCTAATTTTATTATGAGACCATATCTCTTTTAAATATGCCATGAACTCCCTCTCTACAAGAAAAACATCCTTGAAATCAATAATGAGACTATATATTTCATTATTATCCTTATGAATTACATGTGATATTGTTCTAAGCCTATCAAATATACATGCCAACCTCTCTAAAAAAGGAACACTTATATAAATTATTAAACCATGCCATTAACACATTTGAAATACAAATGAGGACACAAAAAATGAACACATTGATACATCCCCTCAACAAATTATAATATTCATAATAAAATTTAATGTGGGAAAAGTACATTAATATGTCAAACATACTTTTCAATGTAATTAATACATATTGATTAATGATAAAAACATATATTAGTGTTATTTATTACATCAATTTCAACAAAATATATCATTGATAATGAATTCATTAACCTTTAAATCTAGGTGAAATAGTTTTTCACATCTATATAATTCTATTAACCAAGTCTTAAATTTGCCCACCTTATTTCTATAAGAAATTGATCTTGCAACTATGACTCTACCTTGTTTCTCATCAAAGACCATTAGATTGTATAACTTGTATTGTGATAATTATTTTAATGCCTATGCTATAAAATATAATAATTATTAATATAATACTACATTAATTCCAATTTTACCAATGTATATAATTGATATTGTATTTATTTTTTGAGAATGTTTCTTTCATAAAGACCACTAAGTTAAGTGAATTATTTAACATCATATATAATTTCCAAGGTATTATAATTATTAAAAGGAAAGGAATAACATCACTAACTAGTTTTTACTAATATAATATATTTTCCACTTCATCACATCCCAATGGTTACATCTAATATAGTCATTTAAATTTTTTTGTGACAGAAATACCTTAAGTCTACTTCATATATTGAGTGCATCATGCTTGATTAGAATGGTATATTGTGAAATCACCATCTCCTTGAGTAATTTTTTTTAATTAATGTTTCTCACAAATTGTGTTAATGGGGACACTCATAAATAATAAAAACTCAATATATTCCATAGCTATTTTCGACCAAAATAGGGCATATGCAATATGAATATTTCTCAAGGGGTCATCACATCCATGGAAAAGATCTCCATTATTATCAAAATGCCTCAATTATCTATATATAATAATAAAACATCATCTCTATTATTTAATACCTTTACCCAAAAGTGACATCCACAACTTCTTTTCAAACTTGAGTTTTGATGTCATTTCCTATCATATTTAGTTGGTTTATTTCTCTTATCATTAAGGTCATAGCCACACCAATAATTGAAAATCAATCACAAATAATATAAAATTGATATGATAACATATAATTGAAAAAATAAAATAATAACATGAAATATTAATAGTGAAAAATTCAACAATAAATTATTAATGACAAAAAAGACATTCTCAACATAGATATGGCACATAGCAATGCCATACTCAACATAAAATTACTAAACACTAGAAGTGATAATGTTTTGAACATAAAAATAATAAACCAATTTTTATAAATTTTAAATAAATATTTATTAGTAGTGATAATAAAACTCATGACTCATATATCTCGATAATTGATTCATCGAATGGGCATGTAGATTCAACAAGTTGATAAAAATTTATAACAAAGTTAGTTTCTAAAATAGTGGTTTTTAAACTTTCCCTAAACACAATGCTTCATTTTTCACAAAGGAATGGTGGAACACATATCCCCAACACATTTTCCATGTCATGTTATAATCCAATCTAGGACATCTTGAGAAATCATTTGAAGGGAATTTGAGACATTCTGAACTTTTAAGTCTTGTATTTGGTTCCATTTAGCTTGCTTTTGATCAACCATTGCTATGGAAAATAAATATAAACAAACTGATAAATAAAAATAAATTACATGTCACCTATTGCTTTATCTTATTTTTGATAAAAATAAATAAATTGTGATTATATAATAGGTGTAAACTAGATAGATATTAAAATGTTAAAGATGTGAACTAATAAAAAAATGATTTTGGTAATTGATAAATATGGAAAGTTTCTATTTTTAAAATACAATAATAAAAAATATACTTAACTCAAATATAAGTTTATGTTGACTATTTTAGATGTCCAACAATGAAAATTAGTAAAATATGTGACTAAATATGCTCAGGACTAGGAACCAGATCTAAAGTTGATTTTGGAAAGGACCATTTTAGGTGAACAAAAGTGCATTATACTCATGTATATTGACTACATACTTATTCTTGTTGACTATAATTAATGAATGATAATAAAATATAGAAATAAATAGATCATTAGTGATGATATATTAGAAACAAAATCTTAGAATAAGTATAGATATGAATGATGAACGTGGACAAGAGCATAGGACATTCGAATCCATTGACCACAACCTTGTCTTGGTTAACTATGATTAACATATTATTTTTTCATCTCCTATACTTGTGTCTATTCAGTGAGATGAGATATTATGATTTATATTGTGCCACACAAAATTTGTTATTTTCATTTTTTTCTTTGAAACCCTAATCACATCTTGAAAGATTGAAAACCTGAAAAAGAAAATCAGGATGTAATGGGTTTAGGTCACCTCAATCATCCCCTTTATGTTGATCATTTCTTATGTATCCAATACTCCAAGGATGGAAATCAATCCCATGTAGTTTTATGACCTAAAGTGATTATGCAATTGTGTTGCTTGACTATGTACATGCATCTAGAAATATGCCTTTGATACTTAACAATGATATCTCTTGCCTTTATTTACACTTGGATTATGGATGATCTTTGTGAAAGATATTGAATTTAGGAAGAAAATGGAAGATTTTATCAATGTGAAATAATGTTTAGGTTAGTAACCAAGTGATATAATTTGGGTATAAGGAATGAGCTTTATGTCTAATTATATGTAAATTTTTTGATAATTTCCTTCAACTCACCTCATGAAACATGTGGGAAGAACCAAAGATAATGTTTCAAAATTTAAAAAATATATTTTATTTAACATAAGATGTCTTATATTTAGGTGGACATGTGCATACTAACATTATTGTCCACCTAGGTCTGATTTATCTTGAAAGAACAAGGACATCTATGATAAAATAGAGATAGTTTGAGGATTGTATTAAGAAGTTTGATATATTGACTTTATAAGTTATATCTATTTGTGATGATAAACAAATTATAAAGATTGCATATTAATAAAATTATTAGAGGAATTATGAATAAGAGTTGTGTATTCAGGGACAAGTCATATGGTTTAGGATGTGTCAATATTTAGAATTATGAAATACATTTGAATAGATTTATGTCTCTAAATTTTCCACCCTTTTATTATAATAATTTAATTTCTAGATTAAATAAGAAATAATTGTATCCAAATTTATACAACACACTTTTTATTTGAGAGGATAGTTTATTTCTGTAGGGCATTCAAATTTGGAAAACCATGAAATAACACATGAAGTAGCTATTTGACAATTTTAAATTTTGAAAAAGCTAAACATTAAAAATTGAAAAATATAAAATATTGAAAGGAAGATGTAAACCTTTATAGATATGAAACCATAGTACTCTATAATCTTTAATTGATGATGGATAATTCTACCCTATTACTAAAGCACTTACAAAATTTGAAGAAATTATGAATTGAGAGTGATAAAGTCCCAATTTTGAATAAATAATAAATCTCTTAAATCGGTAAGATACATAGTTCAAGTCTCATGAATGAGGATTAGTACCAAATGTAGGAATCTAAAAGTGTGGAACCATGATGGGTTCGATTAGAATTATGACAAGGCCACTAAATGTCATTATACTCAAATATACATTACTCATAACATAAGATGAAACAACATAATGTATTTTACATAAATAATTCTAATGCATTTGAGTGTCACTATACTAGAACATATAATACCCATAAAATATTGAATCAAACTATTATAGATGGATCTAGTTTATATTTGCATTATTGAAATAAAATTAATAATATTCATGCCCACATCATGATCATATTTATCCTATATTTCAATTGAAATAAAAACCATTTACCTTTGAAAATTTAACTTAGATTTTTAAAAATGTCCAGGAACAAGTATCATGTCTTTTGAATGTTGAAATTTTCAATCTGAACTTTCAAAATGTTTATGAATAAGTATCAATTATTTTTAAATTTGACTATGAAATTAAAAAAATTTCACGACCAAGCATCTTGCCTTTAAACATATATAAAAATGATATAGAATTTCATGCATCTATATGATCGAGTGTAACTACATTGTAAAATTTGTAACTATTTTTCATACGACCATGTCTATGCCTATGATGCATTTAATTATGTATGATTTTTTACTTTAAATCTTTGAAAAGTGAGTTCATATGCATGTCACATGCCCCCATAAACTATAAAAATGTGCCAATATCTATACTATATCTAATATTTGAATTTATTTGAATCTTTGAAAACCTATACTCTATTATAGAATTTGATTTTGCATTACATTGAATTTTTGGAAACATGTATTCTCCATTTTTAAAACTTACACCCTTTTCCCAAATATGATTTTTCTATTCATGGAGGCTTAGATATCTAATAGAAGCCCATTTTCATGCCTCCATTTTGAGATTATGGATGTAAATTGCAAGTCACTCATTCCAAAATAAGAGTTAATTGTATCAAGTGATAAATATATAATCATTTAATCATGTGGAGAGTATGTCATCATAAAAATGTAATTGTCATTTAATAAAGTATGTAACATACTGAATGTGAGGCATACAAGTGTTATGTTTACACACACACACACACACACACACACACACACACACACACACACACACACACACACACAAAATCATGAGAGATGCAATAAGTAACCATCTCTAATGCAGACCACATAGTAGAATTGGATGATATGTATCATGGCATTGATAAACAAGATCAGACGACACAACAACCACAATGTAAAATGTTACACAATATCATATAATAAGGTCAATATCTACACATAGTGGACACGAACATGCTAAAAAAACAAGGCCAAGGGTTAAACATAAAAGATATTAATAATGTAAAAAAAGAGAGATATTCAAATGTTGAAAAAAAAACAAGGCCAAGGGCCACAAACAATGTACATGTTCAATTTTTTTTAATACCAAGAAAAATATTATAGATATGTTCAAGGAATTGTTTCACATATAAGGGACAAGGGCTGAGGAAAGAAGAAATCAATGTCTAATCTATCATGCATGAAAGCAAATAACATCAAAGGAGCATAAAAAAGTGTATATTAGTGTATTCCATCCATATGTATCAATTTTATATTATAAAAGGCAACATATCCATGTATTACAATGTAAAATATGATAAAATAGGAATAAACTTGTAATAAATGTAGCTTAACATGGTAGAGAGGTCATATAAAGATATAACATGTTATAATGTAGGTTTAGAATTACATACCACTGAGTAAGGGAATCCAACATCTAATAGTCCATGTACAAAGTATTTCCTACATCCCACTCATATACTTCATGAAAACTACATGTTTTGATAAATAAGACTCTATCTACAAAAATATGTGATAGATAACATATGCAATTAAGTGATCTAACAACTCATGTCATGCTCAGGGCTTGATTTTTTATTTTTTTGAGAATATTTCAAATGCTTATGGATTTTTGAATCATTTTAATGTTTTAATATTTTTTAAATATTTAATTTGATTTATTTTTTTAATTTTTTTGGATGTTTTATATATATGTAAGGGTAATTAGTAAGGATTTGAAAATATAAAAATGGGAGGAATCTGAAAAACCAGAACATGTTCCAAGGCATAGTGTGAAATAGATGTGATAACATTACCATGGGGGAAAATTGAAAAAAGTAATATGACCCACTGAATATGTGTGTCATAAAAATTATCTCAATATTATATGTTAAGATAACAATTTTCATGCCCCCAATGTGTAAATTTTGATGTGTGATCATATAGTATGTAGAAATAAGAGTATGCGATAATGTAAGTTCAAATGGAAGACCAAATATGTAGAGATTATCAATATTATGTATAATTATCATATGCAATTCCATGAAATATATATATTATAATTATTTTTGAATGAATGTTAGGGATGTGTTTAACCCTAATTTGGATATGGATCATATTATACATAGATAGGTTTAAGAATTTAGAAATGAATAAGCACAAGGGTGATAAACAAATCTATAGCAGGTCAATTAATTTCAAAACTCATATATAACATATAATAAATTTATTATGCTGAGACATGCTTAAAATGAAAAGTAAAATTATGTTAGATATTGTAATGATAATGAAAATATGACACTTTACTAGTTATAATGCTAATACAAATATAGATCTGGAATAAATGTGAATCAAACTATAAGAATATTTTATAACAATCACCAAATTCTAGATTAGGTTCCTTTATATCTACATATACTTACACTAGCCTAAAGAAATTATGTTGAAATTAGTGTCTATATTATATGTAAGTTTTTAATACAAAATAACTAATGAAATAGGATGATACCATTTGGATAATTTTGGGTTTGTTGTTTCCTTTGCTCTGGTGTATTTATATTTGGGTCATGGACTGCCATATCTTGTCAAATGATCAAACCTAGGTTCTTCATATTCATAGTCATTGTGGGAAAGTGCATTAATGGGAACATGGTGTTGAGCTACCCAAAATACACCTCTATCAATGAGGTATACCTACATAGCCAATACTTTGAAGAGGGCCTCAGATTTATGTAGTTCTCCCCTACATGTTAACTTGTGTGTGAATCATGAAATATGTGATAAGCAAGTACATTAGTGACCTATATTGTAATTATAAATAATATATCTTGGGTTAATCTTTGAATACTTTTTACCTATAGATGTGTTCTCTCTATGACTAATATAGAAATAGGATAAAATAGGGAAGATTTGCTTAGGTGAATGCTCTTTGGTAGGAATCTAGGTTTATGTTAGGTGAGGAATGAATGAGATTTGATATTATATTTATATCAATCCTCTTGGATAATATATCACATTAAATAACTAAGGGTGATCACTAAGATATGTCTCATTTTAAAATGATATGAATTTAGGGAACTTTTCACTTACATCAAAATAGGACACTTGTGTCAATGTAGGTGTCTATCTAAGATGTAAGCATTTAGGGAGTAGGAAAAAAAGTACAAAATCAAAACATGTAGATGTATAAGATAAAAAAGTTTTAAAAATTCTAAGTAAGATATAAGGATTTGGTAATCAACATAATATTTTTTAGACTAAAAAATAGGCCAAGGGGCATAAGAGAAAGTAGATACAAGACTTATGAAAGAAGGAAAAGGTCTAGAAGTGATTGGAACAACTAAGGTTTGAGTTTTTAAAATTTATAAGATTGAGGTGTTATATATCTCATAAATATCATCTACATTCCCCTCCCCCTTTTATCTAGTACTAAAATTGCTAATTTAAAATAAAAGAATGCATACCTGGTTTTGTATAACACACCTTGCTTTTGCTCGAGTCCAACTTGAGTTTTTTTTTTGGTGACTAACTTGAAACCAAGACCATGTTATAGTATATAATAAATGCATATAATATGAAACTTAATGTATTGAAATAATTTAAATTTAAAAAGAGCAAGGTTTAGGAGTACATCTATGTATCTATACAACCATATTACCTTTTAGAAATTTAATTTGAAAGATATATCATTATGAATCAATGAAATTTAGATTACAATAAATGTAAATCTGGAAAGTGCATAAATATAAGGATATATAGAGAGATAAGAGGGTCAATTCCCCCAACATTGGAGAAAAGGTGAATTGCCACTTAGAAGTTAAGACTAGCTCAATTGTGTAACCCAATCATACTTATAAACTGGTGAGGTTGAGTAAACTAATTCAACTCACACTATCAAAATGGTGAGGTTGGATGATACAATTAAGTTCAACCTACAAACTTAGAAATATCAAGAGATTTAATCACTTAAACCATACCAAAAAGTGAACCAATTACTTCAGTAAATTCACTTAATATAGTCCATAAAATTCCAACTTGGTGGTTAATAACAATCCCTAAAAATGTTCATTATCTGAAACTAATTTAATTTTGAAATATTATTCACACCTTGCATGACATATGAACCTTAGATATGATTTATAATGAAAATATGTATACCAATGATAAAAGTGTATATAATTTTGCTACAAATATGTATTTCAATCATATAAATATGTAATTTAGCCAATTTACAATTGTGTAAGTGTGGAGAGCATAATTTCAAAGTAAAAATTTAAACTAAAAACTGATATAAGTGATAATATGGACATGTTTTCAAAGCATGCCCATACTTTTGTCTAGGTATGTTTCATAATGAGTAAGTGTGAAATATTGAGAGATTAAATAACCTAAAACATACCAAAAAGTGAACCAACTACTTTAGTAAAATCACTTAATATAGTCCATAAAATTCCAACTCGGTGGTTGATGACAATACCTAAAAATGTTCATTATCTAAAACTGATTTAATTTTCAAATATTAGGCACACCTTGCACAACATATGAACCTTAGATATGTTTTATGATGAAACTATGTATACTAATGCTAAAAGTGTATATAAGTTTGCTACAAATATGTATTTCAATCATATAAATGTGTAATTTGGCCAATTTAAAACTATGTAAGTGTGGAGAGCATGATTCCGAAGTAAAATTTGAAACTAAAAACTGATATAAGTGATAATATGGAGGACATGTTGTCAAAGCATGCCCACACTCTAGTCTAGGTATGCTTCATAATGAGTAAGTGTGAAGAACATGTTTTCAAAACATGCCCCCATTGAATTTGAAACTATGAATGTGTGGAATCCATGCCTCTATGACATGACCCCATAAACATGACACCAATTTTGAAGTAAGATAATATATAAACTAGTAGTTAGCTCACCCAAAAATGTTAATATAACCATATAACTATGAATGAACCATGTGGCATATAGGAGAACATGTCTAGGTAAATGTATCATTTAATCACATAGAATGTCATCACATCAATAAATAAGATTCATGATAAATATCATGTAAACACATATATAGTAATAGTATGAGATCAACAAAAAACCAATTTCACACACAAGAGCACTCAAAAGAGAATCAATAATCAATGGTCCAAGGAGACTGCAAGCAAGGGGCATGCTAAAATTTTACACAATCAAATGAAAATGACTCAATCAAATGTCCATAAATAAAGAAATGACATATTCAAATGTCAAAATACAAAAAGCAACAATATATTAAAATGTCAATGAAGTAAACAAAGGCACGAAGCCTGAAAATAATGGAACATATTCAAATGCTCAATAAACAAGATAATATCAAGGAAATAAACTCAATAAAATTCATAAATGAAAACATAAACAACCAACATAAACATATAATAGTATCCAATAGATCAAATGTGATAGAAAAAAGTCATTTACATGTCATATCAAGTACATTGAGAAAGATATAGGCACAAATAAATGCATGTCTAATTATATATTAGCTCAAACATGATAATGTAAAGTGACCACATAATGATATGAAATGTATATCATGATAAAATAAGGTGGATGCACATAACTTTTTGGTGATGTTAGAAGATGAAAATCCCAACATCCATAACTACATAGATCATGCATTTGTGTAGGCCTATAACATACTCCCATAGAAGTGTGAAACATATGCATAAGTAACTAATATGTTATCTATAAACATGAAACTAACATATATTCTAAGGAGCCTATATATATATATATATATATATGTCAAAACTATTTTTGTATTTTTGATTATTTTGATTTATTTGGGTATTTTGGTAATATGTGAAGATACTACCCTATGATCACATATATAATATGCTCATAGATATATCCCCATTACAAACATGTTGTAATAAGTTATTGAGAGGAAGATTTATCGAGGAGCATGTATAGGTACAATATCTATTACTATAGTATTGGGATGACCTTCATATGTATAATAGGACTCTATGGTCATGAAGAAATAATAGGAGCAATATGGGTTTGTGGAACCCATATCTGAGTTATCTAAGGTTTTTTGGAATAATAGTGATAAGAATATGTGCAAGTGCTCTAGATATATAAATATGGTGTGTAGTAGATGAAGATTTTTTGGAATCCATTACATGTCTATGATGCAATGGTTTCTGAAGTAATAAACACCTAGTAAAGGGGATTGATTTTTAATTACACTTTTATGGTGATTAGAATTAGTAGGATTGATAATTAACTAATTATATAAATTTTTATTATTCAAGAGGATGTTCTAATGGAACTCTAAAAATTGTAATTACTTTATTGACATGAATATATTTAACACACCCATGCACTGTATAGGTTACGACTCAAATATTATTTATCAAAGGGGGTCTAAATAACATATCAAAGACACATGAGGAAGGTATAAATATAAAGGTAGTAACCACACATGTAGGACCAACCTATAAAGGTAAGTCAATCTCACCAAGAATCTATTTTATGGTCTCACTAAATTCTCTAATTGATCTAGTAGAAAGGTGTAAATCATGTTGAGTATAACCTAAATTCATAACTAATGTCATGGTGAAAATGATTTTGATTATGCCAATATCAATCATAACATTTCATAGAGGCTAGTGATCAAGGTATACTTGAATGAATAAATAATGAAGATTAGAGTCATCATCCTTAATCTCACTATCATCAAAATTAATAGAAGATCTCTAAACCACATGAGGTTTATGCCACATATATGTACCAATAATCCCATCTAATAAGTTCTCATAGTGTGATGGATGAGGATGTGTATAATATACCATTTTCACTTTTGCATCCTTCTTAGAATGATATTAAAATGGGTTGTTAAATATATTATATTTTTGGTGATCATTAGGTTGTGAACATGATTCATTTATAATATCATCGAATGTAATCTTTTAGTCATCGATAAGGTCTTGGATCTTATGCTTCAACGTAAAAAATATGTTCGTATAATGCCCTGGTCTTTGGTGATAATCATAATAAGCATTCACATCATATCCATTGGGTAGAGGTTCTCATATCAAGCTCTCTATGATCAGGAATAGATATAAAATGATAATATAATCACCACACGAGTAATGAAGTGGGAGACTCAGGTAAGCATGATAACCGTCTCCTCACTGGATTAAATAAAACAATCTGACTAAGTTGATATAAAACCATATTAATTATGGTGGTTTTTTCCTTTTTTATGATCAAGAGGTTTTACCTTAGAACTTGGTTTCATTTTAAGCTTAGTATTAGATGTAGATGTAGTTGGTGTGTTTACTACATACTTAAGTTTGTTCAAAGAGATAATTTTTATCTCATGGTCCTAAACAACATGGAACAAGTCATCAAAGGACTTAAACATTTTAAAAATGATGTACTCAAGTAAATGAGTAAGAAGTTTTTTTTAAATATGTCTTGAAGTTATTTATCTACCATAATATTAGTCATTTTAGCCAATATTGTCTTGTAACTCAAGACATATTCATTGATAAGTCCATTGATTCACTATTTATATTTTATAATTTGGGCATAGGAAGTAATAGTAGTATATAAGTGTGACAAAAAATGATCTACAATATGTTTTAATGCTTTCACGGACTAGAGAGGTAAATCATAGAGCTGCCTCAAATCATAGTCCTTGAGGCTTAATGAAAATAATTTGGTCATAAGCTTATCATTAGAGGAATAATCAAGGCATGCCACATATAAAGATAGAATATAATACTTAGGATAACCCTTAACATTATAAAATGGGAGATTAGGTGAAACAAAACCATTTTGAAAAGGGTGAAAAGATATCTCAATCATAAGAGGATCATGAAACACATCTTGGGAATCAATAGGATGAGGAGAATTTAAATCCTTTTATTCAATGTTTGTAAGAAACCCTATATATTATTAAAATCCTAATTGTTGACTAGATGAGGTTTGTGTGGTAAAATAGAAGATTTCATACATAGGATTAAAAAATTAAAATTCAAATTAGGAGAACTACATTGGCCTTGATCCTTCTTCAGAGTATTGGTATGTAAGTAGCGTGCCCACACATGGGATGTGATTGCACGTTCAGTACATATTACACATTAACCCATTTTTCTACTTGGATTTGAGATAACCTATCAATTATTAAGATGAAATAGGATCCTTGAAGACAAAATCAATTGCACACAGAGCTTCACAAATAACCAAGACTTGATATTTCAGTCACAGGGTCTCTCAGACCAGATGAATAGAACACAAAAAAGCTTTAAAAGATCAAAAATTAAGGACTATAGTGACAAAACTTAGACTATAGCACTGGACCTCTAGGAATCCCATTTTTGATGCTCTTGTCTAGGTAGAAAATAGACTTTTGGATCCTATTTTTGATAATCTACCTAGCCAGATTAGTAATTTGCATCCTTTGTATCCTCCGTCGCAACCCAAAATCAGCTAAGTTTTACTCTCTATCCCCTTGTTTGTTATTTTTAGAAATCAATTAATCACTTACATATTCAATAAATAAGTAGGTTAATTAAAAGACATTTATTTACCAATTTTCTCCTTAATCTAGACCCATTTACTATTTAAGAAATTATCCAAAAGTTCCTCAAATTTAATAAAACATTTGGTGAACCTAACTTTGAATTTTTACATAAAACCTTAGAAACCCTGGGGATAAATATTTTTGATTCTTTCAATATATTTCTTAATTTTTCCTACATTTTAAAATTAGAAAACTAAAAATTAATTGAAAATTTTTCAATAGATTCACTCAAACCCTAGCTTGCATTAAAACCCTATGGTAAATTATTTTTGATTTTTTAATATAATTTCCTAATTTTTTTTGCATTTAAAAATTAGAAATCTATAAATTTATTACAAATTTAGCATACATTCACTAAAACCCTAGTATGCACACACTAGGTCCATTTTGCATACAACCACTTTCAAAAAACTAAGAAAAATATTATGCTAATTTTAGAAATATTTTCATATTTTTCCTAAATTTTCAAAGCAAAATTCTATAAATCATCATTAAAAAAATTCCATAGAAATTTCAAAATCTCTATGTTCATAGTTATTATTGCATTCATTTGTTTAATATAAATTATATAAGCTCTTTTTAGTGAAAAATAAAATAAAATGGCCACTAAGGCACTTTTACCATCTCATTCTATAGATCAATTATCCAATTTTTCTCATAATTATGACAATGAATGGATAAACTTGCAAAATTGTACATTAGCTAAAAAATTCAAAAATGATTTATTTATAATGAGGATGATTACTATGATTTCAATGAGGAATATTTTCGTGAATATGAAAGAGATAGTGAAGAACATGTAGATGCATCTTATCCTCTCAAACCTATCTCTTTTATTCCTACTTCAAAAGAAAATACTTTTGATAAATGGGAAAGATACTTTTCACTTCATTATCCTATACACAATGCATCAAAGGAACAAATTAATCATGCGCTTCCATGTAAACCTCTTATTTTTAATAATTTTATTCCATGTGAACCTAATTTCAATCTCTCTTTTGCTACCTCTCTATTTAAATTACAATAATATAAGCAAAATAAAATCAAATTGACAATGCATGATTCAAATGATAAATCTCATATTCTTAACTCTATATCTCAATCCATAGAAAAGGAATGCTTAAATAATAATTCTCTTCCTACTCCTCATGTTTCAAATGAAAATATTATATGTACTCCAAGAAAGGATAGCTTAGGTGCACAAAAGGTTTCAATTACACATTATGATGCAATGCATAGCAAAGGATCAACATCTTCTCTTACCCTTTCTCCTAATGATGATGAAAGTTAAAATGATTATGATAGTCAAAATGAAAATGAATATGAGAATGAAAGTTATTTCAAAAATGATATTTCTACCTCTTTTATTTCAAATGCACAAAATTCAGAATGTGATGATGAATGGAACAATGCTGATTATTATGCATATAGTGAAGAAGAAAATGCATCTCATGCTCCTAAATCTTCTCTTAATCCTTATCTAAAACACAATGCATGTCTAACTATGGATCCTAATTTTATGAATGGTTCTATTTCAAATAATGCACATGCCAATGATAATGTTTAATTTTATTTACAAGCAAATTATGATTGACTAAAAACTAAAGATACCAATGAATATCCCAAGCTACCCCTTACTACAGTAGCACCTGTGTCTCACCCATCACCCAAAGAGGATAGTACCCCATATCCCTCTAATAAGGTCAAATATACCATTCCTCCAAAGGTTTAAGTGAGTACAACTTCTCTTTGTAAACCAATTGCTAAATATAATATTCCCATGGCTAAAACAAATAATCAAATTCAAAATGAACCACTTCAAGATACAAACATAACATCCCAAGAGATTATTTCTTTGAAGAATACAATTGGTGAATTATGACGCCAATTACATCTCATCTCAGAAAACAAGGCTTATAAATCTTCAATGGGTGTCAAATTTTTAGCGTTGGAGAAGAAAATGGAATTGATTGAGTTAGCAAAAAAACTAGTTATGAACAAAGAGATAGTTTCTAATACACCACCTACAATATGCACTTGAGAGTACAACACTAAGGCACCACTACAATTTGATTCAAAGCGGGATAACCCACAAGTTATATTATCAACACTATTAGATAGGAGGTTAATCACAATACCTTCTACTCATTAGTGAGATCCAAATCTCTTACATTGATAGCCACATCAACCCTTTTATAACTATCATTGCATTTGTGGACATAGAAATAATGATTATTATGGACTCCAAGCTTGCATTAATCAATATGTTGATGATGGCATCATCGTATTCACATCAAGAGCATGGAGTTCTCCTCCATTATGGAACCCTATACCTCATTCCTACCTGATTGAGTTTACCTAAGACATTCCTTCACAGGAACCATTGGTTAGTCATCGTGAATGAAATGTGGTTTCTAGGACAACACCTCATAGGAAATCTCCCATCCAGACTCCTTAGAAGGTTTGGAGACCAATACAAAAATAGAAACCTACATATATCAATGTATTCCATTGAATACATAGTGTAGTACCATATACTTATCCAACACCATCACAAACATGGTAGCATATTCAAATTTTAGAGAAATATACACTTAAAGTAGATTTTTTGGGTCCCATTTCACATCATAATCCATTGAGATTGAGATTAGATGATCATCTTTCATATCACACGGCTTCAATTTCACATACATCACAGTTGCATCCTCCAACATCTTTATGGATAGTTATAGTTTTAGTAACAAAAAAACATTAGATACATAACATGGTCCTATATAGCATGAGCAGTATGGTCACTTGTTCACGTAGCCTATAGGGTATTGATACAACACACATTCATATCAACATTAGTTCATAGTTTCACTTAGCATGGTAATGATGGCCAAAGGGCCAACCTTTGTATTCTTGAGCCACTCCTAGGGAAGTGATACACACAAGTGACATATTGCATCCCCTTATATAGAGCCATATTTGTTATCACTCCCCATATTTAGCCTCCATTATAGAGATTTTAGAGCATTCACGACATACATAGCTTTCAGATCCATCATCTCAACATTTCTATCATGTTTCACAATCATGCACGATCCTTCTCTTTGATACATGACACCATGATAAGGAGTCTCCCATGATACTCATCGGTTAGTATCACTTATTTTAAATTGATTGTATATAGCTTATTTCAAAATACAAAAACAATATACCATTCAAAATACAAAAACATGTTAATTGTATGCATCATCTATGTTTTACATTGCTAATCCCTATACTATACTTACTTTATGTTGTTTTATACTATTGTTGTCGATTCATCTATATTACCATGCTTCACTTGATCTTATTTGAGTGTGTGCATTGCATCCAGATCCATGATCGCTTTAATCCACCCATTTATGGGGCATCATACTTCTACATTTTAGATACATATCGATATATCTACTCACTGGGGGCATACTCTACATGACTACACGATCTAGGTTATGTCATTGTTACACTACACACTCTAGACATCTTATTGTAGTACATTCCTTACTTGATTACATAGATATTATATCAACATACATAACATATATCACACTTCTATATTTCATATCATATACATTAGTCTTGTATTACATATCTTTTATACTCTTACTTCTTGCTTTCCATAGTTAGATGCATGTTTATATTTCTAGTACTTTTTATGATTCCACTCTTCAATTTAATTAGCTAGATGTGTTTGTATTTTCTAGTTCTTTTTTGCTTCTTACTTGCATTTTAGGACATTTACCAATTTCCTTTGTTCCTATCTATATGTGTGTGCATTTGGACACTTGCCAATGTCCTTTGTGTGTGTCTTTCATGTGCTTGTGGCCCTTACACCAATATTTTCTTGCTCCCATTATGTGTGTATGTGACATTTGAACATGCCTTATATGCCTTTTGTGCTTATTTGTCCCTTTGGACACCCTTGTGTGTTTATTTATTCTTTATTTATATGATTTTTACTTGATTGCTTATCTTTGTGTGCAATGCCACGATTCCAATCATGCATTTACCTTGATTTTTGGATGCCATGATGAACATCATGCTCCATCCCTCCATGCCACTAAAAACTAAAAACTAACATTTTGAATTATATTTTACTCTTATGCACATGATATTACATTGTTATATCTATCTAGGCATACCCCTATGGATTTAATAATCTCTCTCTATAATTTTTTCTATATCTTGAGATAATGTATATCAATGATATATCAAATGTTTTTATAGCTTAACACACTTTCAGGGATTCTTATTCTAAGGGTAGTAATTATAGGGTCTTCATTCTTACCCTCAGAAGGGGAGGCAAAAAATATGGGTTTTGTCATAGAGATTAGAGCTCCTAACAGTCAAAAAGTAGTTTCAAATTAATATAGTCCAGAATCTAGAAATCAACATAGGCAAACTAGACGAGGTAGACAATAGAGAATCCAAATTAGTCATCAATTTTGGCTCTAGAAAATAGTGATAAAAATGGTACTATAGTTCTGGACCCTAAAGTTTCTAGTTTCTATTTTTGTTTTCCAAACAATAGAATATTTAATTTTTCCAAAATCAGGCAGAGAGGTGAGTTTAGTCACAGTTTTTCTAGTATAGTTTAGTCCAAAAATTAGTAGTTTTTAGCACTTATTTTTCTCAGAGAATCAAGATATATGGGGCATCATGCATGGCATGAGGGTTTTAATTTTCAATTTTGACATGTTAATTGATACAACTTTCAGTTCAAAATCTATGGTCTAGACACCAGTTATTAGGGGCAATGTACGTGGCACATGGGATTTCTCTATTTTTGAGTTTATTGCATTTTATTGCACATTCCCAATAGTTACATGCCTTAATCCATATATAGCTTGTTTAAATCACATTAAATTAAACTTTCATATAAGTTTACTTCCTACATACTTGAGTTCCTAAGTGGCACATGGTCTATACATCGATTAACACATGCATGATTCATTAACTTCACATAGTTGGTGGTGATGAAGCCAAAGGGTCCACATTTACATTATTGAGACAAATTCTAAGGTATTGATCACTCAACTCATTCATTGATATAACTCTTGGTTTAACATACTTCCAGAATCACCTAACACAACCCAATAGCATAACAAGTTTTTGTATTAGTTCGCATACCCAATGAGGTCTATTCATTCCTTTCTCTTCCTTCCTCTCTCTTTACCTAGATTTGTAAATTTTTATTTTAGATATAGCATATCTAGTAAGAACTGATATACTTTTGATTTCATTTTTATAGACTTACACAGTACAACGTGCTCTCACTATGCACAATATAACATCACACAACTTCTTGGACTTAGTCTCACAAATAAGTTTAGGTATACTTCTCTTTTTTTCCTTTATCCTAGTATTTTGCATTAATGTATACTTATAATAAATTGGGGGGGGGGAATGTAGTCATACTAAAATGCAATTTATACAACTTGAGCATGACTTGTGACATCCAAACCATAGGTCTCTCCTACTCATTTACACAACCCATTTAGGCATGTTTTCACTATCTCCCAGTCATCTAAAGCCTTCTAGATTCAACCCTTGCTATCCCAAACTCCTCTCCTAGGCATAGGTCTATCCCCTAGGGACACTTTCCCCCTAGAAAATAGAGCCATAAATTGGAATATAGTGCTGAGACCCAAGGTGTCCACTTTCCAGCCCTGTTGTCTAAGTCCACAATAGCCATAAACGGTCAAATTTTCCTAAATCCTTATCTTTTCCCTTATTGGCCTAATGAGAGTTCATCTAACCTAGGATAAATATTTTCCCTATCAAATCCCATTCAAAGTTAATTTATAAGGGTTGTTTATCATTCAAATTCACAAGCTATAAATATATAAAAGCACACTCAAGCAAATCTTCTTATTCTTTGCATACAACCAACCACTGTTATTTCTAGCCTATCCAAGCTCCCACACCAGTCACAAGTCATCTCAAGCTTTCCAAAATTCACATACACTTGTATTTAATACATAATATTGCATAATAAACATTCAAATTAGGATAACTAAATTGGCCTTGATCCCTCTTTAGAGTATTGATATGTAGGCAACGTGCCCACACACAGGGTGTGATCACACGTTTAGTACATATTACACACTAACCCCTTTTTTAGATTCAAGATCACCTATAAATTATGGATATGAACTAGGATCCTTGAAGACAAAATCCATTACATATGGATCTTCACGAATAATCAAAACTTGATATTTTAGGCACAAGGTCTCTCGGAGTAGATGCACATAGCCTAGAAAGCTCAGAAAGATCAAACATTAAAGACTACAACACCAAAATGTGGAATACAATGCTAGACCTCTAGGTGTCCCATTTATGATGCTCTTATCCAGGTGGAAAATAGACTTTTGGATCCTATTTTTGATAGTATGCCCAACTAGATCAGTAATTTATAGCCTCTGTCTCTTCTGTCTCAGCTAAGAATCAACTAAGTTTTACTCTCTATCCCCTTGTTCACTAATTTTAGAAATCAATTAAGCACTTACAAATTAAATAAATACATATGTTAATTAAGGAACATTTATTTACTAATTTTCCCTTTGATCCAGACCCCTTTACTATTTAGGAAATTATCCACAAGTTTCCCAAATTTAGTAAAACAATGTACCAATAATCCCATCTAGTAGGTTCTCATAGTGTGATGGATGAGGATGTGTACAATATACCATTTTTACTTTTGCATCTTTATTATAATTAACTTGATTTTTTAAAAAAAATATATTCTAATTTTGGTGATCATTAGGTTGTGAACCTGATTCATTTGGAATATCATCAAATGTAATCTTTTGGTCATCGATAAGGTCTTGGATCTTATGCTTCAATGTAAAACATATGTTTGTATAATTCCTTGGTCCTTGGTGATAATAATAACTAGAATTCACATCATATACATTGGGTATAGATTCTCATATCAACCTCTATATGATTAGGGATAGATATAATATGATACTATAATTACCACATGAGTAATGAAATGGGAGACTCAAGTAAGCATGAGAACTGTTTCCTCAGTGGATTAAATAAAATAATCTAACTAAGCTGATATGAAACCATATTAATTGTGGTGGTTTATTCCCTTTTTATGGTTATGAGGTTTTACCTTATAACTTGGTTTGATTTTAATCTTAGTATTAGATGTAGATGTAGTTGGTGTGTTTGCTACATACTTAAGTTTGTTCAAAGACATAATTTTTATCTCATGGTCCCAAACAACATAGAACAAGTCATCAAAGGACTTAAACATTTTTAAAATTATGTACTCATTTAAATTAGTAACAAAAATTTGTTTTAATATGTTTTGAAGTTATTTATCTACCATAATATTAGTCATTTTAGCTAATATTGTCTTGTAACTCAAGACATATTCATTGATAAGTCCATCGATTCAATGTTTATTTTTTATAATTTGGGCATAGGAAGTAATAGTAGTAGAGAAGTGTACAAAAAAATAATCTATAATAAGTTTGAATGCTTTCATAGACTAGAGATGTAAATCATAGAGTTGCCTCAAATCATAGTCCTTGAGGCTTATTGAAAATAATTTGGTCATACGCTTATCATTAGAGGAATAATCAAGGCATGCCACATGAAAGATATAATATACTACTCAGGATAACCCTTAACATAAAATGGGATATTAGGTGAAACAATACCATTTGGAGA